>OV883989.1:16834591-17367674 GCA_930367275.1 Bombus pratorum | reverse complement strand
ACCTAACCCCAACCTAACCCCAACCTAACCCAAACCTAAACCCAACCTAACCCCAACCTAACCCCAACCTAACCCCAACCTAACCCCAACCTAACCCCAACCTAACCCCAACCTAACCCCAACCTAACCCCAACTAACCCCAACCTAACCCCAACCTAACCCCAACCTAACCCCAACCTAACCCCAACCTAACCCCAACCTAACCCCAACCTAACCCCAACCTAACCCCAACCTAACCCCAACCTAACCCCAACCTAACCCCAACCTACCCCAACCTAACCCCTAACCACTAACCCCAACCTAACCCCAACCTAACCCAACCCAACCTAACCCCAACCTAACCCCAACCTAACCCCACCTAACCCCAACCTAACCCAACCTAATTCCCAACCTAACCCCAACCTAACCCCAACCTAACCCCAACCTAACCCCAACCTAACCCCAACCTAACCCAACCGAACCTAACCCCAACCTAACCCCAACCTAACCCAACCTAACCCCAACCTAACCCCAAACTAAACCCAACCTAACCCCAACCTACCAACCCCCAACCTAACCCCAACCTAAACCCCAACCTAACCCCAACCTAACCCCAACCTAACCCCAACCTAACCCCAACCTAAAACCCAACCTAACCCCAACCTAACCCCAACCTAACCCAACCACCTAACCCCAACCTAACCCCAACCTAACCCCAACCTAACCCCAACCTAACCCCAAACCAAACCCCAACCTAACCCCAACCTAACCCCAACCTACCCCAACCTAACCCCAACCTAACCCCAACCTAACCCCAACCTAACCCCAACCTAACCCCAACCTAACCCCACCCTAACCTAACCCCAACCTAACCCCAACCTAACCCCCACCTAACCCCAACCTAACCCCCAACCAACTAACCCCAACCTAACCCCAACCAACCCCAACCTAACCCCAACCTAACCCCAACCTAACCCCCAACCTAACCCCAACCTAACCCCAACCTAACCCCAACCCTAACCCCAACCTAACCCCAACCTAACCCCAACCTAACCCCAACCTAACCCCAACCTAACCCCAACCTAACCCCAACCTAACCCCAACCTAACCCCAACCTAACCCCAACCTAACCCCAACCTAACCCCAACCTAACCCCAACCTAACCCCAACCGAACCCCAACCTAACCCCAACCTAACCCCAACCTAACCCCAACCTAACCCCCACCTAACCCCAACCTAACCCCAACCTAACCCCAACCTAACCCCAACCTCACCCCAACCTAACCCCAACCTAACCCCAACCTAACCCCAACCTAACCCAACCTAACCCCAACCTAACCCCAACCTAACCCCAACCTAACCCCAACCTAACCCCAACCTAACCCCAACCTAACCCCAACCTAACCCCAACCTAACCCCAACCTAACCCCAACCTAACCCAACCTAACCCCAACCTAACCCCAACCTAACCCCAACCTAACCCAACCTAACCCAACCTAACCCCAACCTAACCCCAACCTAACCCCAACCTAACCCCAACCTAACCCCAACCTAACCCCAACCTAACCCCAACCTAACCCCAACCTAACCCCAACCTAACCCCAACCTAACCCCAACCTAACCCCAACCTAACCCCAACCTAACCCCACCTAACCCCAACCACCTAACCCCAACCTAACCCCAACCTAACCCCAACCTAACCCCAACCTAACCCCAACCTAACCCCAACCTAACCCCAACCTAACCCCAACCTAACCCCAAACCTAACCCCAACCTAACCCCAACCTAACCCCAACCTAACCCCAACCTAACCCCAACCTAACCCCAACCTAACCCCAACCTAACCCCAACCTAACCCCAACCTAACCCCAACCTAACCCCAACCTAACCCCAACTAACCCCACCCTAACCCAACTAACCCCAACCTAAACCCCAACCTAACCCCCAACTAACCCCAACCTAACCCCAACCTAACCCAACCTAACCCCAACCTAACCCCAACCTAACCCCAACCTAACCCCAACCTAACCCCAACCTAACCCCAACCTAACCCCAACCTAAACCCCCCCCAACCTAACCCCAACCTAACCCCAACCTAACCCCAACCTAACCCAACCTAACCCCAACCTAACCCCAACCTAACCCCAACCTAACCCCAACCTAACCCCAACCTAACCCCAACCTAACCCCAACCTAACCCCAACCTAACCCCAACCTAACCCCAACCTAACCCCAACCTAACCCCAACCTAACCCCAACCTAACCCCAACCTAACCCCCAACCTAACCCCACACCTAACCCCAACCTAACCCCAACCTAACCCCAACCTAACCACAACCTAACCCCAACCTAACCCCAACCTAACCCCAACCTACCCCAACCTAACCCCAACCTAACCCCAACCTAACCCCAACCTAACCCCCAACCTAACCCCAACCTAACCCCAACCTAACCCAACCTAACCCCAACCTAACCCCAACCTAACCCCAACCTAACCCCAACCTAACCCCAACCTAACCCCAACCTAACCCCAACCTAACCCCAACCTAACCCCAACCTAACCCCAACCTAACCCCAACCTAACCCCAACCTAACCCCAACCTAACCCAACCAACCTAACCCCAACCTAACCCCAACCTAACCCCAACCTAACCCCCCAACCTAACCCCAACCTAACCCCAACCTAACCCCCAACCTAACCCCAACCTAACCCCAACCTAACCCCACCTAACCCCAACCTAACCCCAACCTAACCCCAACCTAACCCCAACCTAACCCCAACCTAACCCCAACCTAACCCCAACCTAACCCCAACCTAACCCCAACCTAACCCCAACCTAACCCCAACCTAACCCCAACCTAACCCCAACCTAACCCCAACCTAACCCCAACCTAACCCCAACCTAACCCCAACCTAACCCCAACCTAACCCCAACCTAACCCCAACCTAACCCCAACCTAACCCCAACCTAACCCCAACCTAACCCCAACCTAACCCCAACCTAACCCCAACCTAACCCCAACCTAACCCCAACCTAACCCAACCTAACCCCAACCTAACCCCAACCAACCCCAACCTAACCCCAACCTAACCCCAACCTAACCCCAACCTAACCCCAACCTAACCCCAACCTAACCCCAACCTAACCCCAACCTAACCCCAACCTAACCCCAACCTAACCCCAACCTAACCCCAACCTAACCCAACCTAACCCCAACCTAACCCCAACCTAACCCCAACCTAACCCCAACCTAACCCCAACCTAACCCCAACCTAACCCCCAACCTAACCCCAACCTAACCCCAACCTAACCCCAACCCTAACCCCAACCTAACCCCAACCTAACCCCAACCTAACCCCAACCTAACCCCAACCTAACCCCAACCTAACCCCAACCTAACCCCAACCTAACCCCAACCTAACCCCAACCTAACCACAACCTAACCCCAACCTAACCCCAACCTAACCCCAACCTAACCCCAACCTAACCCCCACCCAAACCCCAACCTAACCCCAACCTAACCCCAACCTAACCCACACCAACCTAACCCCAACCTAACCCCAACCTAACCCCAACCTAACCCCAACCTAACCCCAACCTAACCCCAACCTAACCCCAACCTAACCCCAACCTAACCCCAACCTAACCCCAACCTAACCCCAACCTAACCCCAACCTAACCCCAACCTAACCCAACCTAACCCCAACCTAACCCCAACCTAACCCCAACCTAACCCCAACCTAACCCCAACCTAACCCCAACCTAACCCCAACCTAACCCCAACCTAACCCCAACCTAACCCCAACCTAACCCCAACCTAACCCCAACCTTTTTTTTTTTTTTTTTTTTTTTTTTTTTTATACGTGGAGAAATCCTCATGGACACCCGCCGAAGGCGGGTAGTGTCGGACTCTTACCGACTAAAACTCCACGGTGGTCTGTCCTGACGTTTGGTCCAGGTGCGTCCGGGATCTCTTGCGAATTACTACCGGGCGCCCCTGTCGTCTATCTCCCTGTCGCTGTTGAAGGGAGGCTTCCTGGTTCGTTCGTTGGGCCGCTAGGGGGGACCACACCCCCTAGCGGGCCTCGTTCCTGGCGAAGACGCTCCTAGGGTGGCGGCGCCAGGCGCCGCCGGATCCCTGTCGCGTGCGATGTTCCTCCGCTGCTGCTGTCGCGGCGTCCTGGATGGATCGCGCGATCTTTCCCGATTTCTCTCCGCCCGCTCCTTCGCAAGCATCACTTGCTCGCAGAACGTGCGAACGGCCGCGAACTCCTGGCGCCCTCTGAGCATGGCCTCCACCACCGCTTCCGGGGCTAATCTCTCGCCGATGTCGAGCTGCAGGACGCGTCGCGGTTCCGCCCACGCCGGGCAAAACTCCAGCGTGTGTTGCGCCGTGTCCTCCTCTTCCTCGCAGTGGTGACAGATGGACGTCGCCTCCCGCCGAATCCTCAGCAGGTACTCGCCGAACACTCCGTGGCCCGTGAGCACCTGCGTCATCCTAAAGGTCAGCGGCACTCCGCCTCGATCTCTCCAGGCTTCCCAGTTCGGAAGCACGGCGCGAACGGCCCGGTGCGGCCGCGTTGCGTCTTCCTCCGTCAGCTGAGAGCGCCATCGCGCCCAGATCTCCTTCTTCGCCTCCTCCCTGATGTTCGCGTCGAGGCCCGACTGGCTAGCGGACGACGACGATGGCGTCGTCGCGCGCCCATCCGAGCTCGAGCCCCTCCGGTGCTGATCGTACACCCGTCGGAGCGCGAGAGCCTGTAGCTCGAACGGCGGGGACGCCGCCAGCACGGTCGCCGACGCGTACGATGTCGTCCTGTATCCCCTCGCTATGCGGATGGCGGTCGTCCTGTGCAGCCTCCGCAGCAAGGTCCGGCTGCGGCTGCTCGCCATCAGGTCTTCGGCCCAAACGGGCGCCCCGTACAGGACGCGGGACCGGACCACTCCCTCGTAGAGGCGGCGGACTCCCAGTCCTGCTCCGCCGATGTTCGGCAAGAGGCCGCACAACGCGTTGGCCGCTGCCGTCACCTTTGGGACCAAGAGCTCGAAATGCGGTCCGAACGTCCACGCGCTGTCGATCGTGAGACCCAGGTACCTCATCTGTCGTCTCACCGGCACCCCTTCTCCATCGATGTCCACGGACAGTCCGTCCGGAGGTGTTCCTCTGCTGCGCTGGTCGTAGAACCACAGGGCGTCCGATTTCGCCGGCGACACCCTCAGGCCCAGCCTCCGAATGGCGCGTATCGCGCACGCCACGGCGTCCTCCGCGAGGCTCGCCGTGTCCTGCCACCATCTTCCACCGGCCAACACCAGGGTGTCGTCCGCGTAGCACACCGTTCCTGTGCCCGGGGGCATTGGGCATCGGAGGACGGAGTCGTAGACGGTGATCCAGAGTATCGGTCCGAGCACCGAACCCTGCGGAACGCCGCGCTCCACTCTTCTTCTCGCCTCGCCCGTCCTCGCCGTGTAGCCGACCCACCTGTCGCTGAGGTAGGCCCGGATGACGCCGATCAGGTACGCCGGTACCTCGAAATGGCGCAGGGCTTCCACGATCCTGTCCCAGGGAATGGCGTTGAAGGCGTTCGTGACGTCCAAGGAGACCGCCAGCGCCACCCCTTCGCGGGAGACCATGTCTTCGGCCATGCTTCTCACCCTTCGCACCGCGTCCACCGTCGAGCGGCCGCGTCGAAATCCGTATTGGGTGTCGTGCCATCCGGGCGTCCTCTCCGTGATGTGCGCCTCCAGTCGAGCGGCGATGATTCTCTCGAAGAGCTTGCCGATCTCGTCCAACAGGCATATCGGCCTGTACGCGGAAGGCGAGTCCGGCTGACGACCCTCCTTCCGCAACAGCACCAACCTCGCTGTTCGCCACGTCCGGGGGTAGACGCCCTCCTCCAAGCATCTGCTGAACAGGTGTCGCAGGCGGGGAGCCAAGGTGTCCATCGACTCCGCCCAAACTCGGCCTGGAATTCCGTCGGGACCCGGCGCCACGTCGCGGGATGCCATCCTCCTCGCAGCGTCGAAGAGCTCCTCCTCCGTCACTCGAAGCTCTTCGTTCCATCCGGCGTTGGTCGTGGTCGTCGTCGTCGTCGCTGCCTCCTCGTCGTCGTCGGAGGAGGATGGCGTCGGTCGCCTGGCTTCCCTGTCTTCCGGCGGGAACAGAGTCCCGATCACGTCGTCCAGCAACGCCGGGTCCATGTTCGCGGTCAGCGGAGGGGCCGAAGGTCGTAGCTTCCTCGTCGCTATCTTGTAAGGCCGCCCCCACGGATCGGAATCGACCGCCTCGATCAGCTCGGTCCAGGACCGAGCCTTCGCGATCTTGATCTCCCGCTGCAGAGCGCGTCTCGCTTCTCTGTACGCCTCGTAGCAGCCGGAGATCTCCTCCTCGTCGCGCGTCAGCCTGCGACGTCGTGCCCTCAGGAATCTTCGGCGGGCCCGAACGCAGCTCTCTCGCATTTCCGCGATCTCCGCGGTCCACCAGTATACCTGGCGATCGCGTCCACCACCCGGAACCGAGCGCGGCATCGAGGCGTCGCACGCCGCGCTCATGTCTCTTCGGAGCTCCTCCGCCTCCTCGTCGACGCTTCCTTGCGAGGTCGTCCGTCGGGCGTCCCAGCTCCAGGCGGACGCGATCACGCCCGCTCGCAGCATCTCCTTGTCCCTTTCCTTCAGACGCCATCTCGGTGGTGGTGGGCGGGAACGTTTCGCTCCTCCTCCTCCTCGTCTTCGGACGTTGTCGTCGTTGTTGTCGTCGTCGGCCACCTCCATCAGCACGTAGAGATGGTCGGACAGGGTTTCCACCCCCTCGACCACTCTCCAGTCGCGGATCCTCCTGTACAGCTGCGGGGTGGTCCAGGTGAGGTCGACCACCGAAGACCCTCTCCACGCCACGCAGGTGCTCGCCGAGCCCCTGTTCGCCAGCAGGAGCCCGAGACCCGCTGCCCAGTCGGTGAGCATTCTTCCTCTGGGGTTTGTTCTTCGATTTCCCCATTGCGTCGAGTGGGCGTTAAAATCCCCGAGGACGAGCACCTGGCGGGGAGGGCATCTTCCGACGCACTCGCCGACACGATCCAGGAAGTCTCCGTACGCAGCCAGGCCGATGTTCGGGGAGACGTATACCGCCACCACCGCTACTCCGGCCCGCTCGACCGCGACGAAGCCGCTGCCTCTATCGAGCAGAACGCCGGGAACTCCCAGGTTCGTGGTCCACGTTATGGCCGTTGATCCGTCCAGGTCCCCGACCCAGTTGGGGGCGTCGGGAACGCGATACGGCTCGGCCACCGCCGCGAGGGCGATCTCCCTTTCCCGGATGGTCTGGAAGAGCAGATCTTGCGCTCTTCTCGACCTACCGAGGTTACATTGCAGGAGGCGCTCGAACTATTCCGCCACCTCCATGGCCTCCTCCCGACCATCTGCCGCCGCTCCTGCTGCTGTTGGTTTGGCGGTGCTCCCTGTTGTTGTCCTTTCCGCGGCTGGCTCGCGGGGCGGTCTTCTCCTCTTCGTCTTCGGGGGGTTACACGCCACTCCGCCCATCCTATGATTGGCGGGCGCCCCGAGCGACTCGCACAGGGGGCACTTGGGGGCAGAGGCTGGACAGCCTCTGGCTCGATGTCCGCTCCCGCCGCATCGGTAGCACAGGTGTCCTCGATCCTCCGCGGACACGCAGGTTGCGCGTACGTGTCCCAGTTCGAGGCACCGGTAGCACTGCAAGGGTCGTTGGGCGATGGCCCTGACTCTCGCGGTCGACCAGCCCAGGACTACTTTCCCTGCCTGAGCCAATTTTCGGGCTCCCGCCGCCGGGCACCTGATCCACGCCGAACCGAGGCCGCCTCTGGTGGCGCCGATCTCTCCCACGTGGACTTCGGCGTCTCCGCATCCTGCCGCCGAGGCCAGAGCCTGCCTCAGCTCGTCCTTCGTCACCGAGATATCTATCCCGGTCACCTGGAGTTCCGCCGTCCTCGTCGGCGTGGCGACCTTCACCGTCGTCGGGTCCAGCACCTCGGCCAGACGCGTCGCCAGCAACTTCGCCTTCCCCCTATCCCTGTCCCCAGGGACTTTGATGATGATCGCGCCGGTCATCGCCTTCTTCATTTGGACCGACTGCACGCCGACCTCCGAGAGCGGAACTTTCGATCTGGCCGCCTGGAGCACGTCCGCGTAAGACATCTGAGCTCCCTCGTTCAACGTCAGAGTCACCGCGGACGTTCGCGGTGCGCGAGGGAGCGTGACCGTGGCCGTCTTGACTGCCTGCAACGGCGCCGACGACGGTCCTCTGCTCGTCGTGGTGGCGGCGCTCGCTCTCGGCGCGCCTGTCGTCCTGGTTCGGGGTAGCTGCTGCTGCTGCTGCTGCTGGCGTCCTCTCGCCGACGTCGTCGGTGGTGGAGCCGTCTCGCCTCCTACAGCGGCGACGGCTGTCTCCCTTCCTCGTTTCTTCCTCCTTCTACGCTTCCTCGTCACAACCTCTCTCCACTCCCCACCCTCCTGCTCCCTCGGGAGCGGCGTTGGCTGGGTGGCGCGGGACGCGGCGGAGCGGTCTGCGCTTCGGTGCGCGTCGGGGACGCGTTGTCGTCCGCCCCCGAATCGTTCTTCGATCTCGTTCATTATCGAGGTTCTCAGGTCTCGAATAGCCCTCTCCAGGGCCTCGAAACGCGAGCCGTCGCTCCGGCCCTCCCGCGGAGGACGGCCGTACTCGGAGGCCGCGCAGTCGCACCTCGGGCATCCGCGAGCCATCTCATCCCGCTTCGCCAGCTCCTGGCGGAGGAACGCGTTCTCCTGCTCTAGCGCGGACATCCTCGTGGCCGATGTATCGCGGTCGAGAGACTGTCCGCTCCTTCTCGCGTAATAATACTTCCACGCGACGGCGAGGAAGCTCGCCGCTTCCTTCAGCTTTCTGATGTACGTCCCTTTCAGATTGGACGACGTCATCGCGACCATCATGATAATGGACAGGTGCATTGTTACACCCGCGCTGACTTCCGCCGGCGAGCTCGTCCTGACCTGTATCTCTAGATCCTCGGGCACGTCCGGGGCCGTAACGGCGACCCTCCTCTTCTTACCCCGGCATCCCGTGTAGGAAGCCAGCGATGAGCGCGAGGCGAACGAGGCGACCGACTCCTCGTCGTCGGACCTCGCTCCTGTCCGTGGTCCTCCTACGACCATCGATGACGCTGCATCGTCCACCGTGGCCGGGGCGAGAAAAGTGCCCTCCGACTTTTCCGCGAGTCTCTGCGAACTTCTCCTTGTTCTTCGCGGACACGCTTCCTCCTCTGTCTGCATTTCTTCTGCTACTACCACGCCAGACGCAGAAACACGTCCGGGGGCCTGGCGGTCCACCCCCGAACGGCCGTGGTCGTGAGATGACGACGCAGCGGGGCCCACTTGACTACCCGCGGCTGCGCCGGTACTGGGGTCTCCCTCCCCTGCACCGTAAACGATATTTTCGTTCGTTTTTCTATCCATTGTTTGTTTGAAGGATCGCCTAGGTCGTCAACCATGTTTTCCGTCCTGGTGCCACTCACTCTTTCGCACCCTGCCCCGGTCAAGGCCGGTGCAGGGTGACAGGGAGCCCCACGAGAAGGTGAGGTGAGTGGTCTTGACAGATATGGGCCCACCAACTTCTCCGAAATTCTCCGCACCGGATCGGCGAACTGACGGGTACCAAAGGCACCGACCAGCCGCCACCCGACTATAAGAGAATATCAGATCCATCGGGGTTTCCCGGGGCGTGGTCCTACGCCCCGAGAACCCATACCCGCCTCGTGCTCCCCAACCTAACCCCAACCTAACCCCAACCTAACCCCAACCTAACCCCAACCTAACCCCAACCTAACCCCAACCTAACCCCAACCTAACCCCAACCTAACCCCAACCTAACCCCAACCTAACCCCAACCTAACCCCAACCTAACCCCAACCTAACCCCAACCTAACCCCAACCTAACCCCAACCTAACCCCAACCTAACCCCAACCTAACCCCAACCTAACCCCACCCTAACCCCAACCTAACCCCAACCTAACCCCAACCTAACCCCAACCTAACCCCAACCTAACCCCAACCTAACCCCAACCTAACCCCAACCTAACCCCAACCTAACCCCAACCTAACCCCAACCTAACCCCAACCTAACCCCAACCTAACCCCAACCTAACCCCAACCTAACCCCAACCTAACCCCAACCTAACCCCAACCTAACCCCAACCTAACCCCAACCTAACCCCAACCTAACCCCAACCTAACCCCAACCTAACCCCAACCTAACCCCAACCTTTTTTTTTTTTTTTTTTTTTTTTTTTTTTTTTTTTTTTTTTTTTTTTTTTTTTTTTTTTTTTTTTTTTTTTTTTTTTTTTTTTTTTTACGTGGAGAAATCCTCATGGACACCCGCCGAAGGCGGGTAGTGTCGGACTCTTACCGACTAAAACTCCACGGTGGTCTGTCCTGACGTTTGGTCCAGGTGCGTCCGGGATCTCTTGCGAATTACTACCGGGCGCCCCTGTCGTCTATCTCCCTGTCGCTCTTGAAGGGAGGCTTCCTGGTTCGTTCGTTGGGCCGCTAGGGGGGACCACACCCCCTAGCGGGCCTCGTTCCTGGCGGAGACGCTCCTAGGGTGGCGGCGCCAGGCGCCGCCGGATCCCTGTCGCGTGCGATGTTCCTCCGCTGCTGCTGTCGCGGCGTCCTGGATGGATCGCGCGATCTTTCCCGATTTCTCTCCGCCCGCTCCTTCGCAAGCATCACTTGCTCGCAGAACGTGCGAACGGCCACGAACTCCTGGCGCCCTCTGAGCATGGCCTCCACCACCGCTTCCGGGGCTAATCTCTCGCCGATGTCGAGCTGCAGGACGCGTCGCGGTTCCGCCCACGCCGGGCAAAACTCCAGCGTGTGTTGCGCCGTGTCCTCCTCTTCCTCGCAGTGGTGACAGATGGACGTCGCCTCCCGCCGAATCCTCAGCAGGTACTCGCCGAACACTCCGTGGCCCGTGAGCACCTGCGTCATCCTAAAGGTCAGCGGCACTCCGCCTCGATCTCTCCAGGCTTCCCAGTTCGGAAGCACGGCGCGAACGGCCCGGTGCGGCCGCGTTGCGTCTTCCTCCGTCAGCTGAGAGCGCCATCGCGCCCAGATCTCCTTCTTCGCCTCCTCCCTGATGTTCGCGTCGAGGCCCGACTGGCTAGCGGACGACGACGATGGCGTCGTCGCGCGCCCATCCGAGCTCGAGCCCCTCCGGTGCTGATCGTACACCCGTCGGAGCGCGAGAGCCTGTAGCTCGAACGGCGGGGACGCCGCCAGCACGGTCGCCGACGCGTACGATGTCGTCCTGTATCCCCTCGCTATGCGGATGGCGGTCGTCCTGTGCAGCCTCCGCAGCAAGGTCCGGCTGCGGCTGCTCGCCATCAGGTCTTCGGCCCAAACGGGCGCCCCGTACAGGACGCGGGACCGGACCACTCCCTCGTAGAGGCGGCGGACTCCCAGTCCTGCTCCGCCGATGTTCGGCAAGAGGCCGCACAACGCGTTGGCCGCTGCCGTCACCTTTGGGACCAAGAGCTCGAAATGCGGTCCGAACGTCCACGCGCTGTCGATCGTGAGACCCAGGTACCTCATCTGTCGTCTCACCGGCACCCCTTCTCCGTCGATGTCCACGGACAGTCCGTCCGGAGGTGTTCCTCTGTTGCGCTGGTCGTAGAACCACAGGGCGTCCGATTTCGCCGGCGACACCCTCAGGCCCAGCCTCCGAATGGCGCGTATCGCGCACGCCACGGCGTCCTCCGCGAGGCTCGCCGTGTCCTGCCACCATCTTCCACCGGCCAACACCAGGGTGTCGTCCGCGTAGCACACCGTTCCTGTGCCCGGGGGCATTGGGCATCGGAGGACGGAGTCGTAGACGGTGATCCAGAGTATCGGTCCGAGCACCGAACCCTGCGGAACGCCGCGCTCCACTCTTCTTCTCGCCTCGCCCGTCTTCGCCGTGTAGCCGACCCACCTGTCGCTGAGGTAGGCCCGGATGACGCCGATCAGGTACGCCGGTACCTCGAAATGGCGCAGGGCTTCCACGATCCTGTCCCAGGGAATGGCGTTGAAGGCGTTCGTGACGTCCAAGGAGACCGCCAGCGCCACCCCTTCGCGGGAGACCATGTCTTCGGCCATGCTTCTCACCCTTCGCACCGCGTCCACGGTCGAGCGGCCGCGTCGAAATCCGTATTGGCTGTCGTGCCATCCGGGCGTCCTCTCCGTGATGTGCGCCTCCAGTCGAGCGGCGATGATTCTCTCGAAGAGCTTGCCGATCTCGTCCAACAGGCATATCGGCCTGTACGCGGAAGGCGAGTCCGGCGGACGACCCTCCTTCCGCAACAGCACCAACCTCGCTGTTCGCCACGTCCGGGGGTAGACGCCCTCTTCCAGGCATCTGCTGAACAGGTGTCGCAGGCGGGGAGCCAAGGTGTCCATCGACTCCGCCCAAACTCGGCCTGGAATTCCGTCGGGACCCGGCGCCACGTCGCGGGATGCCATCCTCCTCGCAGCGTCGAAGAGCTCCTCCTCCGTCACTCGAAGCTCCTCGTTCCATCCGGCGTTGGTCGTGGTCGTCGTCGTCGCTGCCTCCTCGTCGTCGTCGGAGGAGGGTGGCGTCGGTCGCCTGGCTTCCCTGTCTTCCGGCGGGAACAGAGTCCCGATCACGTCGTCCAGCAACGCCGGGTCCATGTTCGCGGTCAGCGGGGGGGCCCAAGGTCGTAGCTTCCTCGTCGCTATCTTGTAAGGCCGCCCCCACGGATCGGAATCGACCGCCTCGATCAGCTCGGTCCAGGACCGAGCCTTCGCGATCTTGATCTCCCGCTGCAGAGCGCGTCTCGCTTCTCTGTACGCCTCGTAGCAGCCGGAGATCTCCTCCTCGTCGCGCGTCAGCCTGCGACGTCGTGCCCTCAGGAATCTTCGGCGGGCACGAACGCAGCTCTCTCGCATTTCCGCGATCTCCGCGGTCCACCAGTATACCTGGCGATCGCGTCCACCACCCGGTACCAAGCGCGGCATCGAGGCGTCGCACGCCGCGCTCATGTCTCTTCGGAGCTCCTCCGCCTCCTCGTCGACGCTTCCTTGCGAGGTCGTCCGTCGGGCGTCCCAGCTCCAGGCGGACGCGATCACGCCCGCTCGCAGCATCTCTTTGTCCCTTTCCTTCAGACGCCATCTCGGTGGTGGTGGGCGGGAACGTTTCGCTCCTCTTCCTCCTCGTCTTCGGACGTTGTCGTCGTTGTTGTCGTCGTCGGCCACCTCCATCAGCACGTAGAGATGGTCGGACAGGGTTTCCACCCCCTCGACCACTCTCCAGTCGCGGATCCTCCTGTACAGCTGCGGGGTGGTCCAGGTGAGGTCGACCACCGAAGACCCTCTCCACGCCACGCAGGTGCTCGTCGAGCCCCTGTTCGCCAGCAGGAGCCCGAAACCCGCTGCCCAGTCGGTGAGCATTCTTCCTCTGGAGTTTGTTCTTCGATTTCCCCATTGCGTCGAGTGGGCGTTAAAATCCCCGAGGACGAGCACCTGGCGGGGAGGGCATCTTCCGACGCACTCGCCGACACGATCCAGAAAGTCTCCGTACGCAGAAAGGCCGATGTTCGGGGAGACGTATACCGCCACCACCGCTACTCCGGCCCGCTCGACCGCGACGAAGCCGCTGCCTCTATCGAGCAGAACGCCGGGAACTCCCAGGTTCGTGGTCCACGTTATGGCCGTTGATCCGTCCAGGTCCCCGACCCAGTTGGGGGCGTCGGGAACGCGATACGGCTCGGCCACCGCCGCGAGGGCGATCTCCCTTTCCCGGATGGTCTGGAAGAGCAGATCTTGCGCTCTTCTCGACCTACCGAGGTTACATTGCAGGAGGCGCTCGAACTATTCCGCCACCTCCATGGCCTCCTCCCGACCATCTGCCGCCGCTCCTGCTGCTGTTGGTTTGGCGGTGCTCCCTGTTGTCCTTTCCGCGGCTGGCTCGCGGGGCGGTCTTCTCCTCTTCGTCTTCGGGGGGTTACACGCCACTCCGCCCATCCTATGATTGGCGGGCGCCCCGAGCGACTCGCACAGGGGGCACTTGGGGGCAGAGGCTGGACAGCCTCTGGCTCGATGTCCGCTCCCGCCGCATCGGTAGCACAGGTGTCCTCGATCCTCCGCGGACACGCAGGTTGCGCGTACGTGTCCCAGTTCGAGGCACCGGTAGCACTGCAAGGGTCGTTGGGCGATGGCCCTGACTCTCGCGGTCGACCAGCCCAGGACTACTTTCCCTGCCTGAGCCAATTTTCGGGCTCCCGCCGCCGGGCACCTGATCCACGCCGAACCGAGGCCGCCTCTGGTGGCGCCGATCTCTCCCACGTGGACTTCGGCGTCTCCGCATCCTGCCGCCGAGGCCAGAGCCTGCCTCAGCTCGTCCTTCGTCACCGAGATATCTATCCCGGTCACCTGGAGTTCCGCCGTCCTCGTCGGCGTGGCGACCTTCACCGTCGTCGGGTCCAGCACCTCGGCCAGACGCGTCGCCAGCAACCTCGCCTTCCCCCTATCCCTGTCCCCAGGGACTTTGATGATGATCGCGCCGGTCATCGCCTTCTTCATTTGGACCGACTGCACGCCGACCTCCGAGAGCGGAACTTTCGATCTGGCCGCCTGGAGCACGTCCGCGTAAGACATCTGAGCTCCCTCGTTCAACGTCAGAGTCACCGCGGACGTTCGCGGTGCGCGAGGGAGCGTGACCGTGGCCGCTTTGACTGCCTGCAACGGCGCCGACGACGGTCCTCTGCTCGTCGTGGTGGCGGCGCTCGCTCTCGGCGCGCCTGTCGTCCTGGTTCGGGGTAGCTGCTGCTGCTGCTGCTGCTGCTGCTGCTGCTGCTGGCGTCCTCTCGCCGACGTCGTCGGTGGTGGAGCCGTCTCGCCTCCTACAGCGGCGACGGCTGTCTCCCTTCCTCGTTTCTTCCTCCTTCTACGCTTCCTCGTCACAACCTCTCTCCACTCCCCACCCTCCTGCTCCCTCGGGAGCGGCGTTGGCTGGGTGGCGCGGGACGCGGCGGAGCGGTCTGCGCTTCGGTGCGCGTCGGGGACGCGTTGTCGTCCGCCCCCGAATCGTTCTTCGATCTCGTTCATTATCGAGGTTCTCAGGTCTCGAATAGCCCTCTCCAGGGCCTCGAAACGCGAGCCGTCGCTCCGGCCCTCCCGCGGAGGACGGCCGTACTCGGAGGCCGCGCAGTCGCACCTCGGGCATCCGCGAGCCATCTCATCCCGCTTCGCCAGCTCCTGGCGGAGGAACGCGTTCTCCTGCTCTAGCGCGGACATCCTCGTGGCCGATGTATCGCGGTCGAGAGACTGTCCGCTCCTTCTCGCGTAATAATACTTCCACGCGACGGCGAGGAAGCTCGCCGCTTCCTTCAGCTTTCTGATGTACGTCCCTTTCAGATTGGACGACGTCATCGCGACCATCATGATAATGGACAGGTGCATTGTTACACCCGCGCTGACTTCCGCCGGCGAGCTCGGCCTGACCTGTATCTCTAGATCCTCGGGCACGTCCGGGGCCGTAACGGCGACCCTCCTCTTCTTACCCCGGCATCCCGTGTAGGAAGCCAGCGATGAGCGCGAGGCGAACGAGGCGACCGACTCCTCGTCGTCGGACCTCGCTCCTGTCCGTGGTCCTCCTACGACCATCGATGACGCTGCATCGTCCACCGTGGCCGGGGCGAGAAAAGTGCCCTCCGACTTTTCCGCGAGTCTCTGCGAACTTCTCCTTGTTCTTCGCGGACACGCTTCCTCCTCTGTCTGCATTTCTTCTGCTACTACCACGCCAGACGCAGAAACACGTCCGGGGGCCTGGCGGTCCACCCCCGAACGGCCGTGGTCGTGAGATGACGACGCAGCGGGGCCCACTTGACTACCCGCGGCTGCGCCGGTACTGGGGTCTCCCTCCCCTGCACCGTAAACGATATTTTCGTTCGTTTTTCTATCCATTGTTTGTTTAAAAGATCGCCTAGGTCGTCAACCATGTTTTCCGTCCTGGTGCCACTCACTCTTTCGCACCCTGCCCCGGTCAAGGCCGGTGCAGGGTGACAGGGAGCCCCACGAGAAGGTGAGGTGAGTGGTCTTGACAGATATGGGCCCACCAACTTCTCCGAAATTCTCCGCACCGGATCGGCGAACTGACGGGTACCAAAGGCACCGACCAGCCGCCACCCGACTATAAGAGAATATCAGATCCATCGGGGTTTCCCGGGGCGTGGTCCTACGCCCCGAGAACCCATACCCGCCTCGTGCTCCCCAACCTAACCCCAACCTAACCCCAACCTAACCCCAACCTAACCCCAACCTAACCCCAACCTAACCCCAACCTAACCCCAACCTAACCCCAACCTAACCCCAACCTAACCCCAACCTAACCCCAACCTAACCCCAACCTAACCCCAACCTAACCCCAACCTTTTTTTTTTTTTTTTTTTATACGTGGAGAAATCCTCATGGACACCCGCCGAAGGCGGGTAGTGTCGGACTCTTACCGACTAAAACTCCACGGTGGTCTGTCCTGACGTTTGGTCCAGGTGCGTCCGGGATCTCTTGCGAATTACTACCGGGCGCCCCTGTCGTCTATCTCCCTGTCGCTATTGAAGGGAGGCTTCCTGGTTCGTTCGTTGGGCCGCTAGGGGGGACCACACCCCCTAGCGAGCCTCGTTCCTGGCGAAGACGCTCCTAGGGTGGCGGCGCCAGGCGCCGCCGGATCCCTGTCGCGTGCGATGTTCCTCCGCTGCTGCTGTCGCGGCGTCCTGGATGGATCGCGCGATCTTTCCCGATTTCTCTCCGCCCGCTCCTTCGCAAGCATGACTTGCTCGCAGAACGTGCGAACGGCCGCGAACTCCTGGCGCCCTCTGAGCATGGCCTCCACCACCGCTTCCGGGGCTAATCTCTCGCCGATGTCGAGCTGCAGGACGCGTCGCGGTTCCGCCCACGCCGGGCAAAACTCCAGCGTGTGTTGCGCCGTGTCCTCCTCTTCCTCGCAGTGGTGACAGATGGACGTCGCCTCCCGCCGAATCCTCAGCAGGTACTCGCCGAACACTCCGTGGCCCGTGAGCACCTGCGTCATCCTAAAGGTCAGCGGCACTCCGCCTCGATCTCTCCAGGCTTCCCAGTTCGGAAGCACGGCGCGAACGGCCCGGTGCGGCCGCGCTGCGTCTTCCTCCGTCAGCTGAGAGCGCCATCGCGCCCAGATCTCCTTCTTCGCCTCCTCCCTGATGTTCGCGTCGAGGCCCGACTGGCTAGCGGACGACGACGATGGCGTCGTCGCGCGCCCATCCGAGCTCGAGCCCCTCCGGTGCTGATCGTACACCCGTCGGAGCGCGAGAGCCTGTAGCTCGAACGGCGGGGACGCCGCCAGCACGGTCGCCGACGCGTACGATGTCGTCCTGTATCCCCTCGCTATGCGGATGGCGGTCGTCCTGTGCAGCCTCCGCAGCAAGGTCCGGCTGCGGCTGCTCGCCATCAGGTCTTCGGCCCAAACGGGCGCCCCGTACAGGACGCGGGACCGGACCACTCCCTCGTAGAGGCGGCGGACTCCCAGTCCTGCTCCGCCGATGTTCGGCAAGAGGCCGCACAACGCGTTGGCCGCTGCCGTCACTTTTGGGACCAAGAGCTCGAAATGCGGTCCGAACGTCCACGCGCTGTCGATCGTGAGACCCAGGTACCTCATCTGTCGTCTCACCGGCACCCCTTCTCCGTCGATGTCCACGGACAGTCCGTCCGGAGGTGTTCCTCTGCTGCGCTGGTCGTAGAACCACAGGGCGTCCGATTTCGCCGGCGACACCCTCAGGCCCAGCCTCCGAATGGCGCGTATCGCGCACGCCACGGCGTCCTCCGCGAGGCTCGCCGTGTCCTGCCACCATCTTCCACCGGCCAACACCAGGGTGTCGTCCGCGTAGCACACCGTTCCTGTGCCCGGGGGCATTGGGCATCGGAGGACGGAGTCGTAGACGGTGATCCAGAGTATCGGTCCGAGCACCGAACCCTGCGGAACGCCGCGCTCCACTCTTCTTCTCGCCTCGCCCGTCTTCGCCGTGTAGCCGACCCACCTGTCGCTGAGGTAGGCCCGGATGACGCCGATCAGGTACGCCGGTACCTCGAAATGGCGCAGGGCTTCCACGATCCTGTCCCAGGGAATGGCGTTGAAGGCGTTCGTGACGTCCAAGGAGACCGCCAGCGCCACCCCTTCGCGGGAGACCATGTCTTCGGCCATGCTTCTCACCCTTCGCACCGCGTCCACCGTCGAGCGGCCGCGTCGAAATCCGTATTGGCTGTCGTGCCATCCGGGCGTCCTCTCCGTGATGTGCGCCTCCAGTCGAGCGGCGATGATTCTCTCGAAGAGCTTGCCGATCTCGTCCAACAGGCATATCGGCCTGTACGCGGAAGGCGAGTCCGGCTGACGACCCTCCTTCCGCAACAGCACCAACCTCGCTGTTCGCCACGTCCGGGGGTAGACGCCCTCCTCCAAGCATCTGCTGAACAGGTGTCGCAGGCGGGGAGCCAAGGTGTCCATCGACTCCGCCCAAACTCGGCCTGGAATTCCGTCGGGACCCGGCGCCACGTCGCGGGATGCCATCCTCCTCGCAGCGTCGAAGAGCTCCTCCTCCGTCACTCGAAGCTCTTCGTTCCATCCGGCGTTGGTCGTGGTCGTCGTCGTCGTCGCTGCCTCCTCGTCGTCGTCGGAGGAGGATGGCGTCGGTCGCCTGGCTTCCCTGTCTTCCGGCGGGAACAGAGTCCCGATCACGTCGTCCAGCAACGCCGGGTCCATGTTCGCGGTCAGCGGAGGGGCCGAAGGTCGTAGCTTCCTCGTCGCTATCTTGTAAGGCCGCCCCCACGGATCGGAATCGACCGCCTCGATCAGCTCGGTCCAGGACCGAGCCTTCGCGATCTTGATCTCCCGCTGCAGAGCGCGTCTCGCTTCTCTGTACGCCTCGTAGCAGCCGGAGATCTCTTCCTCGTCGCGCGTCAGCCTGCGACGTCGCGCCCTCAGGAATCTTCGGCGGGCCCGAACGCAGCTCTCTCGCATTTCCGCGATCTCCGCGGTCCACCAGTATACCTGGCGATCGCGTCCACCACCCGGAACCGAGCGCGGCATCGAGGCGTCGCACGCCGCGCTCATGTCTCTTCGGAGCTCCTCCGCCTCCTCGTCGACGCTTCCTTGCGAGGTCGTCCGTCGGGCGTCCCAGCTCCAGGCGGACGCGATCACGCCCGCTCGCAGCATCTCTTTGTCCCTTTCCTTCAGACGCCATCTCGGTGGTGGTGGGCGGGAACGTTTCGCTCCTCCTCCTCCTCGTCTTCGGACGTTGTCGTCGTTGTTGTCGTCGTCGGCCACCTCCATCAGCACGTAGAGGTGGTCGGACAGGGTTTCCACCCCCTCGACCACTCTCCAGTCGCGGATCCTCCTGTACAGCTGCGGGGTGGTCCAGGTGAGGTCGACCACCGAAGACCCTCTCCACGCCACGCAGGTGCTCGCCGAGCCCCTGTTCGCCAGCAGGAGCCCGAGACCCGCTGCCCAGTCGGTGAGCATTCTTCCTCTGGGGTTTGTTCTTCGATTTCCCCATTGCGTCGAGTGGGCGTTAAAATCCCCGAGGACGAGCACCTGGCGGGGAGGGCATCTTCCGACGCACTCGCCGACACGATCCAGGAAGTCTCCGTACGCAGCCAGGCCGATGTTCGGGGAGACGTATACCGCCACCACCGCTACTCCGGCCCGCTCGACCGCGACGAAGCCGCTGCCTCTATCGAGCAGAACGCCGGGAACTCCCAGGTTCGTGGTCCACGTTATGGCCGTTGATCCGTCCAGGTCCCCGACCCAGTTGGGGGCGTCGGGAACGCGATACGGCTCGGCCACCGCCGCGAGGGCGATCTCCCTTTCCCGGATGGTCTGGAAGAGCAGATCTTGCGCTCTTCTCGACCTACCGAGGTTACATTGCAGGAGGCGCTCGAACTATTCCGCCACCTCCATGGCCTCCTCCCGACCATCTGCCGCCGCTCCTGCTGCTGTTGGTTTGGCGGTGCTCCCTGTTGTTGTCCTTTCCGCGGCTGGCTCGCGGGGTGGTCTTCTCCTCTTCGTCTTCGGGGGGTTACACGCCACTCCGCCCATCCTATGATTGGCGGGCGCCCCGAGCGACTCGCACAGGGGGCACTTGGGGGCAGAGGCTGGACAGCCTCTGGCTCGATGCCCGCTCCCGCCGCATCGGTAGCACAGGTGTCCTCGATCCTCCGCGGACACGCAGGTTGCGCGTACGTGTCCCAGTTCGAGGCACCGGTAGCACTGCAAGGGTCGTTGGGCGATGGCCCTGACTCTCGCGGTCGACCAGCCCAGGACTACTTTCCCTGCCTGAGCCAATTTTCGGGCTCCCGCCGCCGGGCACCTGATCCACGCCGAACCGAGGCCGCCTCTGGTGGCGCCGATCTCTCCCACGTGGACTTCGGCGTCTCCGCATCCTGCCGCCGAGGCCAGAGCCTGCCTCAGCTCGTCCTTCGTCACCGAGATATCTATCCCGGTCACCTGGAGTTCCGCCGTCCTCGTCGGCGTGGCGACCTTCACCGTCGTCGGGTCCAGCACCTCGGCCAGACGCGTCGCCAGCAACTTCGCCTTCCCCCTATCCCTGTCCCCAGGGACTTTGATGATGATCGCGCCGGTCATCGCCTTCTTCATTTGGACCGACTGCACGCCGACCTCCGAGAGCGGAACTTTCGATCTGGCCGCCTGGAGCACGTCCGCGTAAGACATCTGAGCTCCCTCGTTCAACGTCAGAGTCACCGCGGACGTTCGCGGTGCGCGAGGGAGCGTGACCGTGGCCGTCTTGACTGTCTGCAACGGCGCCGACGACGGTCCTCTGCTCGTCGTGGTGGCGGCGCTCGCTCTCGGCGCGCCTGTCGTCCTGGTTCGGGGTAGCTGCTGCTGCTGCTGCTGCTGCTGCTGCTGCTGCTGGCGTCCTCTCGTCGACGTCGTCGGTGGTGGAGCCGTCTCGCCTCCTACAGCGGCGACGGCTGTCTCCCTTCCTCGTTTCTTCCTCCTTCTACGCTTCCTCGTCGCAACCTCTCTCCACTCCCCACCCTCCTGCTCCCTCGGGAGCGGCGTTGGTTGGGTGGCGCGGGACGCGGCGGAGCGGTCTGCGCTTCGGTGCGCGTCGGGGACGCGTTGTCGTCCGCCCCCGAATCGTTCTTCGATCTCGTTCATTATCGAGGTTCTCAGGTCTCGAATAGCCCTCTCCAAGGCCTCGAAACGCGAGCCGTCGCTCCGGCCCTCCCGCGGAGGACGGCCGTACTCGGAGGCCGCGCAGTCGCACCTCGGGCATCCGCGAGCCATCGCATCCCGCTTCGCCAGCTCCTGGCGGAGGAACGCGTTCTCCTGCTCTAGCGCGGACATCCTCGTGGCCGATGTATCGCGGTCGAGAGACTGTCCGCTCCTTCTCGCGTAATAATACTTCCACGCGACGGCGAGGAAGCTCGCCGCTTCCTTCAGCTTTCTGATGTACGTCCCTTTCAGATTGGACGACGTCATCGCGACCATCATGATAATGGACAGGTGCATTGTTACACCCGCGCTGACTTCCGCCGGCGAGCTCGTCCTGACCTGTATCTCTAGATCCTCGGGCACGTCCGGGGCCGTAACGGCGACCCTCCTCTTCTTACCCCGGCATCCCGTGTAGGAAGCCAGCGATGAGCGCGAGGCGAACGAGGCGACCGACTCCTCGTCGTCGGACCTCGCTCCTGTCCGTGGTCCTCCTACGACCATCGATGACGCTGCATCGTCCACCGTGGCCGGGGCGAGAAAAGTGCCCTCCGACTTTTCCGCGAGTCTCTGCGAACTTCTCCTTGTTCTTCGCGGACACGCTTCCTCCTCTGTCTGCATTTCTTCTGCTACTACCACGCCAGACGCAGAAACACGTCCGGGGGCCTGGCGGTCCACCCCCGAACGGCCGTGGTCGTGAGATGACGACGCAGCGGGGCCCACTTGACTACCCGCGGCTGCGCCGGTACTGGGGTCTCCCTCCCCTGCACCGTAAACGATATTTTCGTTCGTTTTTCTATCCATTGTTTGTTTGAAGGATCGCCTAGGTCGTCAACCATGTTTTCCGTCCTGGTGCCACTCACTCTTTCGCACCCTGCCCCGGTCAAGGCCGGTGCAGGGTGACAGGGAGCCCCACGAGAAGGTGAGGTGAGTGGTCTTGACAGATATGGGCCCACCAACTTCTCCGAAATTCTCCGCACCGGATCGGCGAACTGACGGGTACCAAAGGCACCGACCAGCCGCCACCCGACTATAAGAGAATATCAGATCCATCGGGGTTTCCCGGGGCGTGGTCCTACGCCCCGAGAACCCATACCCGCCTCGTGCTCCCCAACCTAACCCCAACCTAACCCCAACCTAACCCCAACCTAACCCCAACCTAACCCCAACCTAACCCCAACCTAACCCCAACCTAACCCCAACCTAACCCCAACCTAACCCCAACCTAACCCCAACCTAACCCCAACCTAACCCCAACCTAACCCCAACCTAACCCCAACCTAACCCCAACCTTTTTTTTTTTTTTTTTTTTATACGTGGAGAAATCCTCATGGACACCCGCCGAAGGCGGGTAGTGTCGGACTCTTACCGACTAAAACTCCACGGTGGTCTGTCCTGACGTTTGGTCCAGGTGCGTCCGGGATCTCTTGCGAATTACTACCGGGCGCCCCTGTCGTCTATCTCCCTGTCGCTATTGAAGGGAGGCTTCCTGGTTCGTTCGTTGGGCCGCTAGGGGGGACCACACCCCCTAGCGGGCCTCGTTCCTGGCGAAGACGCTCCTAGGGTGGCGGCGCCAGGCGCCGCCGGATCCCTGTCGCGTGCGATGTTCCTCCGCTGCTGCTGTCGCGGCGTCCTGGATGGATCGCGCGATCTTTCCCGATTTCTCTCCGCCCGCTCCTTCGCAAGCATCACTTGCTCGCAGAACGTGCGAACGGCCGCGAACTCCTGGCGCCCTCTGAGCATGGCCTCCACCACCGCTTCCGGGGCTAATCTCTCGCCGATGTCGAGCTGCAGGACGCGTCGCGGTTCCGCCCACGCCGGGCAAAACTCCAGCGTGTGTTGCGCCGTGTCCTCCTCTTCCTCGCAGTGGTGACAGATGGACGTCGCCTCCCGCCGAATCCTCAGCAGGTACTCGCCGAACACTCCGTGGCCCGTGAGCACCTGCGTCATCCTAAAGGTCAGCGGCACTCCGCCTCGATCTCTCCAGGCTTCCCAGTTCGGAAGCACGGCGCGAACGGCCCGGTGCGGCCGCGTTGCGTCCTCCTCCGTCAGCTGAGAGCGCCATCGCGCCCAGATCTCCTTCTTCGCCTCCTCCCTGATGTTCGCGTCGAGGCCCGACTGGCTAGCGGACGACGACGATGGCGTCGTCGCGCGCCCGTCCGAGCTCGAGCCCCTCCGGTGCTGATCGTACACCCGTCGGAGCGCGAGAGCCTGTAGCTCGAACGGCGGGGACGCCGCCAGCACGGTCGCCGACGCGTACGATGTCGTCCTGTATCCCCTCGCTATCCGGATGGCGGTCGTCCTGTGCAGCCTCCGCAGCAAGGTCCGGCTGCGGCTGCTCGCCATCAGGTCTTCGGCCCAAACGGGCGCCCCGTACAGGACGCGGGACCGGACCACTCCCTCGTAGAGGCGGCGGACTCCCAGTCCTGCTCCGCCGATGTTCGGCAAGAGGCCGCACAACGCGTTGGCCGCTGCCGTCACCTTTGGGACCAAGAGCTCGAAATGCGGTCCGAACGTCCACGCGCTGTCGATCGTGAGACCCAGGTACCTCATCTGTCGTCTCACCGGCACCCCTTCTCCGTCGATGTCCACGGACAGTCCGTCCGGAGGTGTTCCTCTGCTGCGCTGGTCGTAGAACCACAGGGCGTCCGATTTCGCCGGCGACACCCTCAGGCCCAGCCTCCGAATGGCAACCTAACCCCAACCTAACCCCAACCTAACCCCAACCTAACCCCAACCTAACCCCAACCTAACCCCAACCTAACCCCAACCTAACCCCAACCTAACCCCAACCTTTTTTTTTTTTTTTTTTTTTATACGTGGAGAAATCCTCATGGACACCCGCCGAAGGCGGGTAGTGTCGGACTCTTACCGACTAAAACTCCACGGTGGTCTGTCCTGACGTTTGGTCCAGGTGCGTCCGGGATCTCTTGCGAATTACTACCGGGCGCCCCTGTCGTCTATCTCCCTGTCGCTATTGAAGGGAGGCTTCCTGGTTCGTTCGTTGGGCCGCTAGGGGGGACCACACCCCCTAGCGGGCCTCGTTCCTGGCGGAGACGCTCCTAGGGTGGCGGCGCCAGGCGCCGCCGGATCCCTGTCGCGTGCGATGTTCCTCCGCTGCTGCTGTCGCGGCGTCCTGGATGGATCGCGCGATCTTTCCCGATTTCTCTCCGCCCGCTCCTTCGCAAGCATCACTTGCTCGCAGAACGTGCGAACGGCCGCGAACTCCTGGCGCCCTCTGAGCATGGCCTCCACCACCGCTTCCGGGGCTAATCTCTCGCCGATGTCGAGCTGCAGGACGCGTCGCGGTTCCGCCCACGCCGGGCAAAACTCCAGCGTGTGTTGCGCCGTGTCCTCCTCTTCCTCGCAGTGGTGACAGATGGACGTCGCCTCCCGCCGAATCCTCAGCAGGTACTCGCCGAACACTCCGTGGCCCGTGAGCACCTGCGTCATCCTAAAGGTCAGCGGCACTCCGCCTCGATCTCTCCAGGCTTCCCAGTTCGGAAGCACGGCGCGAACGGCCCGGTGCGGCCGCGTTGCGTCCTCTTCCGTCAGCTGAGAGCGCCATCGCGCCCAGATCTCCTTCTTCGCCTCCTCCCTGATGTTCGCGTTGAGGCCCGACTGGCTGGCGGACGATGGCGTCGTCGCGCGCCCGTCCGAGCTCGAGCCCCTCCGGTGCTGATCGTACACCCGTCGGAGCGCGAGAGCCTGTAGCTCGTACGGCGGGGACGCCGCCAGCACGGTCGCCGACGCGTACGATGTCGTCCTGTATCCCCTCGCTATGCGGATGGCGGTCGTCCTGTGCAGCCTCCGCAGCAAGGTCCGGCTGCGGCTGCTCGCCATCAGGTCTTCGGCCCAAACGGGCGCCCCGTACAGGACGCGGGACCGGACCACTCCCTCGTAGAGGCGGCGGACTCCCAGTCCTGCTCCGCCGATGTTCGGCAAGAGGCCGCACAACGCGTTGGCCGCTGCCGTCACCTTTGGGACCAAGAGCTCGAAATGCGGTCCGAACGTCCACGCGCTGTCGATCGTGAGACCCAGGTACCTCATCTGTCGTCTCACCGGCACCCCTTCTCCGTCGATGTCCACGGACAGTCCGTCCGGAGGTGTTCCTCTGCTGCGCTGGTCGTAGAACCACAGGGCGTCCGATTTCGCCGGCGACACCCTCAGGCCCAGCCTCCGAATGGCGCGTATCGCGCACGCCACGGCGTCCTCCGCGAGGCTCGCCGTGTCCTGCCACCATCTTCCCCCGGCCAACACCAGGGTGTCGTCCGCGTAGCACACCGTTCCTGTGCCCGGGGGCATAGGGCATCGGAGGACGGAGTCGTAGACGGTGATCCAGAGTATCGGTCCGAGCACCGAACCCTGCGGAACGCCGCGCTCCACTCTTCTTCTCGCCTCGCCCGTCTTCGCCGTGTAGCCGACCCACCTGTCGCTGAGGTAGGCCCGGATGACGCCGATCAGGTACGCCGGTACCTCGAAATGGCGCAGGGCTTCCACGATCCTGGCCCAGGGAATGGCGTTGAAGGCGTTCGTGACGTCCAAGGAGACCGCCAGCGCCACCCCTTCGCGGGAGACCATGTCTTCGGCCATGCTTCTCACCCTTCGCACCGCGTCCACGGTCGAGCGGCCGCGTCGAAATCCGTATTGGCTGTCGTGCCATCCGGGCGTCCTCTCCGTGATGTGCGCCTCCAGTCGAGCGGCGATGATTCTCTCGAAGAGCTTGCCGATCTCGTCCAACAGGCATATCGGCCTGTACGCGGAAGGCGAGTCCGGCGGACGACCCTCCTTCCGCAACAGCACCAATCTCGCTGTTCGCCACGTCCGGGGGTAGACGCCCTCTTCCAGGCATCTGCTGAACAGGTGTCGCAGGCGGGGAGCCAAGGTGTCGATCGACTCCGCCCAAACTCGGCCTGGGATTCCGTCGGGACCCGGCGCCACGTCGCGGGATGCCATCCTCCTCGCAGCGTCGAAGAGCTCCTCCTCCGTCACTCGAAGCTCCTCGTTCCATCCGGCGTTGGTCGTGGTCGTCGTCGTCACTGCCTCCTCGTCGTCGTCGTCGGAGGAGGATGGCGTCGGTCGCCTGGCTTCCCTGTCTTCCGGCGGGAACAGAGTCCCGATCACGTCGTCCAGCAACGCCGGGTCCATGTTCGCAGTCAGCGGGGGGGCCGAAGGTCGTAGCTTCCTCGTCGCTATCTTGTAAGGCCGCCCCCACGGATCGGAATCGACCGCCTCGATCAGCTCGGTCCAGGACCGAGCCTTCGCGATCTTGATCTCCCGCTGCAGAGCGCGTCTCGCTTCTCTGTACGCCTCGTAGCAGCCGGAGATCTCCTCCTCGTCGCGCGTCAGCCTGCGACGTCGTGCCCTCAGGAATCTTCGGCGGGCCCGAACGCAGCTCTCTCGCATTTCCGCGATCTCCGCGGTCCACCAGTATACCTGGCGATCGCGTCCACCACCCGGTACCGAGCGCGGCATCGAGGCGTCGCACGCCGCGCTCATGTCTCTTCGGAGCTCCTCCGCCTCCTCGTCGACGCTTCCTTGCGAGGTCGTCCGTCGGGCGTCCCAGCTCCAGGCGGACGCGATCACGCCCGCTCGCAGCATCTCTTTGTCCCTTTCCTTCAGACGCCATCTCGGTGGTGGTGGGCGGGAACGTTTCGCTCCTCCTCCTCCTCGTCTTCGGACGTTGTCGTCGTTGTTGTCGTCGTCGGCCACCTCCATCAGCACGTAGAGGTGGTCGGACAGGGTTTCCACCCCCTCGACCACTCTCCAGTCGCGGATCCTCCTGTACAGTCGCGGGGTGGTCCAGGTGAGGTCGACCACCGAAGACCCTCTCCACGCCACGCAGGTGCTCGCCGAGCCCCTGTTCGCCAGCAGGAGCCCGAGACCCGCTGCCCAGTCGGTGAGCATTCTTCCTCTGGAGTTTGTTCTTCGATTTCCCCATTGCGTCGAGTGGGCGTTGAAATCCCCGAGGACGAGCACCTGGCGGGGAGGGCATCTTCCGACGCACTCGCCGACACGATCCAGAAAGTCTCCGTACGCAGCCAGGCCGATGTTCGGGGAGACGTATACCGCCACCACCGCTACTCCGGCTCGCTCGACCGCGACGAAGCCGCTGCCTCTATCGAGCAGAACGCCGGGAACTCCCAGGTTCGTGGTCCACGTTATGGCCGTTGATCCGTCCAGGTCCCCGACCCAGTTGGGGGCGTCGGGAACGCGATACGGCTCGGCCACCGCCGCGAGGGCGATCTCCCTTTCCCGGATGGTCTGGAAGAGCAGATCTTGCGCTCTTCTCGACCTACCGAGGTTACATTGCAGGAGGCGCTCGAACTATTCCGCCACCTCCATGGCCTCCTCCCGACCATCTGCCGCCGCTCCTGCTGCTGTTGGTTTGGCGGTGCTCCCTGTTGTTGTCCTTTCCGCGGCTGGCTCGCGGGGCGGTCTTCTCCTCTTCGTCTTCGGGGGGTTACACGCCACTCCGCCCATCCTATGATTGGCGGGCGCCCCGAGCGACTCGCACAGGGGGCACTTGGGGGCAGAGGCTGGACAGCCTCTGGCTCGATGTCCGCTCCCGCCGCATCGGTAGCACAGGTGTCCTCGATCCTCCGCGGACACGCAGGTTGCGCGTACGTGTCCCAGTTCGAGGCACCGGTAGCATTGCAAGGGTCGTTGGGCGATGGCCCTGACTCTCGCGGTCGACCAGCCCAGGACTACTTTCCCTGCCTGAGCCAATTTTCGGGCTCCCGCCGCCGGACACCTGATCCACGCCGAACCGAGGCCGCCTCTGGTGGCGCCGATCTCTCCCACGTGGACTTCGGCGTCTCCGCATCCTGCCGCCGAGGCCAGAGCCTGCCTCAGCTCGTCCTTCGTCACCGAGATATCTATCCCGGTCACCTGGAGTTCCGCCGTCCTCGTCGGCGTGGCGACCTTCACCGTCGTCGGGTCCAGCACCTCGGCCAGACGCGTCGCCAGCAACTTCGCCTTCCCCCTATCCCTGTCCCCAGGGACTTTGATGATGATCGCGCCGGTCATCGCCTTCTTCATTTGGACCGACTGCACGCCGACCTCCGAGAGCGGAACTTTCGATCTGGCCGCCTGGAGCACGTCCGCGTAAGACATCTGAGCTCCCTCGTTCAACGTCAGAGTCACCGCGGACGTTCGCGGTGCGCGAGGGAGCGTGACCGTGGCCGTCTTGACTGCCTGCAACGGCGCCGACGACGGTCCTCTGCTCGTCGTGGTGGCGGCGCTCGCTCTCGGCGCGCCTGTCGTCCTGGTTCGGGGTAGCTGCTGCTGCTGCTGCTGCTGCTGCTGCTGCTGCTGGCGTCCTCTCGCCGACGTCGTCGGTGGTGGAGCCGTCTCGCCTCCTACAGCGGCGACGGCTGTCTCCCTTCCTCGTTTCTTCCTCCTTCTACGCTTCCTCGTCACAACCTCTCTCCACTCCCCACCCTCCTGCTCCCTCGGGAGCGGCGTTGGTTGGGTGGCGCGGGACGCGGCGGAGCGGTCTGCGCTTCGGTGCGCGTCGGGGACGCGTTGTCGTCCGCCCCCGAATCGTTCTTCGATCTCGTTCATTATCGAGGTTCTCAGGTCTCGAATAGCCCTCTCCAAGGCCTCGAAACGCGAGCCGTCGCTCCGGCCCTCCCGCGGAGGACGGCCGTGCTCGGAGGCCGCGCAGTCGCACCTCGGGCATCCGCGAGCCATCGCATCCCGCTTCGCCAGCTCCTGGCGGAGGAACGCGTTCTCCTGCTCTAGCGCGGACATCCTCGTGGCCGATGTATCGCGGTCGAGAGACTGTCCGCTCCTTCTCGCGTAATAATACTTCCACGCGACGGCGAGGAAGCTCGCCGCTTCCTTCAGCTTTCTGATGTACGTCCCTTTCAGATTGGACGACGTCATCGCGACCATCATGATAATGGACAGGTGCATTGTTACACCCGCGCTGACTTCCGCCGGCGAGCTCGTCCTGACCTGTATCTCTAGATCCTCGGGCACGTCCGGGGCCGTAACGGCGACCCTCCTCTTCTTACCCCGGCATCCCGTGTAGGAAGCCAGCGATGAGCGCGAGGCGAACGAGGCGACCGACTCCTCGTCGTCGGACCTCGCTCCTGTCCGTGGTCCTCCTACGACCATCGATGACGCTGCATCGTCCACCGTGGCCGGGGCGAGAAAAGTGCCCTCCGACTTTTCCGCGAGTCTCTGCGAACTTCTCCTTGTTCTTCGCGGACACGCTTCCTCCTCTGTCTGCATTTCTTCTGCTACTACCACGCCAGACGCAGAAACACGTCCGGGGGCCTGGCGGTCCACCCCCGAACGGCCGTGGTCGTGAGATGACGACGCAGCGGGGCCCACTTGACTACCCGCGGCTGCGCCGGTACTGGGGTCTCCCTCCCCTGCACCGTAAACGATATTTTCGTTCGTTTTTCTATCCATTGTTTGTTTGAAGGATCGCCTAGGTCGTCAACCATGTTTTCCGTCCTGGTGCCACTCACTCTTTCGCACCCTGCCCCGGTCAAGGCCGGTGCAGGGTGACAGGGAGCCCCACGAGAAGGTGAGGTGAGTGGTCTTGACAGATATGGGCCCACCAACTTCTCCGAAATTCTCCGCACCGGATCGGCGAACTGACGGGTACCAAAGGCACCGACCAGCCGCCACCCGACTATAAGAGAATATCAGATCCATCGGGGTTTCCCGGGGCGTGGTCCTACGCCCCGAGAACCCATACCCGCCTCGTGCTCCCCAACCTAACCCCAACCTAACCCCAACCTAACCCCAACCTAACCCCAACCTAACCCCAACCTAACCCCAACCTAACCCCAACCTAACCTAACCCCAACCTAACCCCAACCTAACCCCAACCTAACCCCAACCTAACCCCAACCTAACCCCAACCTAACCCCAACCTAACCCCAACCTAACCCCAACCTAACCCCAACCTAACCCCAACCTAACCCCAACCTAACCCCAACCTAACCCCAACCTAACCCCAACCTAACCCCAACCTTTTTTTTTTTTTTTTTTTTATACGTGGAGAAATCCTCATGGACACCCGCCGAAGGCGGGTAGTGTCGGACTCTTACCGACTAAAACTCCACGGTGGTCTGTCCTGACGTTTGGTCCAGGTGCGTCCGGGATCTCTTGCGAATTACTACCGGGCGCCCCTGTCGTCTATCTCCCTGTCGCTATTGAAGGGAGGCTTCCTGGTTCGTTCGTTGGGCCGCTAGGGGGGACCACACCCCCTAGCGGGCCTCGTTCCTGGCGAAGACGCTCCTAGGGTGGCGGCGCCAGGCGCCGCCGGATCCCTGTCGCGTGCGATGTTCCTCCGCTGCTGCTGTCGCGGCGTCCTGGATGGATCGCGCGATCTTTCCCGATTTCTCTCCGCCCGCTCCTTCGCAAGCATCACTTGCTCGCAGAACGTGCGAACGGCCGCGAACTCCTGGCGCCCTCTGAGCATGGCCTCCACCACCGCTTCCGGGGCTAATCTCTCGCCGATGTCGAGCTGCAGGACGCGTCGCGGTTCCGCCCACGCCGGGCAAAACTCCAGCGTGTGTTGCGCCGTGTCCTCCTCTTCCTCGCAGTGGTGACAGATGGACGTCGCCTCCCGCCGAATCCTCAGCAGGTACTCGCCGAACACTCCGTGACCCGTGAGCACCTGCGTCATCCTAAAGGTCAGCGGCACTCCGCCTCGATCTCTCCAGGCTTCCCAGTTCGGGAGCACGGCGCGAACGGCCCGGTGCGGCCGCGTTGCGTCTTCCTCCGTCAGCTGAGAGCGCCATCGCGCCCAGATCTCCTTCTTCGCCTCCTCCCTGATGTTCGCGTCGAGGCCCGACCGGCTAGCGGACGACGACGATGGCGTCGTCGCGCGCCCGTCCGAGCTCGAGCCCCTCCGGTGCTGATCGTACACCCGTCGGAGCGCGAGAGCCTGTAGCTCGAACGGCGGGGACGCCGCCAGCACGGTCGCCGACGCGTACGATGTCGTCCTGTATCCCCTCGCTATGCGGATGGCGGTCGTCCTGTGCAGCCTCCGCAGCAAGGTCCGGCTGCGGCTGCTCGCCATCAGGTCTTCGGCCCAAACGGGCGCCCCGTACAGGACGCGGGACCGGACCACTCCCTCGTAGAGGCGGCGGACTCCCAGTCCTGCTCCGCCGATGTTCGGCAAGAGGCCGCACAACGCGTTGGCCGCTGCCGTCACCTTTGGGACCAAGAGCTCGAAATGCGGTCCGAACGTCCACGCGCTGTCGATCGTGAGACCCAGGTACCTCATCTGTCGTCTCACCGGCACCCCTTCTCCGTCGATGTCCACGGACAGTCCGTCCGGAGGTGTTCCTCTGCTGCGCTGGTCGTAGAACCACAGGGCGTCCGATTTCGCCGGCGACACCCTCAGGCCCAGCCTCCGAATGGCGCGTATCGCGCACGCCACGGCGTCCTCCGCGAGGCTCGCCGTGTCCTGCCACCATCTTCCACCGGCCAACACCAGGGTGTCGTCCGCGTAGCACACCGTTCCTGTGCCCGGGGGCATTGGGCATCGGAGGACGGAGTCGTAGACGGTGATCCAGAGTATCGGTCCGAGCACCGAACCCTGCGGGACGCCGCGCTCCACTCTTCTTCTCGCCTCGCCCGTCTTCGCCGTGTAGCCGACCCACCTGTCGCTGAGGTAGGCCCGGATGACGCCGATCAGGTACGCCGGTACCTCGAAATGGCGCAGGGCTTCCACGATCCTGGCCCAGGGAATGGCGTTGAAGGCGTTCGTGACGTCCAAGGAGACCGCCAGCGCCACCCCTTCGCGGGAGACCATGTCTTCGGCCATGCTTCTCACCCTTCGCACCGCGTCCACGGTCGAGCGGCCGCGTCGAAATCCGTATTGGCTGTCGTGCCATCCGGGCGTCCTCTCCGTGATGTGCGCCTCCAGTCGAGCGGCGATGATTCTCTCGAAGAGCTTGCCGATCTCGTCCAACAGGCATATCGGCCTGTACGCGGAAGGCGAGTCCGGCGGACGACCCTCCTTCCGCAACAGCACCAACCTCGCTGTTCGCCACGTCCGGGGGTAGACGCCCTCTTCCAGGCATCTGCTGAACAGGTGTCGCAGGCGGGGAGCCAAGGTGTCGATCGACTCCGCCCAAACTCGGCCTGGGATTCCGTCGGGACCCGGCGCCACGTCGCGGGATGCCATCCTCCTCGCAGCGTCGAAGAGCTCCTCCTCCGTCACTCGAAGCTCCTCGTTCCATCCGGCGTTGGTCGTGGTCGTCGTCGTCGCTGCCTCCTCGTCGTCGTCGGAGGAGGATGGCGTCGGTCGCCTGGCTTCCCTGTCTTCCGGCGGGAACAGAGTCCCGATCACGTCGTCCAGCAACGCCGGGTCCATGTTCGCAGTCAGCGGGGGGGCCGAAGGTCGTAGCTTCCTCGTCGCTATCTTGTAAGGCCGCCCCCACGGATCGGAATCGACCGCCTCGATCAGCTCGGTCCAGGACCGAGCCTTCGCGATCTTGATCTCCCGCTGCAGAGCGCGTCTCGCTTCTCTGTACGCCTCGTAGCAGCCGGAGATCTCCTCCTCGTCGCGCGTCAGCCTGCGACGTCGTGCCCTCAGGAATCTTCGGCGGGCCCGAACGCAGCTCTCTCGCATTTCCGCGATCTCCGCGGTCCACCAGTATACCTGGCGATCGCGTCCACCACCCGGTACCGAGCGCGGCATCGAGGCGTCGCACGCCGCGCTCATGTCTCTTCGGAGCTCCTCCGCCTCCTCGTCGACGCTTCCTTGCGAGGTCGTCCGTCGGGCGTCCCAGCTCCAGGCGGACGCGATCACGCCCGCTCGCAGCATCTCTTTGTCCCTTTCCTTCAGACGCCATCTCGGTGGTGGTGGGCGGGAACGTTTCGCTCCTCCTCCTCCTCGTCTTCGGACGTTGTCGTCGTTGTTGTCGTCGTCGGCCACCTCCATCAGCACGTAGAGATGGTCGGACAGGGTTTCCACCCCCTCGACCACTCTCCAGTCGCGGATCCTCCTGTACAGCTGCGGGGTGGTCCAGGTGAGGTCGACCACCGAAGACCCTCTCCACGCCACGCAGGTGCTCGTCGAGCCCCTGTTCGCCAGCAGGAGCCCGAGACCCGCTGCCCAGTCGGTGAGCATTCTTCCTCTGGAGTTTGTTCTTCGATTTCCCCATTGCGTCGAGTGGGCGTTAAAATCCCCGAGGACGAGCACCTGGCGGGGAGGGCATCTTCCGACGCACTCGCCGACACGATCCAGAAAGTCTCCGTACGCAGCCAGGCCGATGTTCGGGGAGACGTATACCGCCACCACCGCTACTCCGGCCCGCTCGACCGCGACGAAGCCGCTGCCTCTATCGAGCAGAACGCCGGGAACTCCCAGGTTCGTGGTCCACGTTATGGCCGTTGATCCGTCCAGGTCCCCGACCCAGTTGGGGGCGTCGGGAACGCGATACGGCTCGGCCACCGCCGCGAGGGCGATCTCCCTTTCCCGGATGGTCTGGAAGAGCAGATCTTGCGCTCTTCTCGACCTACCGAGGTTACATTGCAGGAGGCGCTCGAACTATTCCGCCACCTCCATGGCCTCCTCCCGACCATCTGCCGCCGCTCCTGCTGCTGTTGGTTTGGCGGTGCTCCCTGTTGTTGTCCTTTCCGCGGCTGGCTCGCGGGGTGGTCTTCTCCTCTTCGTCTTCGGGGGGTTACACGCCACTCCGCCCATCCTATGATTGGCGGGCGCCCCGAGCGACTCGCACAGGGGGCACTTGGGGGCAGAGGCTGGACAGCCTCTGGCTCGATGTCCGCTCCCGCCGCATCGGTAGCACAGGTGTCCTCGATCCTCCGCGGACACGCAGGTTGCGCGTACGTGTCCCAGTTCGAGGCACCGGTAGCACTGCAAGGGTCGTTGGGCGATGGCCCTGACTCTCGCGGTCGACCAGCCCAGGACTACTTTCCCTGCCTGAGCCAATTTTCGGGCTCCCGCCGCCGGGCACCTGATCCACGCCGAACCGAGGCCGCCTCTGGTGGCGCCGATCTCTCCCACGTGGACTTCGGCGTCTCCGCATCCTGCCGCCGAGGCCAGAGCCTGCCTCAGCTCGTCCTTCGTCACCGAGATATCTATCCCGGTCACCTGGAGTTCCGCCGTCCTCGTCGGCGTGGCGACCTTCACCGTCGTCGGGTCCAGCACCTCGGCCAGACGCGTCGCCAGCAACTTCGCCTTCCCCCTATCCCTGTCCCCAGGGACTTTGATGATGATCGCGCCGGTCATCGCCTTCTTCATTTGGACCGACTGCACGCCGACCTCCGAGAGCGGAACTTTCGATCTGGCCGCCTGGAGCACGTCCGCGTAAGACATCTGAGCTCCCTCGTTCAACGTCAGAGTCACCGCGGACGTTCGCGGTGCGCGAGGGAGCGTGACCGTGGCCGTCTTGACTGCCTAACCTAACCCCAACCTAACCCCAACCTAACCCCAACCTAACCCCAACCTAACCCCAACCTAACCCCAACCTAACCCCAACCTAACCCCAACCTAACCCCAACCTAACCCCAACCTAACCCCAACCTAACCCCAACCTAACCCCAACCTAACCCCAACCTAACCCCAACCTTTTTTTTTTTTTTTTTTTTTTTATACGTGGAGAAATCCTCATGGACACCCGCCGAGGGCGGGTAGTGTCGGACTCTTACCGACTAAAACTCCACGGTGGTCTGTCCTGACGTTTGGTCCAGGTGCGTCCGGGATCTCTTGCGAATTACTACCGGGCGCCCCTGTCGTCTATCTCCCTGTCGCTATTGAAGGGAGGCTTCCTGGTTCGTTCGTTGGGCCGCTAGGGGGGACCACACCCCCTAGCGAGCCTCGTTCCTGGCGAAGACGCTCCTAGGGTGGCGGCGCCAGGCGCCGCCGGATCCCTGTCGCGTGCGATGTTCCTCCGCTGCTGCTGTCGCGGCGTCCTGGATGGATCGCGCGATCTTTCCCGATTTCTCTCCGCCCGCTCCTTCGCAAGCATGACTTGCTCGCAGAACGTGCGAACGGCCACGAACTCCTGGCGCCCTCTGAGCATGGCCTCCACCACCGCTTCCGGGGCTAATCTCTCGCCGATGTCGAGCTGCAGGACGCGTCGCGGTTCCGCCCACGCCGGGCAAAACTCCAGCGTGTGTTGCGCCGTGTCCTCCTCTTCCTCGCAGTGATGACAGATGGACGTCGCCTCCCGCCGAATCCTCAGCAGGTACTCGCCGAACACTCCGTGGCCCGTGAGCACCTGCGTCATCCTAAAGGTCAGCGGCACTCCGCCTCGATCTCTCCAGGCTTCCCAGTTCGGAAGCACGGCGCGAACGGCCCGGTGCGGCCGCGTTGCGTCTTCCTCCGTCAGCTGAGAGCGCCATCGCGCCCAGATCTCCTTCTTCGCCTCCTCCCTGATGTTCGCGTCGAGGCCCGACTGGCTAGCGGACGACGACGATGGCGTCGTCGCGCGCCCATCCGAGCTCGAGCCCCTCCGGTGCTGATCGTACACCCGTCGGAGCGCGAGAGCCTGTAGCTCGAACGGCGGGGACGCCGCCAGCACGGTCGCCGACGCGTACGATGTCGTCCTGTATCCCCTCGCTATGCGGATGGCGGTCGTCCTGTGCAGCCTCCGCAGCAAGGTCCGGCTGCGGCTGCTCGCCATCAGGTCTTCGGCCCAAACGGGCGCCCCGTACAGGACGCGGGACCGGACCACTCCCTCGTAGAGGCGGCGGACTCCCAGTCCTGCTCCGCCGATGTTCGGCAAGAGGCCGCACAACGCGTTGGCCGCTGCCGTCACCTTTGGGACCAAGAGCTCGAAATGCGGTCCGAACGTCCACGCGCTGTCGATCGTGAGACCCAGGTACCTCATCTGTCGTCTCACCGGCACCCCTTCTCCGTCGATGTCCACGGACAGTCCGTCCGGAGGTGTTCCTCTGCTGCGCTGGTCGTAGAACCACAGGGCGTCCGATTTCGCCGGCGACACCCTCAGGCCCAGCCTCCGAATGGCGCGTATCGCGCACGCCACGGCGTCCTCCGCGAGGCTCGCCGTGTCCTGCCACCATCTTCCACCGGCCAACACCAGGGTGTCGTCCGCGTAGCACACCGTTCCTGTGCCCGGGGGCATTGGGCATCGGAGGACGGAGTCGTAGACGGTGATCCAGAGTATCGGTCCGAGCACCGAACCCTGCGGAACGCCGCGCTCCACTCTTCTTCTCGCCTCGCCCGTCTTCGCCGTGTAGCCGACCCACCTGTCGCTGAGGTAGGCCCGGATGACGCCGATCAGGTACGCCGGTACCTCGAAATGGCGCAGGGCTTCCACGATCCTGTCCCAGGGAATGGCGTTGAAGGCGTTCGTGACGTCCAAGGAGACCGCCAGCGCCACCCCTTCGCGGGAGACCATGTCTTCGGCCATGCTTCTCACCCTTCGCACCGCGTCCACCGTCGAGCGGCCGCGTCGAAATCCGTATTGGCTGTCGTGCCATCCGGGCGTCCTCTCCGTGATGTGCGCCTCCAGTCGAGCGGCGATGATTCTCTCGAAGAGCTTGCCGATCTCGTCCAACAGGCATATCGGCCTGTACGCGGAAGGCGAGTCCGGCTGACGACCCTCCTTCCGCAACAGCACCAACCTCGCTGTTCGCCACGTCCGGGGGTAGACGCCCTCCTCCAAGCATCTGCTGAACAGGTGTCGCAGGCGGGGAGCCAAGGTGTCCATCGACTCCGCCCAAACTCGGCCTGGAATTCCGTCGGGACCCGGCGCCACGTCGCGGGATGCCATCCTCCTCGCAGCGTCGAAGAGCTCCTCCTCCGTCACTCGAAGCTCTTCGTTCCATCCGGCGTTGGTCGTGGTCGTCGTCGTCGTCGCTGCCTCCTCGTCGTCGTCGGAGGAGGATGGCGTCGGTCGCCTGGCTTCCCTGTCTTCCGGCGGGAACAGAGTCCCGATCACGTCGTCCAGCAACGCCGGGTCCATGTTCGCGGTCAGCGGAGGGGCCGAAGGTCGTAGCTTCCTCGTCGCTATCTTGTAAGGCCGCCCCCACGGATCGGAATCGACCGCCTCGATCAGCTCGGTCCAGGACCGAGCCTTCGCGATCTTGATCTCCCGCTGCAGAGCGCGTCTCGCTTCTCTGTACGCCTCGTAGCAGCCGGAGATCTCTTCCTCGTCGCGCGTCAGCCTGCGACGTCGCGCCCTCAGGAATCTTCGGCGGGCCCGAACGCAGCTCTCTCGCATTTCCGCGATCTCCGCGGTCCACCAGTATACCTGGCGATCGCGTCCACCACCCGGAACCGAGCGCGGCATCGAGGCGTCGCACGCCGCGCTCATGTCTCTTCGGAGCTCCTCCGCCTCCTCGTCGACGCTTCCTTGCGAGGTCGTCCGTCGGGCGTCCCAGCTCCAGGCGGACGCGATCACGCCCGCTCGCAGCATCTCTTTGTCCCTTTCCTTCAGACGCCATCTCGGTGGTGGTGGGCGGGAACGTTTCGCTCCTCCTCCTCCTCGTCTTCGGACGTTGTCGTCGTTGTTGTCGTCGTCGGCCACCTCCATCAGCACGTAGAGATGGTCGGACAGGGTTTCCACCCCCTCGACCACTCTCCAGTCGCGGATCCTCCTGTACAGCTGCGGGGTGGTCCAGGTGAGGTCGACCACCGAAGACCCTCTCCACGCCACGCAGGTGCTCGTCGAGCCCCTGTTCGCCAGCAGGAGCCCGAGACCCGCTGCCCAGTCGGTGAGCATTCTTCCTCTGGGGTTTGTTCTTCGATTTCCCCATTGCGTCGAGTGGGCGTTAAAATCCCCGAGGACGAGCACCTGGCGGGGAGGGCATCTTCCGACGCACTCGCCGACACGATCCAGAAAGTCTCCGTACGCAGAAAGGCCGATGTTCGGGGAGACGTATACCGCCACCACCGCTACTCCGGCCCGCTCGACCGCGACGAAGCCGCTGCCTCTATCGAGCAGAACGCCGGGAACTCCCAGGTTCGTGGTCCACGTTATGGCCGTTGATCCGTCCAGGTCCCCGACCCAGTTGGGGGCGTCGGGAACGCGATACGGCTCGGCCACCGCCGCGAGGGCGATCTCCCTTTCCCGGATGGTCTGGAAGAGCAGATCTTGCGCTCTTCTCGACCTACCGAGGTTACATTGCAGGAGGCGCTCGAACTATTCCGCCACCTCCATGGCCTCCTCCCGACCATCTGCCGCCGCTCCTGCTGCTGTTGGTTTGGCGGTGCTCCCTGTTGTCCTTTCCGCGGCTGGCTCGCGGGGCGGTCTTCTCCTCTTCGTCTTCGGGGGGTTACACGCCACTCCGCCCATCCTATGATTGGCGGGCGCCCCGAGCGACTCGCACAGGGGGCACTTGGGGGCAGAGGCTGGACAGCCTCTGGCTCGATGTCCGCTCCCGCCGCATCGGTAGCACAGGTGTCCTCGATCCTCCGCGGACACGCAGGTTGCGCGTACGTGTCCCAGTTCGAGGCACCGGTAGCACTGCAAGGGTCGTTGGGCGATGGCCCTGACTCTCGCGGTCGACCAGCCCAGGACTACTTTCCCTGCCTGAGCCAGTTTTCGGGCTCCCGCCGCCGGGCACCTGATCCACGCCGAACCGAGGCCGCCTCTGGTGGCGCCGATCTCTCCCACGTGGACTTCGGCGTCTCCGCATCCTGCCGCCGAGGCCAGAGCCTGCCTCAGCTCGTCCTTCGTCACCGAGATATCTATCCCGGTCACCTGGAGTTCCGCCGTCCTCGTCGGCGTGGCGACCTTCACCGTCGTCGGGTCCAGCACCTCGGCCAGACACGTCGCCAGCAACTTCGCCTTCCCCCTATCCCTGTCCCCAGGGACTTTGATGATGATCGCGCCGGTCATCGCCTTCTTCATTTGGACCGACTGCACGCCGACCTCCGAGAGCGGAACTTTCGATCTGGCCGCCTGGAGCACGTCCGCGTAAGACATCTGAGCTCCCTCGTTCAACGTCAGAGTCACCGCGGACGTTCGCGGTGCGCGAGGGAGCGTGACCGTGGCCGTCTTGACTGCCTGCAACGGCGCCGACGACGGTCCTCTGCTCGTCGTGGTGGCGGCGCTCGCTCTCGGCGCGCCTGTCGTCCTGGTTCGGGGTAGCTGCTGCTGCTGCTGCTGCTGCTGCTGCTGCTGGCGTCCTCTCGCCGACGTCGTCGGTGGTGGAGCCGTCTCGCCTCCTACAGCGGCGACGGCTGTCTCCCTTCCTCGTTTCTTCCTCCTTCTACGCTTCCTCGTCACAACCTCTCTCCACTCCCCACCCTCCTGCTCCCTCGGGAGCGGCGTTGGCTGGGTGGCGCGGGACGCGGCGGAGCGGTCTGCGCTTCGGTGCGCGTCGGGGACGCGTTGTCGTCCGCCCCCGAATCGTTCTTCGATCTCGTTCATTATCGAGGTTCTCAGGTCTCGAATAGCCCTCTCCAGGGCCTCGAAACGCGAGCCGTCGCTCCGGCCCTCCCGCGGAGGACGGCCGTACTCGGAGGCCGCGCAGTCGCACCTCGGGCATCCGCGAGCCATCGCATCCCGCTTCGCCAGCTCCTGGCGGAGGAACGCGTTCTCCTGCTCTAGCGCGGACATCCTCGTGGCCGATGTATCGCGGTCGAGAGACTGTCCGCTCCTTCTCGCGTAATAATACTTCCACGCGACGGCGAGGAAGCTCGCCGCTTCCTTCAGCTTTCTGATGTACGTCCCTTTCAGATTGGACGACGTCATCGCGACCATCATGATAATGGACAGGTGCATTGTTACACCCGCGCTGACTTCCGCCGGCGAGCTCGTCCTGACCTGTATCTCTAGATCCTCGGGCACGTCCGGGGCCGTAACGGCGACCCTCCTCTTCTTACCCCGGCATCCCGTGTAGGAAGCCAGCGATGAACGCGAGGCGAACGAGGCGACCGACTCCTCGTCGTCGGACCTCGCTCCTGTCCGTGGTCCTCCTACGACCATCGATGACGCTGCATCGTCCACCGTGGCCGGGGCGAGAAAAGTGCCCTCCGACTTTTCCGCGAGTCTCTGCGAACTTCTCCTTGTTCTTCGCGGACACGCTTCCTCCTCTGTCTGCATTTCTTCTGCTACTACCACGCCAGACGCAGAAACACGTCCGGGGGCCTGGCGGTCCACCCCCGAACGGCCGTGGTCGTGAGATGACGACGCAGCGGGGCCCACTTGACTACCCGCGGCTGCGCCGGTACTGGGGTCTCCCTCCCCTGCACCGTAAACGATATTTTCGTTCGTTTTTCTATCCATTGTTTGTTTGGAGGATCGCCTAGGTCGTCAACCATGTTTTCCGTCCTGGTGCCACTCACTCTTTCGCACCCTGCCCCGGTCAAGGCCGGTGCAGGGTGACAGGGAGCCCCACGAGAAGGTGAGGTGAGTGGTCTTGACAGATATGGGCCCACCAACTTCTCCGAAATTCTCCGCACCGGATCGGCGAACTGACGGGTACCAAAGGCACCGACCAGCCGCCACCCGACTATAAGAGAATATCAGATCCATCGGGGTTTCCCGGGGCGTGGTCCTACGCCCCGAGAACCCATACCCGCCTCGTTCTCCCCAACCTAACCCCAACCTAACCCCAACCTAACCCCAACCTAACCCCAACCTAACCCCAACCTAACCCCAACCTAACCCCAACCTAACCCCAACCTAACCCCAACCTAACCCCAACCTAACCCCAACCTAACCCCAACCTAACCCCAACCTAACCCCAACCTAACCCCAACCTAACCCCAACCTAACCCCAACCTAACCCCAACCTAACCCCAACCTAACCCCAACCTAACCCCAACCTAACCCCAACCTAACCCCAACCTAACCCCAACCTAACCTTTTTTTTTTTTTTTTTTTTTTTATACGTGGAGAAATCCTCATGGACACCCGCCGAAGGCGGGTAGTGTCGGACTCTTACCGACTAAAACTCCACGGTGGTCTGTCCTGACGTTTGGTCCAGGTGCGTCCGGGATCTCTTGCGAATTACTACCGGGCGCCCCTGTCGTCTATCTCCCTGTCGCTCTTGAAGGGAGGCTTCCTGGTTCGTTCGTTGGGCCGCTAGGGGGGACCACACCCCCTAGCGGGCCTCGTTCCTGGCGAAGACGCTCCTAGGGTGGCGGCGCCAGGCGCCGCCGGATCCCTGTCGCGTGCGATGTTCCTCCGCTGCTGCTGTCGCGGCGTCCTGGATGGATCGCGCGATCTTTCCCGATTTCTCTCCGCCCGCTCCTTCGCAAGCATCACTTGCTCGCAGAACGTGCGAACGGCCGCGAACTCCTGGCGCCCTCTGAGCATGGCCTCCACCACCGCTTCCGGGGCTAATCTCTCGCCGATGTCGAGCTGCAGGACGCGTCGCGGTTCCGCCCACGCCGGGCAAAACTCCAGCGTGTGTTGCGCCGTGTCCTCCTCTTCCTCGCAGTGGTGACAGGTGGACGTCGCCTCCCGCCGAATCCTCAGCAGGTACTCGCCGAACACTCCGTGGCCCGTGAGCACCTGCGTCATCCTAAAGGTCAGCGGCACTCCGCCTCGATCTCTCCAGGCTTCCCAGTTCGGAAGCACGGCGCGAACGGCCCGGTGCGGCCGCGTTGCGTCTTCCTCCGTCAGCTGAGAGCGCCATCGCGCCCAGATCTCCTTCTTCGCCTCCTCCCTGATGTTCGCGTCGAGGCCCGACTGGCTAGCGGACGACGACGATGGCGTCGTCGCGCGCCCATCCGAGCTCGGGCCCCTCCGGTGCTGATCGTACACCCGTCGGAGCGCGAGAGCCTGTAGCTCGAACGGCGGGGACGCCGCCAGCACGGTCGCCGACGCGTACGATGTCGTCCTGTATCCCCTCGCTATCCGGATGGCGGTCGTCCTGTGCAGCCTCCGCAGCAAGGTCCGGCTGCGGCGGCTCGCCATCAGGTCTTCGGCCCAAACGGGCGCCCCGTACAGGACGCGGGACCGGACCACTCCCTCGTAGAGGCGGCGGACTCCCAGTCCCGCTCCGCCGATGTTCGGCAAGAGGCCGCACAACGCGTTGGCCGCTGCCGTCACCTTTGGGACCAAGAGCTCGAAATGCGGTCCGAACGTCCACGCGCTGTCGATCGTGAGACCCAGGTACCTCATCTGTCGTCTCACCGGCACCCCTTCTCCGTCGATGTCCACGGACAGTCCGTCCGGAGGTGTTCCTCTGCTGCGCTGGTCGTAGAACCACAGGGCGTCCGATTTCGCCGGCGACACCCTCAGGCCCAGCCTCCGAATGGCGCGTATCGCGCACGCCACGGCGTCCTCCGCGAGGCTCGCCGTGTCCTGCCACCATCTTCCCCCGGCCAACACCAGGGTGTCATCCGCGTAGCACACCGTTCCTGTGCCCGGGGGCATAGGGCATCGGAGGACGGAGTCGTAGACGGTGATCCAGAGTATCGGTCCGAGCACCGAACCCTGCGGAACGCCGCGCTCCACTCTTCTTCTCGCCTCGCCCGTCTTCGCCGTGTAGCCGACCCACCTGTCGCTGAGGTAGGCCCGGATGACGCCGATCAGGTACGCCGGTACCTCGAAATGGCGCAGGGCTTCCACGATCCTGGCCCAGGGAATGGCGTTGAAGGCGTTCGTGACGTCCAAGGAGACCGCCAGCGCCACCCCTTCGCGGGAGACCATGTCTTCGGCCATGCTTCTCACCCTTCGCACCGCGTCCACGGTCGAGCGGTCGCGTCGAAATCCGTATTGGCTGTCGTGCCATCCGGGCGTCCTCTCCGTGATGTGCGCCTCCAGTCGAGCGGCGATGATTCTCTCGAAGAGCTTTCCGATCTCGTCCAACAGGCATATCGGCCTGTACGCGGAAGGCGAGTCCGGCGGACGACCCTCCTTCCGCAACAGCACCAATCTCGCTGTTCGCCACGTCCGGGGGTAGACGCCCTCCTCCAAGCATCTGCTGAACAGGTGTCGCAGGCGGGGAGCCAAGGTGTCGATCGACTCCGCCCAAACTCGGCCTGGAATTCCGTCGGGACCCGGCGCCACGTCGCGGGATGCCATCCTCCTCGCAGCGTCGAAGAGCTCCTCCTCCGTCACTCGAAGCTCTTCGTTCCATCCGGCGTTGGTCGTGGTCGTCGTCGTCGTCGCTGCCTCCTCGTCGTCGTCGGAGGAGGATGGCGTCGGTCGCCTGGCTTCCCTGTCTTCCGGCGGGAACAGAGTCCCGATCACGTCGTCCAGCAACGCCGGGTCCATGTTCGCGGTCAGCGGAGGGGCCGAAGGTCGTAGCTTCCTCGTCGCTATCTTGTAAGGCCGCCCCCACGGATCGGAATCGACCGCCTCGATCAGCTCGGTCCAGGACCGAGCCTTCGCGATCTTGATCTCCCGCTGCAGAGCGCGTCTCGCTTCTCTGTACGCCTCGTAGCAGCCGGAGATCTCTTCCTCGTCGCGCGTCAGCCTGCGACGTCGCGCCCTCAGGAATCTTCGGCGGGCCCGAACGCAGCTCTCTCGCATTTCCGCGATCTCCGCGGTCCACCAGTATACCTGGCGATCGCGTCCACCACCCGGAACCGAGCGCGGCATCGAGGCGTCGCACGCCGCGCTCATGTCTCTTCGGAGCTCCTCCGCCTCCTCGTCGACGCTTCCTTGCGAGGTCGTCCGTCGGGCGTCCCAGCTCCAGGCGGACGCGATCACGCCCGCTCGCAGCATCTCTTTGTCCCTTTCCTTCAGACGCCATCTCGGTGGTGGTGGGCGGGAACGTTTCGCTCCTCCTCCTCCTCGTCTTCGGACGTTGTCGTCGTTGTTGTCGTCGTCGGCCACCTCCATCAGCACGTAGAGATGGTCGGACAGGGTTTCCACCCCCTCGACCACTCTCCAGTCGCGGATCCTCCTGTACAGCTGCGGGGTGGTCCAGGTGAGGTCGACCACCGAAGACCCTCTCCACGCCACGCAGGTGCTCGTCGAGCCCCTGTTCGCCAGCAGGAGCCCGAGACCCGCTGCCCAGTCGGTGAGCATTCTTCCTCTGGGGTTTGTTCTTCGATTTCCCCATTGCGTCGAGTGGGCGTTAAAATCCCCGAGGACGAGCACCTGGCGGGGAGGGCATCTTCCGACGCACTCGCCGACACGATCCAGAAAGTCTCCGTACGCAGAAAGGCCGATGTTCGGGGAGACGTATACCGCCACCACCGCTACTCCGGCCCGCTCGACCGCGACGAAGCCGCTGCCTCTATCGAGCAGAACGCCGGGAACTCCCAGGTTCGTGGTCCACGTTATGGCCGTTGATCCGTCCAGGTCCCCGACCCAGTTGGGGGCGTCGGGAACGCGATACGGCTCGGCCACCGCCGCGAGGGCGATCTCCCTTTCCCGGATGGTCTGGAAGAGCAGATCTTGCGCTCTTCTCGACCTACCGAGGTTACATTGCAGGAGGCGCTCGAACTATTCCGCCACCTCCATGGCCTCCTCCCGACCATCTGCCGCCGCTCCTGCTGCTGTTGGTTTGGCGGTGCTCCCTGTTGTCCTTTCCGCGGCTGGCTCGCGGGGCGGTCTTCTCCTCTTCGTCTTCGGGGGGTTACACGCCACTCCGCCCATCCTATGATTGGCGGGCGCCCCGAGCGACTCGCACAGGGGGCACTTGGGGGCAGAGGCTGGACAGCCTCTGGCTCGATGTCCGCTCCCGCCGCATCGGTAGCACAGGTGTCCTCGATCCTCCGCGGACACGCAGGTTGCGCGTACGTGTCCCAGTTCGAGGCACCGGTAGCACTGCAAGGGTCGTTGGGCGATGGCCCTGACTCTCGCGGTCGACCAGCCCAGGACTACTTTCCCTGCCTGAGCCAGTTTTCGGGCTCCCGCCGCCGGGCACCTGATCCACGCCGAACCGAGGCCGCCTCTGGTGGCGCCGATCTCTCCCACGTGGACTTCGGCGTCTCCGCATCCTGCCGCCGAGGCCAGAGCCTGCCTCAGCTCGTCCTTCGTCACCGAGATATCTATCCCGGTCACCTGGAGTTCCGCCGTCCTCGTCGGCGTGGCGACCTTCACCGTCGTCGGGTCCAGCACCTCGGCCAGACACGTCGCCAGCAACTTCGCCTTCCCCCTATCCCTGTCCCCAGGGACTTTGATGATGATCGCGCCGGTCATCGCCTTCTTCATTTGGACCGACTGCACGCCGACCTCCGAGAGCGGAACTTTCGATCTGGCCGCCTGGAGCACGTCCGCGTAAGACATCTGAGCTCCCTCGTTCAACGTCAGAGTCACCGCGGACGTTCGCGGTGCGCGAGGGAGCGTGACCGTGGCCGTCTTGACTGCCTGCAACGGCGCCGACGACGGTCCTCTGCTCGTCGTGGTGGCGGCGCTCGCTCTCGGCGCGCCTGTCGTCCTGGTTCGGGGTAGCTGCTGCTGCTGCTGCTGCTGCTGCTGCTGCTGGCGTCCTCTCGCCGACGTCGTCGGTGGTGGAGCCGTCTCGCCTCCTACAGCGGCGACGGCTGTCTCCCTTCCTCGTTTCTTCCTCCTTCTACGCTTCCTCGTCACAACCTCTCTCCACTCCCCACCCTCCTGCTCCCTCGGGAGCGGCGTTGGCTGGGTGGCGCGGGACGCGGCGGAGCGGTCTGCGCTTCGGTGCGCGTCGGGGACGCGTTGTCGTCCGCCCCCGAATCGTTCTTCGATCTCGTTCATTATCGAGGTTCTCAGGTCTCGAATAGCCCTCTCCAGGGCCTCGAAACGCGAGCCGTCGCTCCGGCCCTCCCGCGGAGGACGGCCGTACTCGGAGGCCGCGCAGTCGCACCTCGGGCATCCGCGAGCCATCGCATCCCGCTTCGCCAGCTCCTGGCGGAGGAACGCGTTCTCCTGCTCTAGCGCGGACATCCTCGTGGCCGATGTATCGCGGTCGAGAGACTGTCCGCTCCTTCTCGCGTAATAATACTTCCACGCGACGGCGAGGAAGCTCGCCGCTTCCTTCAGCTTTCTGATGTACGTCCCTTTCAGATTGGACGACGTCATCGCGACCATCATGATAATGGACAGGTGCATTGTTACACCCGCGCTGACTTCCGCCGGCGAGCTCGTCCTGACCTGTATCTCTAGATCCTCGGGCACGTCCGGGGCCGTAACGGCGACCCTCCTCTTCTTACCCCGGCATCCCGTGTAGGAAGCCAGCGATGAACGCGAGGCGAACGAGGCGACCGACTCCTCGTCGTCGGACCTCGCTCCTGTCCGTGGTCCTCCTACGACCATCGATGACGCTGCATCGTCCACCGTGGCCGGGGCGAGAAAAGTGCCCTCCGACTTTTCCGCGAGTCTCTGCGAACTTCTCCTTGTTCTTCGCGGACACGCTTCCTCCTCTGTCTGCATTTCTTCTGCTACTACCACGCCAGACGCAGAAACACGTCCGGGGGCCTGGCGGTCCACCCCCGAACGGCCGTGGTCGTGAGATGACGACGCAGCGGGGCCCACTTGACTACCCGCGGCTGCGCCGGTACTGGGGTCTCCCTCCCCTGCACCGTAAACGATATTTTCGTTCGTTTTTCTATCCATTGTTTGTTTGGAGGATCGCCTAGGTCGTCAACCATGTTTTCCGTCCTGGTGCCACTCACTCTTTCGCACCCTGCCCCGGTCAAGGCCGGTGCAGGGTGACAGGGAGCCCCACGAGAAGGTGAGGTGAGTGGTCTTGACAGATATGGGCCCACCAACTTCTCCGAAATTCTCCGCACCGGATCGGCGAACTGACGGGTACCAAAGGCACCGACCAGCCGCCACCCGACTATAAGAGAATATCAGATCCATCGGGGTTTCCCGGGGCGTGGTCCTACGCCCCGAGAACCCATACCCGCCTCGTGTTCCCCAACCTAACCCCAACCTAACCCCAACCTAACCCCAACCTAACCCCAACCTAACCCCAACCTAACCCCAACCTAACCCCAACCTAACCCCAACCTAACCCCAACCTAACCCCAACCTAACCCCAACCTAACCCCAACCTAACCCCAACCTAACCCCAACCTAACCCCAACCTAACCCCAACCTAACCCCAACCTAACCCCAACCTAACCCCAACCTAACCCCAACCTAACCCCAACCTAACCCCAACCTAACCCCAACCTAACCCCAACCTAACCTTTTTTTTTTTTTTTTTTTTTTTATACGTGGAGAAATCCTCATGGACACCCGCCGAAGGCGGGTAGTGTCGGACTCTTACCGACTAAAACTCCACGGTGGTCTGTCCTGACGTTTGGTCCAGGTGCGTCCGGGATCTCTTGCGAATTACTACCGGGCGCCCCTGTCGTCTATCTCCCTGTCGCTCTTGAAGGGAGGCTTCCTGGTTCGTTCGTTGGGCCGCTAGGGGGGACCACACCCCCTAGCGGGCCTCGTTCCTGGCGAAGACGCTCCTAGGGTGGCGGCGCCAGGCGCCGCCGGATCCCTGTCGCGTGCGATGTTCCTCCGCTGCTGCTGTCGCGGCGTCCTGGATGGATCGCGCGATCTTTCCCGATTTCTCTCCGCCCGCTCCTTCGCAAGCATCACTTGCTCGCAGAACGTGCGAACGGCCGCGAACTCCTGGCGCCCTCTGAGCATGGCCTCCACCACCGCTTCCGGGGCTAATCTCTCGCCGATGTCGAGCTGCAGGACGCGTCGCGGTTCCGCCCACGCCGGGCAAAACTCCAGCGTGTGTTGCGCCGTGTCCTCCTCTTCCTCGCAGTGGTGACAGGTGGACGTCGCCTCCCGCCGAATCCTCAGCAGGTACTCGCCGAACACTCCGTGGCCCGTGAGCACCTGCGTCATCCTAAAGGTCAGCGGCACTCCGCCTCGATCTCTCCAGGCTTCCCAGTTCGGAAGCACGGCGCGAACGGCCCGGTGCGGCCGCGTTGCGTCTTCCTCCGTCAGCTGAGAGCGCCATCGCGCCCAGATCTCCTTCTTCGCCTCCTCCCTGATGTTCGCGTCGAGGCCCGACTGGCTAGCGGACGACGACGATGGCGTCGTCGCGCGCCCATCCGAGCTCGGGCCCCTCCGGTGCTGATCGTACACCCGTCGGAGCGCGAGAGCCTGTAGCTCGAACGGCGGGGACGCCGCCAGCACGGTCGCCGACGCGTACGATGTCGTCCTGTATCCCCTCGCTATCCGGATGGCGGTCGTCCTGTGCAGCCTCCGCAGCAAGGTCCGGCTGCGGCGGCTCGCCATCAGGTCTTCGGCCCAAACGGGCGCCCCGTACAGGACGCGGGACCGGACCACTCCCTCGTAGAGGCGGCGGACTCCCAGTCCCGCTCCGCCGATGTTCGGCAAGAGGCCGCACAACGCGTTGGCCGCTGCCGTCACCTTTGGGACCAAGAGCTCGAAATGCGGTCCGAACGTCCACGCGCTGTCGATCGTGAGACCCAGGTACCTCATCTGTCGTCTCACCGGCACCCCTTCTCCGTCGATGTCCACGGACAGTCCGTCCGGAGGTGTTCCTCTGCTGCGCTGGTCGTAGAACCACAGGGCGTCCGATTTCGCCGGCGACACCCTCAGGCCCAGCCTCCGAATGGCGCGTATCGCGCACGCCACGGCGTCCTCCGCGAGGCTCGCCGTGTCCTGCCACCATCTTCCCCCGGCCAACACCAGGGTGTCATCCGCGTAGCACACCGTTCCTGTGCCCGGGGGCATAGGGCATCGGAGGACGGAGTCGTAGACGGTGATCCAGAGTATCGGTCCGAGCACCGAACCCTGCGGAACGCCGCGCTCCACTCTTCTTCTCGCCTCGCCCGTCTTCGCCGTGTAGCCGACCCACCTGTCGCTGAGGTAGGCCCGGATGACGCCGATCAGGTACGCCGGTACCTCGAAATGGCGCAGGGCTTCCACGATCCTGGCCCAGGGAATGGCGTTGAAGGCGTTCGTGACGTCCAAGGAGACCGCCAGCGCCACCCCTTCGCGGGAGACCATGTCTTCGGCCATGCTTCTCACCCTTCGCACCGCGTCCACGGTCGAGCGGTCGCGTCGAAATCCGTATTGGCTGTCGTGCCATCCGGGCGTCCTCTCCGTGATGTGCGCCTCCAGTCGAGCGGCGATGATTCTCTCGAAGAGCTTTCCGATCTCGTCCAACAGGCATATCGGCCTGTACGCGGAAGGCGAGTCCGGCGGACGACCCTCCTTCCGCAACAGCACCAATCTCGCTGTTCGCCACGTCCGGGGGTAGACGCCCTCCTCCAAGCATCTGCTGAACAGGTGTCGCAGGCGGGGAGCCAAGGTGTCGATCGACTCCGCCCAAACTCGGCCTGGAATTCCGTCGGGACCCGGCGCCACGTCGCGGGATGCCATCCTCCTCGCAGCGTCGAAGAGCTCCTCCTCCGTCACTCGAAGCTCCTCGTTCCATCCGGCGTTGGTCGTGGTCGTCGTCGTCGCTGCCTCCTCGTCGTCGTCGGAGGAGGATGGCGTCGGTCGCCTGGCTTCCCTGTCTTCCGGCGGGAACAGAGTCCCGATCACGTCGTCCAGCAACGCCGGGTCCATGTTCGCAGTCAGCGGGGGGGCCGAAGGTCGTAGCTTCCTCGTCGCTATCTTGTAAGGCCGCCCCCACGGATCGGAATCGACCGCCTCGATCAGCTCGGTCCTGGACCGAGCCTTCGCGATCTTGATCTCCCGCTGCAGAGCGCGTCTCGCTTCTCTGTACGCCTCGTAGCAGCCGGAGATCTCCTCCTCGTCGCGCGTCAGCCTGCGACGTCGTGCCCTCAGGAATCTTCGGCGGGCCCGAACGCAGCTCTCTCGCATTTCCGCGATCTCCGCGGTCCACCAGTATACCTGGCGATCGCGTCCACCACCCGGTACCGAGCGCGGCATCGAGGCGTCGCACGCCGCGCTCATGTCTCTTCGGAGCTCCTCCGCCTCCTCGTCGACGCTTCCTTGCGAGGTCGTCCGTCGGGCGTCCCAGCTCCAGGCGGACGCGATCACGCCCGCTCGCAGCATCTCTTTGTCCCTTTCCTTCAGACGCCATCTCGGTGGTGGCGGGCGGGAACGTTTCGCTCCTCCTCCTCCTCGTCTTCGGACGTTGTCGTCGTTGTTGTCGTCGTCGGCCACCTCCATCAGCACGTAGAGGTGGTCGGACAGGGTTTCCACCCCCTCGACCACTCTCCAGTCGCGGATCCTCCTGTACAGTCGCGGGGTGGTCCAGGTGAGGTCGACCACCGAAGACCCTCTCCACGCCACGCAGGTGCTCGCCGAGCCCCTGTTCGCCAGCAGGAGCCCGAGACCCGCTGCCCAGTCGGTGAGCATTCTTCCTCTGGAGTTTGTTCTTCGATTTCCCCATTGCGTCGAGTGGGCGTTGAAATCCCCGAGGACGAGCACCTGGCGGGGAGGGCATCTTCCGACGCACTCGCCGACACGATCCAGAAAGTCTCCGTACGCAGCCAGGCCGATGTTCGGGGAGACGTATACCGCCACCACCGCTACTCCGGCTCGCTCGACCGCGACGAAGCCGCTGCCTCGATCGAGCAGAACGCCGGGAACACCCAGGTTCGTGGTCCACGTTATGGCCGTTGATCCGTCCAGGTCCCCGACCCAGTTGGGGGCGTCGGGAACGCGATACGGCTCGGCCACCGCCGCGAGGGCGATCTCCCTTTCCCGGATGGTCTGGAAGAGCAGATCTTGCGCTCTTCTCGACCTACCGAGGTTACATTGCAGGAGGCGCTCGAACTATTCCGCCACCTCCATGGCCTCCTCCCGACCATCTGCCGCCGCTCCTGCTGCTGTTGGTTTGGCGGTGCTCCCTGTTGTTGTCCTTTCCGCGGCTGGCTCGCGGGGCGGTCTTCTCCTCTTCGTCTTCGGGGGGTTACACGCCACTCCGCCCATCCTATGATTGGCGGGCGCCCCGAGCGACTCGCACAGGGGGCACTTGGGGGCAGAGGCTGGACAGCCTCTGGCTCGATGTCCGCTCCCGCCGCATCGGTAGCACAGGTGTCCTCGATCCTCCGCGGACACGCAGGTTGCGCGTACGTGTCCCAGTTCGAGGCACCGGTAGCACTGCAAGGGTCGTTGGGCGATGGCCCTGACTCTCGCGGTCGACCAGCCCAGGACTACTTTCCCTGCCTGAGCCAATTTTCGGGCTCCCGCCGCCGGGCACCTGATCCACGCCGAACCGAGGCCGCCTCTGGTGGCGCCGATCTCTCCCACGTGGACTTCGGCGTCTCCGCATCCTGCCGCCGAGGCCAGAGCCTGCCTCAGCTCGTCCTTCGTCACCGAGATATCTATCCCGGTCACCTGGAGTTCCGCCGTCCTCGTCGGCGTGGCGACCTTCACCGTCGTCGGGTCCAGCACCTCGGCCAGACGCGTCGCCAGCAACTTCGCCTTCCCCCTATCCCTGTCCCCAGGGACTTTGATGATGATCGCGCCGGTCATCGCCTTCTTCATTTGGACCGACTGCACGCCGACCTCCGAGAGCGGAACTTTCGATCTGGCCGCCTGGAGCACGTCCGCGTAAGACATCTGAGCTCCCTCGTTCAACGTCAGAGTCACCGCGGACGTTCGCGGTGCGCGAGGGAGCGTGACCGTGGCCGTCTTGACTGCCTGCAACGGCGCCGACGACGGTCCTCTGCTCGTCGTGGTGGCGGCGCTCGCTCTCGGCGCGCCTGTCGTCCTGGTTCGGGGTAGCTGCTGCTGCTGCTGCTGCTGCTGCTGCTGCTGCTGGCGTCCTCTCGCCGACGTCGTCGGTGGTGGAGCCGTCTCGCCTCCTACAGCGGCGACGGCTGTCTCCCTTCCTCGTTTCTTCCTCCTTCTACGCTTCCTCGTCACAACCTCTCTCCACTCCCCACCCTCCTGCTCCCTCGGGAGCGGCGTTGGTTGGGTGGCGCGGGACGCGGCGGAGCGGTCTGCGCTTCGGTGCGCGTCGGGGACGCGTTGTCGTCCGCCCCCGAATCGTTCTTCGATCTCGTTCATTATCGAGGTTCTCAGGTCTCGAATAGCCCTCTCCAAGGCCTCGAAACGCGAGCCGTCGCTCCGGCCCTCCCGCGGAGGACGGCCGTGCTCGGAGGCCGCGCAGTCGCACCTCGGGCATCCGCGAGCCATCGCATCCCGCTTCGCCAGCTCCTGGCGGAGGAACGCGTTCTCCTGCTCTAGCGCGGACATCCTCGTGGCCGATGTATCGCGGTCGAGAGACTGTCCGCTCCTTCTCGCGTAATAATACTTCCACGCGACGGCGAGGAAGCTCGCCGCTTCCTTCAGCTTTCTGATGTACGTCCCTTTCAGATTGGACGACGTCATCGCGACCATCATGATAATGGACAGGTGCATTGTTACACCCGCGCTGACTTCCGCCGGCGAGCTCGTCCTGACCTGTATCTCTAGATCCTCGGGCACGTCCGGGGCCGTAACGGCGACCCTCCTCTTCTTACCCCGGCATCCCGTGTAGGAAGCCAGCGATGAGCGCGAGGCGAACGAGGCGACCGACTCCTCGTCGTCGGACCTCGCTCCTGTCCGTGGTCCTCCTACGACCATCGATGACGCTGCATCGTCCACCGTGGCCGGGGCGAGAAAAGTGCCCTCCGACTTTTCCGCGAGTCTCTGCGAACTTCTCCTTGTTCTTCGCGGACACGCTTCCTCCTCTGTCTGCATTTCTTCTGCTACTACCACGCCAGACGCAGAAACACGTCCGGGGGCCTGGCGGTCCACCCCCGAACGGCCGTGGTCGTGAGATGACGACGCAGCGGGGCCCACTTGACTACCCGCGGCTGCGCCGGTACTGGGGTCTCCCTCCCCTGCACCGTAAACGATATTTTCGTTCGTTTTTCTATCCATTGTTTGTTTGAAGGATCGCCTAGGTCGTCAACCATGTTTTCCGTCCTGGTGCCACTCACTCTTTCGCACCCTGCCCCGGTCAAGGCCGGTGCAGGGTGACAGGGAGCCCCACGAGAAGGTGAGGTGAGTGGTCTTGACAGATATGGGCCCACCAACTTCTCCGAAATTCTCCGCACCGGATCGGCGAACTGACGGGTACCAAAGGCACCGACCAGCCGCCACCCGACTATAAGAGAATATCAGATCCATCGGGGTTTCCCGGGGCGTGGTCCTACGCCCCGAGAACCCATACCCGCCTCGTGCTCCCCAACCCCAACCTAACCTAACCCCAACCTAACCCCAACCTTTTTTTTTTTTTTTTTTTTTTTTTTTTATACGTGGAGAAATCCTCATGGACACCCGCCGAAGGCGGGTAGTGTCGGACTCTTACCGACTAAAACTCCACGGTGGTCTGTCCTGACGTTTGGTCCAGGTGCGTCCGGGATCTCTTGCGAATTACTACCGGGCGCCCCTGTCGTCTATCTCCCTGTCGCTATTGAAGGGAGGCTTCCTGGTTCGTTCGTTGGGCCGCTAGGGGGGGACCACACCCCCTAGCGGGCCTCGTTCCTGGCGAAGACGCTCCTAGGGTGGCGGCGCCAGGCGCCGCCGGATCCCTGTCGCGTGCGATGTTCCTCCGCTGCTGCTGTCGCGGCGTCCTGGATGGATCGCGCGATCTTTCCCGATTTCTCTCCGCCCGCTCCTTCGCAAGCATCACTTGCTCGCAGAACGTGCGAACGGCCGCGAACTCCTGGCGCCCTCTGAGCATGGCCTCCACCACCGCTTCCGGGGCTAATCTCTCGCCGATGTCGAGCTGCAGGACGCGTCGCGGTTCCGCCCACGCCGGGCAAAACTCCAGCGTGTGTTGCGCCGTGTCCTCCTCTTCCTCGCAGTGGTGACAGATGGACGTCGCCTCCCGCCGAATCCTCAGCAGGTACTCGCCGAACACTCCGTGGCCCGTGAGCACCTGCGTCATCCTAAAGGTCAGCGGCACTCCGCCTCGATCTCTCCAGGCTTCCCAGTTCGGAAGCACGGCTCGAACGGCCCGGTGCGGCCGCGTTGCGTCTTCCTCCGTCAGCTGAGAGCGCCATCGCGCCCAGATCTCCTTCTTCGCCTCCTCCCTGATGTTCGCGTCGAGGCCCGACTGGCTAGCGGACGACGACGATGGCGTCGTCGCGCGCCCATCCGAGCTCGAGCCCCTCCGGTGCTGATCGTACACCCGTCGGAGCGCGAGAGCCTGTAGCTCGAACGGCGGGGACGCCGCCAGCACGGTCGCCGACGCGTACGATGTCGTCCTGTATCCCCTCGCTATCCGGATGGCGGTCGTCCTGTGCAGCCTCCGCAGCAAGGTCCGGCTGCGGCGGCTCGCCATCAGGTCTTCGGCCCAAACGGGCGCCCCGTACAGGACGCGGGACCGGACCACTCCCTCGTAGAGGCGGCGGACTCCCAGTCCCGCTCCGCCGATGTTCGGCAAGAGGCCGCACAACGCGTTGGCCGCTGCCGTCACCTTTGGGACCAAGAGCTCGAAATGCGGTCCGAACGTCCACGCGCTGTCGATCGTGAGACCCAGGTACCTCATCTGTCGTCTCACCGGCACCCCTTCTCCGTCGATGTCCACGGACAGTCCGTCCGGAGGTGTTCCTCTGCTGCGCTGGTCGTAGAACCACAGGGCGTCCGATTTCGCCGGCGACACCCTCAGGCCCAGCCTCCGAATGGCGCGTATCGCGCACGCCACGGCGTCCTCCGCGAGGCTCGCCGTGTCCTGCCACCATCTTCCCCCGGCCAACACCAGGGTGTCGTCCGCGTAGCACACCGTTCCTGTGCCCGGGGGCATAGGGCATCGGAGGACGGAGTCGTAGACGGTGATCCAGAGTATCGGTCCGAGCACCGAACCCTGCGGAACGCCGCGCTCCACTCTTCTTCTCGCCTCGCCCGTCTTCGCCGTGTAGCCGACCCACCTGTCGCTGAGGTAGGCCCGGATGACGCCGATCAGGTACGCCGGTACCTCGAAATGGCGCAGGGCTTCCACGATCCTGGCCCAGGGAATGGCGTTGAAGGCGTTCGTGACGTCCAAGGAGACCGCCAGCGCCACCCCTTCGCGGGAGACCATGTCTTCGGCCATGCTTCTCACCCTTCGCACCGCGTCCACGGTCGAGCGGCCGCGTCGAAATCCGTATTGGCTGTCGTGCCATCCGGGCGTCCTCTCCGTGATGTGCGCCTCCAGTCGAGCGGCGATGATTCTCTCGAAGAGCTTGCCGATCTCGTCCAACAGGCATATCGGTCTGTACGCGGAAGGCGAGTCCGGCGGACGACCCTCCTTCCGCAACAGCACCAACCTCGCTGTTCGCCACGTCCGGGGGTAGACGCCCTCTTCCAGGCATCTGCTGAACAGGTGTCGCAGACGGGGAGCCAAGGTGTCCATCGACTCCGCCCAAACTCGGCCTGGAATTCCGTCGGGACCCGGCGCCACGTCGCGGGATGCCATCCTCCTCGCAGCGTCGAAGAGCTCCTCCTCCGTCACTCGAAGCTCTTCGTTCCATCCGGCGTTGGTCGTGGTCGTCGTCGTCGCTGCCTCCTCGTCGTCGTCGGAGGAGGATGGCGTCGGTCGCCCGGCTTCCCTGTCTTCCGGCGGGAACAGAGTCCCGATCACGTCGTCCAGCAACGCCGGGTCCATGTTCGCGGTCAGCGGGGGGGCCGAAGGTCGTAGCTTCCTCGTCGCTATCTTGTAAGGCCGCCCCCACGGATCGGAATCGACCGCCTCGATCAGCTCGGTCCAGGACCGAGCCTTCGCGATCTTGATCTCCCGCTGCAGAGCGCGTCTCGCTTCTCTGTACGCCTCGTAGCAGCCGGAGATCTCCTCCTCGTCGCGCGTCAGCCTGCGACGTCGTGCCCTCAGGAGTCTTCGGCGGGCCCGAACGCAGCTCTCTCGCATTTCCGCGATCTCCGCGGTCCACCAGTATACCTGGCGATCGCGTCCACCACCCGGTACCGAGCGCGGCATCGAGGCGTCGCACGCCGCGCTCATGTCTCTTCGGAGCTCCTCCGCCTCCTCGTCGACGCTTCCTTGCGAGGTCGTCCGTCGGGCGTCCCAGCTCCAGGCGGACGCGATCACGCCCGCTCGCAGCATCTCTTTGTCCCTTTCCTTCAGACGCCATCTCGGTGGTGGTGGGCGGGAACGTTTCGCTCCTCCTCCTCCTCGTCTTCGGACGTTGTCGTCGTTGTTGTCGTCGTCGGCCACCTCCATCAGCACGTAGAGATGGTCGGACAGGGTTTCCACCCCCTCGACCACTCTCCAGTCGCGGATCCTCCTGTACAGCTGCGGGGTGGTCCAGGTGAGGTCGACCACCGAGGACCCTCTCCACGCCACGCAGGTGCTCGTCGAGCCCCTGTTCGCCAGCAGGAGCCCGAGACCCGCTGCCCAGTCGGTGAGCATTCTTCCTCTGGGGTTTGTTCTTCGATTTCCCCATTGCGTCGAGTGGGCGTTAAAATCCCCGAGGACGAGCACCTGGCGGGGAGGGCATCTTCCGACGCACTCGCCGACACGATCCAGAAAGTCTCCGTACGCAGCCAGGCCGATGTTCGGGGAGACGTATACCGCCACCACCGCTACTCCGGCCCGCTCGACCGCGACGAAGCCGCTGCCTCTATCGAGCAGAACGCCGGGAACTCCCAGGTTCGTGGTCCACGTTATGGCCGTTGATCCGTCCAGGTCCCCGACCCAGTTGGGGGCGTCGGGAACGCGATACGGCTCGGCCACCGCCGCGAGGGCGATCTCCCTTTCCCGGATGGTCTGGAAGAGCAGATCTTGCGCTCTTCTCGACCTACCGAGGTTACATTGCAGGAGGCGCTCGAACTATTCCGCCACCTCCATGGCCTCCTCCCGACCATCTGCCGCCGCTCCTGCTGCTGTTGGTTTGGCGGTGCTCCCTGTTGTTGTCCTTTCCGCGGCTGGCTCGCGGGGTGGTCTTCTCCTCTTCGTCTTCGGGGGGTTACACGCCACTCCGCCCATCCTATGATTGGCGGGCGCCCCGAGCGACTCGCACAGGGGGCACTTGGGGGCAGAGGCTGGACAGCCTCTGGCTCGATGTCCGCTCCCGCCGCATCGGTAGCACAGGTGTCCTCGATCCTCCGCGGACACGCAGGTTGCGCGTACGTGTCCCAGTTCGAGGCACCGGTAGCACTGCAAGGGTCGTTGGGCGATGGCCCTGACTCTCGCGGTCGACCAGCCCAGGACTACTTTCCCTGCCTGAGCCAATTTTCGGGCTCCCGCCGCCGGGCACCTGATCCACGCCGAACCGAGGCCGCCTCTGGTGGCGCCGATCTCTCCCACGTGGACTTCGGCGTCTCCGCATCCTGCCGCCGAGGCCAGAGCCTGCCTCAGCTCGTCCTTCGTCACCGAGATATCTATCCCGGTCACCTGGAGTTCCGCCGTCCTCGTCGGCGTGGCGACCTTCACCGTCGTCGGGTCCAGCACCTCGGCCAGACGCGTCGCCAGCAACTTCGCCTTCCCCCTATCCCTGTCCCCAGGGACTTTGATGATGATCGCGCCGGTCATCGCCTTCTTCATTTGGACCGACTGCACGCCGACCTCCGAGAGCGGAACTTTCGATCTGGCCGCCTGGAGCACGTCCGCGTAAGACATCTGAGCTCCCTCGTTCAACGTCAGAGTCACCGCGGACGTTCGCGGTGCGCGAGGGAGCGTGACCGTGGCCGTCTTGACTGCCTGCAACGGCGCCGACGACGGTCCTCTGCTCGTCGTGGTGGCGGCGCTCGCTCTCGGCGCGCCTGTCGTCCTGGTTCGGGGTAGCTGCTGCTGCTGCTGCTGCTGCTGCTGCTGCTGCTGCTGGCGTCCTCTCGCCGACGTCGTCGGTGGTGGAGCCGTCTCGCCTCCTACAGCGGCGACGGCTGTCTCCCTTCCTCGTTTCTTCCTCCTTCTACGCTTCCTCGTCACAACCTCTCTCCACTCCCCACCCTCCTGCTCCCTCGGGAGCGGCGTTGGTTGGGTGGCGCGGGACGCGGCGGAGCGGTCTGCGCTTCGGTGCGCGTCGGGGACGCGTTGTCGTCCGCCCCCGAATCGTTCTTCGATCTCGTTCATTATCGAGGTTCTCAGGTCTCGAATAGCCCTCTCCAAGGCCTCGAAACGCGAGCCGTCGCTCCGGCCCTCCCGCGGAGGACGGCCGTACTCGGAGGCCGCGCAGTCGCACCTCGGGCATCCGCGAGCCATCGCATCCCGCTTCGCCAGCTCCTGGCGGAGGAACGCGTTCTCCTGCTCTAGCGCGGACATCCTCGTGGCCGATGTATCGCGGTCGAGAGACTGTCCGCTCCTTCTCGCGTAATAATACTTCCACGCGACGGCGAGGAAGCTCGCCGCTTCCTTCAGCTTTCTGATGTACGTCCCTTTCAGATTGGACGACGTCATCGCGACCATCATGATAATGGACAGGTGCATTGTTACACCCGCGCTGACTTCCGCCGGCGAGCTCGTCCTGACCTGTATCTCTAGATCCTCGGGCACGTCCGGGGCCGTAACGGCGACCCTCCTCTTCTTACCCCGGCATCCCGTGTAGGAAGCCAGCGATGAGCGCGAGGCGAACGAGGCGACCGACTCCTCGTCGTCGGACCTCGCTCCTGTCCGTGGTCCTCCTACGACCATCGATGACGCTGCATCGTCCACCGTGGCCGGGGCGAGAAAAGTGCCCTCCGACTTTTCCGCGAGTCTCTGCGAACTTCTCCTTGTTCTTCGCGGACACGCTTCCTCCTCTGTCTGCATTTCTTCTGCTACTACCACGCCAGACGCAGAAACACGTCCGGGGGCCTGGCGGTCCACCCCCGAACGGCCGTGGTCGTGAGATGACGACGCAGCGGGGCCCACTTGACTACCCGCGGCTGCGCCGGTACTGGGGTCTCCCTCCCCTGCACCGTAAACGATATTTTCGTTCGTTTTTCTATCCATTGTTCTGTTTGAATGATCGCCTAGGTCGTCAACCATGTTTTCCGTCCTGGTGCCACTCACTCTTTCGCACCCTGCCCCGGTCAAGGCCGGTGCAGGGTGACAGGGAGCCCCACGAGAAGGTGAGGTGAGTGGTCTTGACAGATATGGGCCCACCAACTTCTCCGAAATTCTCCGCACCGGATCGGCGAACTGACGGGTACCAAAGGCACCGACCAGCCGCCACCCGACTATAAGAGAATATCAGATCCATCGGGGTTTCCCGGGGCGTGGTCCTACGCCCCGAGAACCCATACCCGCCTCGTGCTCCCCAACCTAACCCCAACCTAACCCCAACCTAACCCCAACCTAACCCCAACCTAACCCCAACCTAACCCCAACCTAACCCCAACCTAACCCCAACCTAACCCCAACCTAACCCCAACCTAACCCCAACCTAACCCCAACCTTTTTTTTTTTTTTTTTTTTTTTTTTTTTTTTTTTTTTTTTTTTTTTTTTTTTTTTTTTCGTGGAGGAAACCTTCATAGGCGCCCTGCGCCCTCCGGGGAGAGGGCGCTGGGTAGTGCCGGATTCGTACCGGCTAAAACCTCCACGGTGGCCGTCCTTGGCGCATGGCGGAAAGGACCCTAGAAACGCTCATTAGCATGTCATCACGAGCCCCCTCCGCGCCGAGTTCACCTCGAGTTATGCAAATCTAACTAACGGCGCGATGCGCGGCCACCGCGCATCGCGCCACCCCCGACGGGCCGCCGTGCAAGACCTCCTGGTTCCCCAACCAGGCGATTTGGCGGCACCGTGGCGTCGAAGCGGCCGACGCCTAAGACCCACCTGACGGCGAAGCGGTCCGAGCTCGCCTGGAAGTGGCGTGTCCACGCCCCCCGCCCCGTCGCCCCCCACCACGCCGCCGTCCGCCTATTCTTTCGGGATGAGAATCCCGTTCGCAATGTCGACGACTGAAGAGACGACGATACCCGTCCCTTGGTTCTTGCGTCCTCGATCGGCGCATTGACCGTTGGAAGAGGTTGCGCCGTAGGCTTCCTATTCTTTCGCTCCGCTCTCTCTCTTCCTACTCCTAGGACGGTAATAAATCCTGCCTCGTCGGCCGACGACTCCACCGGTCGACCGCGAGGTGTCTCTCGCCGACCGAAATCGCGCTTGTAAGGTTCTTGCGGCGGCTCCAGCCTCCGTAGCTGGGGGGGGGGGATCGCTCACCCTGGCATTATTTCTCGCCGACACTCCTCCAACTTGCGGAGGAACAGGACCTTGAGAGATCCCCTAGTGGATATCGAGGTCCTGGACCACTGGAACTATCCGTTCCCTTTGTATGTGTATTACTACTCCCCGACCCGTTCGGACAACGGAAAAACGGCGCGACGCTGACCAGGGCTGCGGCGGGTGGTGGGGGGGTGGGGAACCCATATCCGTTCCCGTTGGGGAGCCCGGGGGAGCATTTTTCTTTCATCCCCCTCTTACAGGTGATCCTCACCTCTTGTCCTTCGCCGTCGTTGTTATCAGCTTTAACTGCCCTCTCCGTGCGTTCTTTGTTCAACCGTTCCACCGTCTCTTGGAGACGACTGACCTCTCTCTCCAGGAAACGCACCCTCCTTCGCAGGTATGCAACGTCCTCCTCACGCATCGACATCTGGCAATCATCCAACTCGAAAAAAAAAAAAAAAAAATGGGGTCTGCGTGTGGCGAGCCACTGGACATAAAACGTTGGAATGTTTACAGGCGTTGAGAATGGCCCTCTGAAAACGGAGGGTGCATGTTTCAATCCAAACGGCATCGTTAGGCATTCGCATTGTCCGTCGGCGGTAACGAGCGCTGTATACTCTGTCGAATTAGGATGGATGGGAATTTGGTGAAACCCGCTGGCCACGTCTAGGCTAGTAAAGTATCTCGCGTTTTGCAATCTCGCGATTTGATCAACGATAAGAGGTAAGGGATACCGATCCGCGACCGTGTTTTTCTTTAGCGCTCGGAAATCTACGCACCATCTATCTGAGCCGTTCTTTTTCTCCACGAGTCACATAGGGCTCGCGAACGGTGAATTACTAGGCCTTATGATATTGGGCTCTAATTTATTCGCTTATTCTCTCATGTACTATTCAGCGCTCTTCCTCGCGAAGTCTGTTAGGTCTTCTTTGTACGTTATGTACACTTTGTATGTTAGGATCAATTAATTGTATTTCTAACTGGCCTGTATTTACGCCAGTACGTAGGAAACCCGTAACGAATGAATCTTTGAATTTTCGAAAAGAAGAATTGATCGATTTTTATCGGTACCACGTACATCAGCGTCAATTTCGTTAACATCGATCTCGTTCTCCGCGGTTTTATTACAGGCATTAATTATTTTTGCTTTACACATAGCGCGGCTAGTTTCTTCGTCCAGGATTCCCGCCACCCTGTCACTTCCAAGGGGCTCAGGTGGTGTCGACCGCATCAATTTGCTCCTCACAACTCGATACGGCCTGCCCCACGGGTCTTGGTCTAAGGTGGCACAGAACCCCTTCCAGCACTCCTCCTTACTGCGTTCGATCGCCCTCTTCAGGCTCCTTCGTGCAGCCTTAAATTCGGCCACCAGGTCTTCGGCATCTTCCTTGTAAGCCTCCACCGCTCTTTGGGCTCTTCTACTGATTCTGCTCACGGCGCTCCTTAAAGTAGCTAACTCGTTCCACCAATGATTCCATCTTCTTTTCCCACGCGCCGGGAACTTCTTCCTGAGATCCTCGGCACACGTGCGCTCCAAGCTATTCTGTAGCCTATCGCCGCATGCCGACCCGTGGATTTTTAAAACGTGGTCCGTATAGATATCGTCGAATTTGTTTAGAAACCTATCTGCGTCCATATGCTTCGTCGAGTATACAAACGCCCCCCCCCAAACCGCCCGCTTGACCCTACTCGTAAACACATGCATGATATAAAAATGATCAGAGGCTCGGTACCGGTCCAGGACAGTGCTCTTCCTACAAATTAGCCTCATACGTCGATTAATACGCAATATATACGGGAAACTAGTCCTTCCATTTCTCAGGAAGGAATAGTTCCCCGTTGCCCTAATCGGTATCAAATCACGCCTCGTAATCACATTCAGCAGGCAAGTTCCCCTCCACTAGGTCTAATTGCCACCTCACACTGTAGCCTTCGCATTACAATCTCCGGCAATCAATAGCGCCGATGCCCTTTTCCTCTCCTCCGTCAAAACGCAATCTAATTCACCCAAAAGGGCATCGAAACCGTGCCTGGTCGTGTTCGGGGAACAATACCCACTGACACAAAACGCGTGATTCCTACCTGAAAACCCTGATTCCTACGATCCCAGCCTCTTGGACGAGGGTCTCACTCATCGCGTATCTACCGTTGAACAGGGTGGCCCATATGGATGCATCTCCACCCTCGGCGTTAAACCAATAAAAAAATTGCCTATATGGAACAGAGATGATCACAATGTCCACCCTGCTTTCACATACGTACTGTATCATCAGGTCCTGCGCCAGCATGCACCTATTTAGATTGATCTGTAGGACGCTAATTGCATCCCCGTCTAAAGTTCCTAGACCCTAGTCGCACCATCGGGCACGCCAGCGAACGGGTGAAATGTTTGGCGCTAATCCCCTCCTGCCTCGAACACATCGCGCATCTAGGTTCTCTGTCGCAGTCTTTCATGGTGTGCTCGGTGCTGCCACACCTCCTGCAGAGTTCCCCACCCGGGCACACCGCCGTGCATTTCGCTGCCATATGCCCCAGCATGTGGCATCTGTAGCAGCGCCGCACGCTAGTGAGCACCATAACCGAGGCTATAGTTCGGCCCGTTCTTAATCTCCTGTCATCGCGCGGCACCCCACTAGCAGATAGAAGCACCACCGCCACCTGCGTGCCCCATGGTGCCATCTTCAACGATTTAACCTCCAGGTTCTCGCTGTCCTTGATCCCCCATTCCGCTTTCATCTCTTCCACCAGCTCCTCCTTGCTGGTGAGGGGGTCGATATTTCTCACTTGTAATGTCGCTATATTCACGAGAGTGGCCACCTCCATGCTGTCACTTAAAAAGGCCCTCAATTTAACCGCCGCCTCATTTACCGACACCGCCCTATCAAACTCTATCAAAATATGTAACGCCCTTGTCCTGCGGACCCCAGTGGCTCCCTAAAAAAAAGGTGCTCCTGGCCGCCATTATAGTAACTTGTGCCTGCACCTACAGCCGGTTAGCGCTAACACGGCCGATAACCTTACCGACGGTCAGTAATCGTACCGCTGGACGGAAAATACTTTTTTTTTTTTTAAATTTTCGATAACCTTATCGGCGGTCGGTAAGTACGATCGTGGCCGGTAACCGTATCGGCAGTCGGTAAATGTCACAGCCGACAACCCTACCGACGGTCGGTAAGTACGGTCGCGGTCGGTAAACGTGTTGATGATCGGTAGCCTGCCTGATAGTCGGTAAGAGCGGTCGCGATCGGTAACCGTACCCTAACACCACGTTGCGCATCAGTCTAGAACATTCAAAATTATCTTCGTGTCTTTTGCTGTTCCAAACTGAACTAACGGCTTTTGGAGACCCAAACTGGACTGTTGCGTAGTTCTTGGCTTGGTATCGTTTTCCAAAGGTTAATCAACTGATTAATTTTTGGAAAAGGATGCCAATTACCAGGTCTCACCACGAGGAGGTGACTACGCAAGAGACCCGCCCATGAGTTATTTAACATTATGCATCGGTCTCGACATTCAACCTATTGGCAAGAATGTCGAGTTCTGACTCTACTTGATCATGGGCCTGCGTAAAGAGATAGTTATTTCGTAGCCTAACCGCGAAACACCTATCTCCTACGCAGCAGTTACACGAATCTTTACAAACGTAAAACAAAGCTTACACAACGCAACATCTATCTCCCACACACCGATTACATCGATCAGTACAAACATCGTACAATAATTCGCAACCCTATCGGCAACATTCCGTATCAAAGACACATTTGTCTAACTTGGAACGAAAGAAAAAAAATGAGGCTACTATGGAAAAGGAGCCCCAACAATCAGACGATGAAAGAGAAACCGCGGCGAGCCCGGAACGAACGAAATCACGATCTCTCGAAAGAACTAACAAACCTACGTGACGCACCCCCGTGCACCAGATAACCCTAAGGTTCAGCGGAAAGCCCAAGCATTGACCTTCGCCCGATTCCTGTCTGGTCGTCTGGATCTTATCACGGTAGATGGCACCTACCGATGATACTAGCGATCCAGCAAATAGGCCTGCAATTTAACACACTCCAACTGAACATGTGGAACCCGGGGATGGGCCGCTGAACAGTATAACGAAGGCAAGAGGCCCCAACTGAACAGTGGGGTCCACTCACGGGGAGGGACCGCTGAACAGGATTACAAAGGCATTAACCTCAACTGAACAGTGGGGTCCACTCCCGCGGGGCCGAACAGGATTACGGAGGACGTGAAACGCAGGTCTCTGCCCGAGTACCGAAGTACCAATCGGACAGTATTGGGGATCGCAGGTATCACCAGTGCGATGACAACTCCCGTGATTCGAGACAAACGACGAGCAGTTGTCGAGTAGTCACCAAGACAGAGGTGTGCTTGGGGCGACTTACGAATCCAAAGAGTTGTCCAGTGCACGTTGACCCGCACGTACCCGGAATACGCGCGAGCGAGTGCGTCACGCTACGGTTTGAAAGAACTGAGCGACCGTGAACCGATAAATGGTGGGAACAATTTTTCCAGTGTGGTAAGCGAGGGGATCACGAGAGACGAGATTTTTATTTTTCGTTCCAAGATAGATAAGTATTTTTGTACAGAATGAGCTTACAATGCACATAACATAGGTATCTATCTTATGATTAATTAAGGCTAAAACGCTCGCATCCCACGGTGTCCCGCGATGTCCCGCGATGTCCCACGATGTCCCTCGGCGCCCCCGCGGGGGGGTACTAGTCCAGTCTAGATCACCAAAACTATTTTGGATGATCAAGACCAGACTATATTCAAGTAGTTTTTAGCTTGATATCGTTTCGGAAATAATAATACTAATATTCAAAATAATACTTGGTGTATTATTATTTGGGAAACGATACCAATTACCGGGACCCACCACGAGGAGGTAACTACGCTCGGGTCCCATTTACATAAAGAGTTTTTAAGCATTGGGAGCGGAGATGTAAAATTATTTTATAATAAAGAAGTAGCATATAGTAGTAGTAGTATAGTAGTAGTATATAGAAGTATACACAGGTTTTATACGAAATAGTAAAATAAGAAATTAAATACTGTATTAGAATTAAAAAATAATGCTATATAGAAATAAAATACCACTTCAAAGACTTGATAGATTCCGTTAATAAAATAAAACAAAATAAATCATTAATTCACCCGCTATGAATTGATGGTATTGACTTAAATCAATGAATGTAGAGTTACATCCGATTAACGGTACAACTGTTATAAATTAACAGCATTATTACTTTGAATTAATGGGAGAATGTGGTCATAAATTATTGGTATAACTGTTAAGAATTAATGGAGTAATTGTTTTAGATTAATGGCTCAAATGTTATAAATTAATGGCTTAGGTGATATAAATGTAATATCATGAAGTAAATTAAATTAGAGATCGGCTGAAATTAGAAGACATCGTGTACGTCGTCCAAGAGCGCCCAGCAACGGTGACGCGAGAAAAGATGAGCAGCGTCAAAACAGTTTGGTAGTCAAGGAAGGCATTTTGCGAAGTCAGAGTTGATCGAGACGTCAAAACATAGAGTTGTTAGAATTGAGTTGATTGAGACGTCGAAACATAGAGTTGTTAGAATTGAGTTGTAAGTGTTGTCGAATATTAGAGTTGCTAGTGAGAGTGAAAGAGAGTTACCAAATAGTTGTTAAGTTATTTGTGTTAATACAAGCGTTGCGTTTAGTTCTTCCTGTTAATCAAACATCGTTCTTCTGTCTAACTATCTGTATTTTCAATCCTCTATTAATAAATTATAATTAATCGGACAAAACTACATCTTCAATATATTCCGATATTACAAGTGGGGGCTCGTGCCGGGATTGAATAAGACAGAGAACGACGCGATTTAACGGAGTTATTTGTGCGGGAATAGAAAAGAATAGAATAAAATGGCAAACGTTGAAGACGAACGATTGTCGGGTGAGGAGGATTTGACGCTGGAGGAACTGAGGAGTAAGCTCGCACAAATGAACCTGCCTATATCCGGTGCGAGATCGGTGCTGGTTGCCAGGTTGAACAGAGCGTGCAAACCTGGCCGATCTGCTCCTAAGGATTCGAAGCGTGGCGAAGAACCAACAAACCAGCGAGATCTAGGAAGCAAGCAGAGAGCCGAACGCAGTCAAGAGGGAGAGGAAGACCTCGTGAAGCTGAGGACGAAAGAGTTGAGAGCGCGTCTCGCTAACTTGGGGTTAAAGGTAACGGGAAAAAAATCCGAACTACGTGCGCGGCTACAGGCGGCCCTAGAAGGAAACGATGCATCGACGGAAGAAGAGAGCTCCGACGAAAGTGAAGGCGAGGACGATAAACGAGGCACGCGAGCGGTGTGTCAGGACCGCGATGAGTATCACCAGAAGGTATGCGTTGGTTCCGTATTGAATTTTAAAGATGCAGAGGACTTATTAAAGAAATTCAGCGGGGATGATCTGCTGAGTGTAACTCAGTGGATAGAAGATTTCGAGGAAATGGCAGAAGTGTGGGGTTGGTCGGACGCTCACATGGCGATCTATGCCAGGAAATTGCTCGCAGGCTCCGCTCAGGCCTTCGTACAACAAGAACGATGCGCGAAGTCCTGGGCAAAGCTAAAAAGGGCGTTGAGGAATGAATTTGAAAATGTAGTAAGCGACCAACAGATACATCGCGAGTTATCCTATAGAAAGAAGAAAGCAGATGAAAGTCTGCAACAATATATGTATTATATGTGCGGGGTTGCAAAACGAGGAAGGGTCGATACGCAATCCTTGATAGACTATATTATTCAAGGCATTCCCGACGAGGTCGCGAACAAAACTGTGCTATACGGAGCCAGGAATATCGAGCAATTAAAAGAGCGTTTTAGGCGCTACGAAGCGATAAAAAGAGACATGGAGATGAGGACGAAATTTGAGGAGCCGAAGAGTAGCAGGGTAAAGCCGATGGCGAAGCTGGCCGAAACCGAGAGGAACAAGGAACCCGGTCGATCTGGAGACGCGAGGAAGATGCGATGCTACAATTGTGGTGATGCGGAGCACGTGTGTGCGCAGTGTCCGAGCAAGTCGAGAGGACCTAAATGCTTCAAATGTGGGGAGTACGGACACATCGCATCAAAATGCGACAATTTGGGTGAGTCCTCAAAAAAAATTTATAGCGTGTTTCGGTCGTTACAAACAAGGCGTGGTAAGGACGTTAAGATCGAAAATTTCGAGTTGACCGCGTTGATAGACACCGGTAGTGAGCTGACTCTAATGCGAGCAGATCAGTATGTGAAAATCGGAGCGCCCAGATTAAGTCGGGAAATCATTGGATTTCGCGGTGTCGGTTTCAGAAGAAATTTTACGCTCGGGAAATTTTCGACGAACATTATTATAGACAATGAGTCGTACTGTATAACCATACATGTAGTTCCAGACACAGTGATGCAACATTCGTTTATTATTGGCGCAGACTTTTTGGATACTGTTGAAGTAAATATAAAAAGGGGAGAGTCTGTTATTCGTAGAATAAAGGACGAAAACCCCGATGAGTATCCGGAAGTCCTCAAAATAGATGTAGAGATACAAGCGGATGAGATAGATTTGTCCCACGTTAGGGACATGCAACATAGGCAGTCAGTGGAAAATCTGATCCGAGAGTATAGACCGCTGAAAACACGCGAAGTAGGGATCGAAATGAACCTGATATTACAGGATGATGTTCCACTTTACGAAAGGCCGCGAAGACTGTCTCCACAAGACAAGGTCGAAGTCGATAGACAAATCAAAATGTGGCTGGAAGACGGCATAATACGCCAGTCACATTCCGATTATGCCAGTCCGATCGTTCTAGTCAAAAAAAAAGATGGCTCAACTAGAATCTGTGTTGATTACCGACGGCTGAATCGAAAAATAGTGAAGGACAGGTACCCGCTGCCCTTGATCGAAGACCAATTAGATTTGTTGCAGGGCTCGAAGGTATTCAGCACTCTAGATCTCAAAAACGGATTTTTTCATGTTTCTGTAGGGGAGAGTAGTAGGAAGTATACGGCATTCATAGTCCCCACGGGCCAGTATGAGTTCCTCAAGATGCCGTTTGGACTATGTAATTCACCAGCCGTTTTTCAAAAATATATAAATGCGGTTTTTAAAGAATTGATCGCGACGGGGGTTGTTCTAACATACATGGACGACCTGATTGTGCCATCGACTGACCTTTCGAGTGGGATTGAGAAGCTAAAATTGGTGTTGCATGTCGCTAGCGAACACGGACTCCTCATAAACTGGAAAAAGTGTCGATTCCTACAGACAAGGGTAGAGTATCTGGGCCATATCGTCGGAGGCGGTAACGTTCAGCCATCGGAACACAAAACTAGGGCCGTCGCTAATTTTCCGGAGCCTCAGTCCGCTAAAGATGTTCAAAGTTTCCTTGGTCTAGCGGGATATTTTAGAAAGTTTGTGCCCCGATATTCTATCATTGCGAGACCGTTGTCAGATTTGTTAAGGAAAAATGTTCCATTCAGGTTCGAATCGTGCGAGCGAGAAGCGTTTGTAAGGCTGAAGACAGCCCTAAGCGAGAAACCGGTATTAAAACTATACCGCGTGGGGGCGGAAACTCAACTGCATACGGATGCGTGTAGTATGGGATATGGTGCGATTTTATTGCAACGCGACAGCGAGGACAACGCTTTTCACCCTGTGTATTATTCGAGTGGAAAGACTTCGCTGGCTGAGGAGAAATACACCAGTTACGAACTTGAAGTTCTGGCCATTGTAAAAGCGCTAAAGAAATTCCGCGTTTACCTGCTCGGTATCCCATTTAAAATCGTCACAGATTGTCAGGCGTTTGCGTTAACAATGCAGAAGAGGGACTTGTGCGTACGTGTTGCGAGGTGGGCGATCCTTTTGGAAGAATTTGATTACAAGGTGGAGCACAGACCCGGGAGCGGTATGATGCATGTCGATGCGTTGAGTCGGAATCCGCTACCCGAGGTCATGCTGATAGACGAGGACGAGCGGGGGATCGTTGCGCGGATAAGGAATGCACAGCAGCAAGAAGACGACCTGCGACAGATCCGAGACAACATAGAACGACATGAGGATGATGGGTACATCCTAAAGAACGGTGTTTTATATCGAGAAATAAGGGACGCACCGTTACTAGTCGTGCCAAAGTCGATGCAGACTCAGGTGGTTCAACGAGCTCACGAACGCGGTCATTTTGGTATCACCAAGACAGAAGCGTTGTTAAGGAGGGATTATTGGTTTAAAGGAATGCGCGAAAAGGTGGAAAAGGTAGTGCAGAGTTGCATCGACTGTATCCTTGCGGAGAGAAAACAGGGAAAACAGGAGGGGTTACTAAATACCATCGACAAGGGAGAATTGCCGCTCGACACCTACCACGTCGACCATCTTGGACCGTTACCCTCCACAAAAAAAAGTTATCGCCATATCTTTGTGGTGGTGGACGCTTTCACAAAGTTCGTATGGCTGTATCCCACCAAATCGACAGGTTCTGCCGAGGTTGTTAGTCGCTTGAGGAAGCAGTCTGTGATTTTTGGGAACCCGAGGAGAATCATCTCCGATCGCGGAACAGCATTCACGGCCGGCGTTTTCGAAGACTACTGCAGAGAGGAAGGCATCCAGCACATTCGGACTACAACTGGGATCCCGCGGGCGAATGGACAAGTAGAAAGGGTGAACCGAACACTTATTCCACTGCTGACGAAGCTGTCTGCGCCAACGCCGGGCAAATGGTTCAAACACCTGGAAACAGCACAGAGGTACTTGAATGCAGCTCCCAATGTAAGTACGAACGCTGCCCCGTTCCAGTTACTGTTTGGGACACGAATGAGACTGCGAGACGATCCACAGATCAGCCAGCTAATCGAGGACGAAAAGGTCGCGTTGTTCCAAGAGGAACGGGATCAGTTGCGTGCAGACGCAAAGAGACGGATCGAGGAGATACAAACCCGAAACAAGCGGGCGTATAACAAAAGACGCAAGAAAGCGACATCATATAGGACGGGAGATCTAGTGGCGATCGAGAGGACGCAGGGCGGTCCTGGGTTAAAGCTGCATCCGAAGTTTCTTGGACCGTATCGGGTGGTAAAAGTCCTGCGAAACGACCGATACATAGTGCAGCGAGAGGGGGAGCACGAAGGGCCACGTACGACTTCCACGGCAGCCGATCACATGAAGTGGTGGAATGTTGACGATAGTGATGCAAGTGCGAGCAGTGATGATGAGCACATCTGAGGGCAGATGTGATTGTCAGGAAAGGCCGAGTGTAATATCATGAAGTAAATTAAATTAGAGATCGGCTGAAATTAGAAGACATCGTGTACGTCGTCCAAGAGCGCCCAGCAACGGTGACGCGAGAAAAGATGAGCAGCGTCAAAACAGTTTGGTAGTCAAGGAAGGCATTTTGCGAAGTCAGAGTTGATCGAGACGTCAAAACATAGAGTTGTTAGAATTGAGTTGATTGAGACGTCGAAACATAGAGTTGTTAGAATTGAGTTGTAAGTGTTGTCGAATATTAGAGTTGCTAGTGAGAGTGAAAGAGAGTTACCAAATAGTTGTTAAGTTATTTGTGTTAATACAAGCGTTGCGTTTAGTTCTTCCTGTTAATCAAACATCGTTCTTCTGTCTAACTATCTGTATTTTCAATCCTCTATTAATAAATTATAATTAATCGGACAAAACTACATCTTCAATATATTCCGATATTACATAAATTAATTGTTTAAATGTTATAAATTAATAGTTTAAATGTTATAAATTAATGGCAAAATGTATAAAATAACAGTTTAACAGTTAGAAATTAATAGCTTAAATGTTATAAATTAATAGCATAAATGTATAAAATAACAGTTTAAATGTTGTAAATTAATGGCTTAAATGTTATAAATTAATGGCTGAAGTGCTATAAATTAATAGTTTAAATGTTGTAAATTAAGAGCTTCGATGTTATGAATTAATAGCTTGAATGTTAGAGATTAATGGTTTAAATGTATAAAGTAATAGTTTAAATGTTGTAAATTAATGGCCTAGACGTTATAAATTAATAGCTTAAATGTTATAAATTAATAGCTCAAATGTTATAAATTAATAGCATAAATGTTATAAATTAATAGCTTAAGTGTTGTAAATTAATGGTTTAGACGTTATAAATTACTAGTTACAATGTTGTTATTTGTTATTTTTTTTTATTTACCTTATATTTAAATTCTTCTTCGATGTTCACTCTTCGGGAGTTCAGGCACGAAAAAGCTCGCGCGCGACTTCCGTGTTCCTTATATACCTTGACAAGATGTCGGTTTGTTAATCAAACGGTAACGATTTTTTGACAAAGCAGGAGACGGCTTTTCCATTATAACAAAATTAAATTGAACGATTTCTTAATTTTTATCGTAAATTGGCATCTTTAACGATTCAATACGATATCCATTTTTATCATTTTAATAGTTTCTACAAACTAAGACTAAATTCACACCTCCTTGATACTAGTTTTCGACTATCAATTGGTTTGGACAAAAAGGGAAAAGAGCCTAAGGGCAATCGATGACGTTACTGTGAAATAAGTTAAGGTATTAAATAATCAGACAGGTTAAATTCATATTAAGCGTTATATTATATTATCGATATTCGTTCATGTACTCGTTTTAATTACAAAATAAAATGTTCCTTTTTCTTGAATAACACCTACATCACTGTATGCGATATTGAAAATTCTTATTTAATACTTACTTAAAAGTCAGGTTCTTTTTTAATTCCTGTCAAGTTAAACGAGTAAATTTACTCGTTATAGTTGTAACATAAAATGGTTCTTTTTTCTTCAATAGCGCTTGCATCGATGTACGTGATACAGATATTAATTGTGAAGCGAATAATATTCTTCGTCAGATCTATCAAAGGATTTTTTAGACTTGAAGAAGTATCAAATTCTATGAAAATTAACTAAATGATTTCATTCGATTAGTATTCGACAATGTCTATCATATTTAGCAACCTTCTTTCATAATAAATTTTGCTCGGATCAATTATTTTATAATAAATTGCAGATTATGCCACTGTATATTATAAGATATTTGCCTATAGCTATTTTACTTTTTTTAATTCATTGGTTTTATTATTAATCTCGTTGATTTTTCCCGTGAGTATCTGTCGTACGTACATCTCCATTATACTCAGATTTTTAACATCGTCGGATAACTATCTTTTTCGTAAAATAGTTCGTGCAACCGTAACGGTACAAGATGGATAAATATCGTTGTACAGAATGAGCTCACAATGCACTTAACATAGGTATCTACTTTACGATTAATTAAGACTAAAACGTACGCATCCCGCGGTATCCCACGGTGTCCAACGGTGTCCAACGGTGTCCAACGGTGTCCAACGATGTCCCACGGTGCAGTCCAGTCTAGATCACCCAAATTCTCTTAGAGGCTTTTGATGATCCAAACTGGACTGTTGCGTAGTTCTTGGCTTGGTATCGTTTTCCAAAGGTTTATCAACTGATTAATTTTTGGAAAAGGATGCCAATTACCAGGTCTCACCACGAGGAGGTGACTACGCAAGAGACCCGCCCATGGGTTATTTAACACTACACATCGATCTCGACATTCGACCCATTGGCGGAATGTCGAGTTTTGAATCTACTTGACCATGGGCCTGCGTAAAGAAATAGTTGTTTCGTAGCCTAACTGCGAAACACATATCTCCAACGCAGCGCTTACATGAATCTTTACAAACGTAGAACAAAGCGTACGCAACGCAACATCTATCTCCCACACACCGATTACATCGATCAGTACAAATATCATACAATGATTCGCATCCCTACTGGCACCATTCGGTATCAAACACGCATTTATCTAACTTGGAACGAAAAAGAGAAAATGAAGCTACTGACACTGTATACACCATTTCGTGTCTTGCAGAAGGCACATACGAGTCGCTGTACTAAACTGTTTAACGTTCTACTTTTGCGACACTGTAAGATATTGAAGATATTGAAAAGTTATAAGCTCTAACGTCATCTCAATAAGTTTCCCTTAAGAATCGGAAAACAAGAAGGTGCCCGATGAAGCAGATGATAAAGGAACAAATAGCGGCGCGCCCGAAACGAACGGGATCGCGATCTCTCCAAAGAACTAACAAACCTACGCGACGCACCCCCGTACACGAGATAACCCCGAGGTTCAGCGGAAAGCCCAAGAATTGACCGTAACTCGATTCCTGTTTCGCCGTTCGAAACTTACACGTGTCGCGGTCGATGGCGCCGACCGATGATGCCAGTGATTCACTGGTAATTCAGCCGTGGATCCAGCACATACGCCGGCAACTTAACACACTCCAACTGAACATGTGGAACCCGGGGATGGGCCGCTGAACAGGATTACGAAGGCAAGAGGCCCCAACTGAACAGTGGGGTCCACTCACGGGGAGGGACCGCTGATCAGGATTACAAAGGCATTAACCTCAACTGCACAGTGGGGTCCACTCCCGCGGGGCCGAACAGGATTACGGAGGACGTGAAATTACAGGTCCCTGACCGAGTACCGAAGTACCAATCGGACAGGACTGCAGATCCACGACTGAATCCCCAACAGATTCGCAAGCATCACCGGCGCGACGACAACTCCCGTGATCCGATGCAAACGTCGAGCAGTCATCAAGACAGAGGTGTCCTTGGGGCGACTTACGAATCCGAAGAGCTGTCTAGTGCACGTTAACCCGCACGCACCAGAAATACGCGCGAGCGAGTACGCCACGCGACAGTTTGAAAGAACTGAGTGATCGCGAACCGATAAATCGCGAGTACATCACCTCCAGTGTGGTAAGCGAGTGGAGGGAGACGAGATTTTTCTTTTTTTGTTCCAAGGTGGATAAATGTCGTTGTACAGAATGAGCTCACAATGCACTTAACATAGGTATCTACCTTACGATTAATTAAGACTAAAACGCACGCATCCCGCGGTGTCCAACGGTGTCCAACGGTGTCCAACGGTGTCCAACGGTGTCCAACGGTGTCCAACGGTGTCCAACGGTGTCCAACGGTGTCCAACGGTGTCCAACGGTGTCCAACGGTGTCCAACGGTGTCCAACGGTGTCCAACGGTGTCCAACGGTGTCCAACGGTGTCCAACGGTGTCCAACGGTGTCCAACGGTGTCCAACGGTGTCCAACGGTGTCCAACGGTGTCCAACGGTGTCCAACGGTGTCCAACGATGTCCAACGATGTCCAATGGTGTCCCACGTTGCAGTCCAGTTTAGATTATCCAAAATTCTCTTCGTGGCTTTTCGTAATCCAAACTGGACTGTATCAGCGTGGTTCTTAGCTTGGTATTGAATTATTGTACAATGATTGTGCTGGTCGATGTAGTCGTTTTCCAAAAATTAATCAACTGACTAATCTGCGAAAACGATTACATCCATCGGTACAAACATCGTACAATAATTCGTAACCGTACTGGCAACATTCGGTACCACAGATACATTTGTCTAACTTGGAACGAAAGAAGGGAAATGAAACTATTGACACTGCATATACAATTTAGAGTCTTGCAAAAGAGACATACGACTCGTTGTACTAAACTTATGAAGATATTGAAAATTTATATACTCCAACGTGACCGCAATATGCTTGTTTTAAAAATGGGGAGACGGCAAGAAGCCTGAACAATTAGACAATGGTAGAAAAATCATTTGGGTATCTAGCATACATATTTAATATGCTATGAAATGTTCATATATGTAATTGAAATGTACTTTCTGTAGAATGATAAATTTGAAACAAACTCATTTACTTGATTTGGTATATGAACGGAGCAGGTATCTTTAAAACGAGAACATTTTATACATGAAAAATAAACTACTAATAATGGTTAATTATAGATCAAATTACTATTGATTAAATTTTAGCTAATATAGAGAATCATTTCTATCTTTTTAATCGAAACTAGGGTTACGTTGAAAACAAGAATTTTAAATAATTGAATTTAAACTAAATTAAAAATTGAAAAGTTCATTTGGAATAACTAAGATGAGGGAAACCCCGATTATTATAAAATCACCTGCTTTGTCTTTTAACTTTTAAGTATATGTTTTATAGCAGTATTTTCAGTAATAAACGTAGTAATAAGGGGCGCATTAATAAGGGGCGCTGAACAAGAAACAAAGCAGTAGCCAGAAGGGCTACTAAAATTCAATCGTCTTCCACTCTATATAAACCCGATCAACACGCCGAGAGTGGAACTGAATATTCTTGTTTCGCAACGCTAATTTACTACTAATATTTATGAAGCAGAAAATTCTCAAAATCAAACACGACGAGTGCTTTATTATATCTGCAATACCAATTAATCTACCACTAAAAAGAAAGAAAAGAAAAGTCTGAAAATTCCCGAAATTTGATACGCAACGCTAATAAGTATAAATCTGCGCACACTTATTTAAGCAATACGCAACACTAATAGCGAGAGATCGAAGTGCAACCATTTAAGAGGTTGCTGATGAACGATCACACTTGTACAACTCTTGCAGCTGTATCGTGTGGTCCAGGAACAGTGTCCGACCAATGCAGTCGGGGGGCTTGGGCACTTTGTAAACGCAACACCACTTAACAAAACGCGATCATTCATTATCACAACGCTAATTCTTATAGTGAATTTAATGAAAATTACTATTTACTATATGAAAAAGCTACTTTAAATATTCTGATATTGTTACTTGCAATACTATAAAATTAATTGAAAACTAACATTTTTATAATCTAATTTTTAACAATAGCAAACAGAATAAATTCTGATACGTATAGTAATATAAGAAATTCCAAAAATTTATAATAAAATTTGCAAAAGACAATCGCGATATCGTAATTCGCAATTCTAAAGCAAACGCGATTATCATTTTATCGAAACTCTAATTCAAACCGTAATCATTTTCTCGCTACACTAATGAAAAGCCGCGATGATATTTCGCAACTCTAATACAATCCGTAATTAATTTGTCGCAACACTAATAAGAAAAATCGCGAGTGGAGGGCTGACATATCGCAGTGCAACCATTTAGGAGGTTGCCGATGAACGATCACACTTGTACAGCTCTTTTAGCTGTACGTGTGATCCAGGAACAGTGTCCGACAAATGTAGTCGGAGGGTTTGGGCATTTTGTAAACGCAACTCTACTTAACAAAACGCGATCATTCATTATTGCAACGCTAAAAGGAAAAATATGTAGAACTCGCGATGGAACAATATCGCAACGCTAACTCTCATAGTGAATTTAATGAAAATTACAATTTACTATGTGAAAAAGCTACTTTAAATATTCTGATATTGCTACTTGCAATACTATAAAATTAATTGAAAACTAACAATTTCGTAATCTAATTTTTAACAATAGAAAACAGAATAAATTCTGATACGTATAGTAATATAAGAAATTCCAAAAATTTATAATAAAATTTGCAAAAGACAATCGCGATATCGTAATTCGCAACTCTAAAGCAAACGCGATTATCATTTTATCGAAACTCTAATTTAAACCGTAATCATTTTCTCGCCACACTAATAAAAAGTCACGATGTTATCTCGCAACTCTAGTACAACCCGCAATTAATTTATCGCAACACTAATAAGAAAAATCGCGATTTGCCCACTGGGACGATGGACCGATATATGCATCGGCCAAAAGAGCAAAGACTACTACTACTACTACTACTACTACTACAAATACTAAAATCGAGCATAGAGACAAAGTAGTAACAATAATGCCTTCCCATGCTCTGGATGACCCAGAGGATGGGGAGCCATTAGTAGTTGCCCTCTTGAGTGGCAGTTTGCCGGGCCTCTTCGGCTTATAGCCTCTTCTTTCTTCGGGCGCAATGCCCGCTGAAACTTAAATCTAAGCTCGAGACTTCTAAATCGCAAACAAAAAAAAAACTTGAAAATAAAAATATAAACCGCGGAAGCTGATCGAAGTGCACATGGACTGACCAACGATCACAGCAGTGATCGTTGCCCACTCGCATGTGCGTGCTCGAGCGATAAACGTTCGTTTCGAGCCTACTCGCGACCGCGACCGCGAAATTCGAAAAATCGATAGGCAAAACCAGAGACGAGAGCATGCTCTACCCGTGCCAGTTTCACCGTCGATTTTTCAAATTAGATTTCCAGAAACAGGTTGGTCACGCGAAAACGCGCCTACCCGACCAGAGACTGTGCCAACCTGCCCGGCCCTACCTACTTATAATTAACAGGCATACCAGAAAGTATACTACCTATCCTACCTAGCGCTATATTTAAAAATGGCAAAACAGGCACACCAACACACTCGCTCCACGGTTCTCACACAAACGCTCGGGCGCAAAGGTCCTACACTAGAGAGAACGTCCCGGGACGCCTCCGACACCCGAGCTTAACACACAGCATGCACACTCTAAGGTACGTACCGTTTTCCTGAAATCGACTGACGAAGACTAGTGACCATTGCGTAAAACGCGATAAAACACGTCTGAGGAAATAATATCGTTAAAATAAATGTAAGTAAACTTGGAATTATAATTGTAATTTACGGCAATATTACATGCGTGGTTACACTTAACCGCGTGGATGATATTATCACAAATTGTGATTGTATCGAGACGTAAATTGAATCGATATATGTCTCGACATTTTTAATATTTGAAGTTTTAACGAATGAGAGAAAGCGACGCAATTCCACGGCCTAACAACACACACACATAATGTGGAAAATACGTCGTGCACGATACACTAACACATCGTCAGTCGCTGATGAATTATTACATTACTTAATTCTAGATCATCGTGCCCAATGTCTCTTTCCCATTCAAGTAGCACCTGGGCACGTGAATGAGATCCTGACAATGGGCACGGAAAGGGTTAAACCTGAAAATCCTGATCTAAAAAGATGATTAGTTTGTGTAATTTTTATTTAACGGACTAACTTTCTTCTTTGATTTTATATTTTACTACTTCATTTCTGATTATATCTACTTTATTAATTTAATAAATTAGAACAAAATTTTTATATTGCAAAAAGGTAGCGTTAATTGAAAAAGACTGAGACTCGATCAAATGGAATAATTGACTCTAAATATATTACTAAGAAAGAAATAATCTCAGGCGATCTCTTTATCAAAGCATATACTCGAAAGTGCAGAAGCAGTGTTCAAAATTATTGCTTTGATTCAAAAATCTGCCTGCCGCGAAGTGTCTTCTTGCACGTAAAATTTCACACATTCTTGTACGGGAAAAAATGAATTTTGACTCATATTTTTCATTCTAACCGAAATGAAATAAACGAACGTGACTTGATATTGTCACGATTAATTCATTGCTTAAGATCAAGTATATTTATGTCAAACAAGTATATTCGTGTAGATATTTGCCATTTGCAAATATTCATACGGAATGTTAATATGCATATTTATAAATAACACGAATATATTCTCAAGTGTATATGTTTAAACTAATTATTAAAAAATTAATTATTATAATCGCGCTGTGCAAGAAAACCTATCCTAAACTAATAAATTTAAAAAAAGAATGTTACTACTCACGGGTATAAAAAATACCCGCGGTCACTATGCTCGCAAAAAATTCTACGTAATACAACCAGTCACCCGTGCCGATTCGGACCTTTCATCCTACGACATGATTGGGTGACCGGAGGAACAGAAATGCATGCGACTCACCGTTCGAAGCGGAGAAACAGAGGACGTACCATGGATGCTGCGCCATCCCAGCGAAGATCATCAGGGAGATTAACACCAGGCAGGAACCGTGTAAGGTCCAGTGGTGGAAATTGCGGTTGTTTAAGGGCGCGGGTGGGGGGGGGTGAAGAAGAAGCGAAACGTAGTTTCGACAATTTACTTCTTTTTCCTATCGAACGTTTATTTAGAAAATACTGCTATTTTTTTACACTTAAAAATTATTATTAAGTAATTGGAACAAGTTTGAAAAATATTATTTAGTTGAAAATTGTGAGATATTTCTCGATAGCGAACAAATGCTTACGAATACCGTGAATGCAATGCAATCGTTTGCAAGAATTATACAGTTCGCAATTAGAATATATACTGCGAATTTTTGTTATTAGAATACGAAATATACATTCCACTAATACACTATAGTCGCGTGTTATAAATATTGGAAAATATTTGCAAGAATTCAAAAGTTCACCGCTAAATATACTTAAAGAATAGTGCACAAACGCGCGCGAAACCTTGTTTCGAGGTATTTGAATCCAACTGTTACTAAATTGCAAGTTTATGACGTTATAACTCAATAAGATAATACGTTAAAAATTCATTTGAAATAAGAGAATAAATTCATACATCGGGATCTTTCAAAAGAATCAATGGACTCACGTAACGCACTCTTGTGCACAAAATAACAGCAAGATTCAGTGGAAAAGAAGAATAGATTTTTATATCTCGTTCCAAGTCAGATAAGTATCATTGTACAGAATGAGCTCAGGATGGATTCGACATAGTCGAGACATATCTCGCGGTGTCCCGCGGTGTCCAACGATGTCCAACGATGTCCAACGATGTCCAACGATGTCCAACGATGTCCAACGATGTCCAACGATGTCCAACGATGTCCAACGATGTCCAACGATGTCCAACGATGTCCAACGGTGTCCAACGGTGTCCAACGATGTCCCACGGTGTCCAACGATGTCCAACGATGTCCCACGATGCAGTCCAGTCTAGATCATCCAAAATTCTCTTAGAGGCTTTTGGTGACCCAAACTGTACTGTTGCGTAGTTCTTGGCTTGGTATCGTTTTCCAGAAATTAATCAGTTGATTAATCTTTGGAAAAGGATACCAATTACCAGGTCTCACCACGAGGAGGTGACTACGCACGAGACCCGCCCATGAATTATTTAACATTATGCATCGGTCTCGACATTCAACCTATTGGCGAGAATGTCGAGTTCTGACTCTACTTGATCATGGGCCTGCGTAAAGAGATAGTTATTTCGTAGTCTAACCGCGAAACACCTATCTCCTACGCAGCGGTTACATGAATCTTTACAAACGTAGAACAAAGCGTACGTAACGCAACATCTATCTCCCACACAACGCAACATTCATCTCCCATACAACGATTACATCGATCAGTACAAACATCGTACAATAATTCGCAACCCTATCGGCAACATTCCGTATCAAAGACACATTTGTCTAACTTGGAACGAAAGAAAAAAAATGAGGCTACTATGGAAAAGGAGCCCCAACAATCAGACGATGAAAGAGGAACCGCGGCGAGCCCGGAACGAACGAAATCACGATCTCTCGAAAGAACTAACAAACCTACGTGACGCACCCCCGTGCACCAGATAACCCTAAGGTTCAGCGGAAAGCCCAAGCATTGACCTTCGCCCGATTCCTGTCTGGTCGTCTGGATCTTATCACGGTAGATGGCACCTACCGATGATACTAGCGATCCAGCAAATTGGCCTGCAATTTAACACACTCCAACTGAACATGTGGAACCCGGGGATGGGCCGCTGAACAGGATTACGAAGGCAAGAGGCCCCAACTGAACAGTGGGGTCCACTCACGGGGAGGGACCGCTGAACAGGATTACAAAGGCATTAACCTCAACTGAACAGTGGGGTCCACTCCCGCGGGGCCGAACAGGATTACGGAGGACGTGAAACGCAGGTCTCTGCCCGAGTACCGAAGTACCAATCGGACAGTATTGCGGATCGCAGGTATCACCAGTGCGATGACAACTCCCGTGATTCGAGGCAAACGACGAGCAGTTGTCGAGTAGTCACCAAGACAGAGGTGTGCTTGGGGCGACTTACGAATCCAAAGAGTTGTCCAGTGCACGTTGACCCGCACGTACCCGGAATACGCGCGAGCGAGTGCGTCACGCTGCGGTTTGAAAGAACTGAGCGACCGTGAACCGATAAATCGTGGGAACAATTTTTCCAGTGTGGTAAGCGAGGGGATCACGAGAGACGAGACTTTTATTTTTCGTTCCAAGATAGATAAGTATTTTTGTACAGAATGAGCTTACAATGCACATAACATAGGTATCTATCTTATGATTAATTAAGGCTAAAACGCTCGCATCCCACGGTGTCCCGCGATGTCCCGCGATGTCCCACGATGTCCCTCGGCGCCCCCGCGGGGGGGTACTAGTCCAGTCTAGATCACCAAAACTATTTTGGATGATCAAGACCAGACTATATTCAAGTAGTTTTTAGCTTGATATCGTTTCGGAAATAATAATACTAATATTCAAAATAGTACTTGGTGTATTATTATTTTTAAAACGATACCAATTACCGGGACCCACCACGAGGAGGTAACTACGCTCGGGTCCCATTTACATAAAGAGTTTTTAAGCATTGGGAGCGGAGATGTAAAATTATTTTATAATAAAGAAGTAGCATATAGTAGTAGTAGTATAGTAGTAGTATATAGAAGTAGTAGTGTATTGAAATTTATTAATTAGAATAGCTGTAGTACGTGGATCCGCGTAATCATACTTGAATATTGAACTTATCATCGAAGGAACGAAACCATGCAAGGTATCAATTGTAGCGCGTACGGATGAACGATAAGATGTCGTTGCCTTCGCTTAAATTGCACTTGCTTCCTTGAGTCCATGAATATGGTGCTGTTTCCTTGGTTTTGAGCAGACATGGAAAATTACATCTTAAAATTGCACTCTGTGGTAGCACTGGTTTTATACGAAATAGTGAAATGAGAAATTAAATACTGTATTTAAAATTAAAAAATAATACTATATAGATATAAAATAGTACTTCAAACACTTGATAGATTTCGTTATTAAAATAAAAAAAAATAAATCATTAATTCACACACTACGAATTGATGGTATTGATTTAAATCAACGAATGTAGAGTTACTTCCGATTAACGGCACAACTGTTATAAATTAAGAGCATAATTACTTTGAATTAATGGGAGAATGTGATTACAAATTATTGGTATGACTGTTAAGAATTAATGGAGTAATTGTTCTAGATTAATGGCTTAAATGTTATAAATTAATGCCTTAGATGATATAAATTAATAGTTTAAATGTTATAAAATAATAGCCAAATGTATAAAATAACAGTTTAAATGTTATAATTTAATAGTTTAAATGTAATAAATTAATAGTTTAAATGTTATAAATTAATAGTTTAAATGCAATGAATAAATGATTTAAATGTACAAATTAATAATTTAACTGTTATAGATTAGTGGTCTAAATGTTATAAACTAATATCTTAAATGTTATATATTAGTGGATTAAGTGTAATAAATGAATAGTTAGAATGTTATAAATTAATATCTCAAATGTTATAAATTAATAGCTTAAACGTTATAAATTAATTGCTTAAATATTATAAATTAATGGCTTATATGTTATAAATTAATAGTTTAAGTGTTGTAAATTAGTGGTTTAGACGTTATAAATTACTTGTTGCAATGTTGTTATTTGATATTTTTTTCTTATTTACCTTATATTTGAATTCTTCTTCGATGTTTACTCTGCGGAATTTCAGGCACAAAAGATCTCCGTTAAAATTAAATTAATTATTTATTAATTATTAAATTTAATAGTTAATTATTAAAAATTAATCGGGAAACTGTTTTAGATTAATAATAAATTGTTATAAATGAATAGCATAATTATTCTAAATTACTAGTATATTTGTTATAAATTGGTGGTTTAAATGTTGTAAATTAATTGCATAAATATTATCAATTAATAAATTAAATGTTATAGATTAATGACTTAAATGTTATAAATTAATAGTTTCGATGCAATGTAGTAATGGTCTAAATGTTATAAATTAATAATTTAACTATTATAGATTACTAGTTTAAATGTAATGAATTAATGGTCTAAATGCTATAAGTTAATAGTTTAGATGCAATGAAGTAATGATTTAAATGTTATAAATTAATACCTTAAATGTTATAGATTAATACCTCAAATGTTATAATTTAATAGCTTAAACGTTATAAATTAATAGCTTAAATGTTATAAATTAATAGTTTAAATGCAATGAACTAATGGTTTAAATGTTATAAATTAATAGCTTAAACGTTGTAAATTAATAGCTGAAATGTTATAAATTAATAGTTTAAATGCAATGAATAAATGATTTAAATGTACAAATTAATAATTTAACTGTTATAGATTAGTGGTCTAAATGTTATAAACTAATATCTTAAATGTTATATATTAGTGGATTAAGTGTAATAAATGAGTAGTTAGAATGTTGTAAATTAATAGCTCAAATGTTATAAATTAATAGCATAAATGTTATAAATTAATAGCTTAAATGTTGTAAATTAATGGCCTAGACGTTATAAATTAATAGCTTAAATGTTATAAATTAATAGCTTAAATGTATAAAATAACATTTCAAATGTTGTAAATTAAGAGCTTGGATGTTATGAATTAATAGTTTGAATGTTAGAAATTAATGGCTTAAATGTATAAAATAATAGCATAAATGTTATAAATTAATACTTTAGACGTTATAAATTAATAGCTGAAATGTATAAAATAAAAGTTCAAATGTTATAAATTAATGGTTTAGACGTTATAAATTAATAGCTTAAATGTTATAAATTAATAGCTTAAATGTATAAAATAACATTTCAAATGTTGTAAATTAAGAGCTTGGATGTTATGAATTAATAGTTTGAATGTTAGAAATTAATGGCTTAAATGTATAAAATAATAGCATAAATGTTATAAATTAATACTTTAGACGTTATAAATTAATAGCTGAAATGTATAAAATAAAAGTTCAAATGTTATAAATTAATGGTTTAGACGTTATAAATTAATAGCTTAAATGTTATAAATTAATAGCTTAAATGTATAAAATAAGAGTTCAAATGTTGTAAATTAATGGCTTAGATGTTGTAAATTAATAGCTTATATGTTATAAATTAATAGCTCAAATGTTATAAATTAATAGCATAAATGTTATAAATTAATAGCTCAAATGTTATAAATTAATAGCATAAATGTTATAAATTAATGGCTTAAATGTTGTAAATTAATGGTTTAGACGTTATAAATTACTAGTTACAATGTTGTTATTTGATATTTTTTTTTTATTTACCTTATATTTAAATTCTTCTTCGATGTTCACTGTCCGGGAGTTCAGGCACGAAAAAGCTCGCGCGCGACTTCCGTGTTCCTTATATAACTTGACACGATGTCGGTTTGTTAATCAAACGGTAACGATTTTTGGACAAAGCAGGGGACGGTTTTTCCATTATAACAAAATCAAATTGAACGATTTCTGAATTTTTATCGTATATTGGCATCTTTAACGATTTAATACGATATCCATTTTTATCATTTTAATAGTTTCTAGAAACTAAGGCTAAATTCACACCTCCTTGATACTAGTTTTCGACTATCAATTATAATAGTTTAAATGTTATAAATTAATGTCTTAAATGTATAAAATAACAGATCAAATATTGTAAATTAGTGGCTTAGATGTTATAAATTAATTGCTTAAATGTTATAAATAAATAGCTTAAATGTATAAATATATGTATAATGTATTACAGTTCAATTGTTGTAAATTAATAGCTCAAATGTTATAAATTAATAGCTCAAATGTTATAAATTAATAGCATAAATGTTATAAATTAATGGCTTAAATGTTGTAAATTAATGGTTTAGACGTTATAAATTACTTGTTACAATGTTGTTATTTGTTATTTTTTTCTTTATTTACCTTATATTTGAATTCTTCTTCGATGTTTACTCTGCGGAATTTCAGGCACAAAAGATCTCCGTTAAAATTAAATTAATTAATTATTAATTATTAAATTTAATAGTTAATTATTAAAAATTAATCGGGAAACTGTTTTAGATTAATGACTTAAATGTTATAAATTAATAGTTTCGATGCAATGTAGTAATGGTCTAAATGTTATAAATTAATAATTTAACTATTATAGATTACTAGTTTAAATGTAATGAATTAATGGTCTAAATGCTATAAGTTAATAGTTTAGATGTAATGAAGTAATGATTTAAATGTTATAAATTAATACCTTAAATGTTATAGATTAATACCTCAAATGTTATAATTTAATAGCTTAGACGTTATAAATTAATAGCTTAAATGTTATAAATTAATAGTTTAAATGCAATGAACTAATGGTTTAAATGTTATAAATTAATAGGTTAAACGTTGTAAATTAATAGCTGAAATGTTATAAATTAATAGTTTAAATGCAATGAATAAATGATTTAAATGTACAAATTAATAATTTAACTGTTATAGATTAGTGGTCTAAATGTTATAAACTAATATCTTAAATGTTATATATTAGTGGATTAAGTGTAATAAATGAGTAGTTAGAATGTTGTAAATTAATAGCTTAAATGTTATAAATTAATAGCATAAATGTTATAAATTAATAGCTTAAATGTTGTAAATTAATGGTTTAGACGTTATAAATTACTAGTTACAATGTTGTTATTTGTTATTTTTTTTATATTTACCTTGTATTTAAATTCTTCTTCGATGTTCACTCTCCGGGTGTTCAGGCACGAAAAAGCTCGCGCGCGACTTCCGTGTTCCTTATATAACTTGACAGGGTGTCGGTTTGTTAATCAAACGGTAACGATTTTTTGACAAAGCAGGAGACGGCTTTTCCATTATAACAAAATTAAATTGAACGATTTCTGAATTTTTACCGTAAATTGGCATCTTTAACGATTTAATACGATATCCATTTTTATCATTTTAATAGTTTCTACAAACTAAGACTAAATTCACACCTCCTTGATACTATTTTTCGACTATCAATTAGTTTGAACAAAAAGGGAAAAGGAGCCTAACGGCAATCGATGACGTTACTGTGAAATAAGTTAAGGTATTAAATAATCAGACAGATAAAATTCACATTAAGCATTATATTATATTATATTATCGATATTCGTTCATTTACTCGTTCTAATTACAAAATAAAATGTTCCTTTTTCTCGAATAACACCTACTTCACTGTACGCGATATTTAAAATTCTTATTTAAGACTTACTTAAAAGTCAGGTTCTTTTTTAATTCCTCTCAAATTTTTTTTTCTTTTTTTATTTATTTATTTAGATTTTACAATTTGTCCTATAGGACATTTGGTAAAATTTTATAGCGGTGTGATAATATATCATGTGGGTGGTTACCCCCAGTGGGGTACCATCATCGTGTTTGTTAGGTTGTGTCCTTTGTGAGGTCTGTTGGGTGCTTCCTTTTTAACCTTCTTTCTATACCTGTTGTGTTGACCGTTTCCGCTGCCAGCCGATTCGGCTGTGTTGCTATTCTTTCTCTGTACCTTCTTGCATATCTGGCTCTCAAATTAAACGAGTAAATTTACTCGTTATAGTTGTAACATAAAATGGCTCGTTTTTCTTCGATAGCGCTTGCATCGATGCACGTGATACAGATATTAATTATGTAGCGAATAATATTCTTCGTTAGATCTGTCAAAGGATTTATTAGGCTTGAAGAAGTATCAAATTCTATGAAAATTAACCAAATGATTTTATTCGATTAGTATTCGACAATTAGTATTCGTCTATCATATTTCGCAACCTTCTTTCATAATAAATTTTGCTCGGATCAATTATTTTATAATAAATTGCAGATTATGCTTCTGTATATTATAAGATATTTGCCTATAGCTCTTTTATTTTTCTAATTCATTGGTTTTATTATTAGTCTCGTTGATTTTTCCCGTGAGTATCTGTCGTACGTACATCTCCATTATACTCAGATTTTTAACATCGCCGGATAACTATCTTTTTCGTAAAATAGTTCGTACAACCGTAAACTCGTACCGTTTTAAAAATCTTTAGGTAACTAATCATTACAGGAGTGAACTTGTCGGGGATTTCGTGGGTGTGAATTTTCGTAGAAAGGTATAAAATGATTCGATCCATTGTAGCTGGTTTTTTTTCTTAATAAAAATTTATTTCATGTTATTCCTGGCAAATCACATGCCGCGATTAATAACTATGATACACGTTCAGTATGGACTCCAGGTTGCTGCGATTAGGCCATCGAGAAATTACACGAAAGACGGAGGAAGAGTAACGATTATCCTCGAATCTGTCTGGCGAAAGCCTGACGCATCTTCGTCTTCGTCTCAAATTGACTAGTTTTCATTCTCATTCTAAGACGAGTATCGCAGAGAGATTCGAAAAATAATTTTTCGTTGGAAAGTCAAATTTTATTCAATTTTCAATTTTCCAATCTCTACGGAACTTTTCGCGAATATTTCTCGACGAAATTTATGCGAGTTCGCCCCTTATGTGTATAGGAAAAAGTTGATTGAAATATTGATTTCTACAACATGTCGAAGTATCATCGAAATCGAAGCCTAGTCAGTCTTTCTACAGTCTCGGCCGAATCTTCTTTCTAAAACGACCTTAAACTGGATTCTTAAAATGGATTCTGTGGATTTTTCGTCGGGACAACCATTTTCTATGCAAACTTTTGGAAAAAAAGATTCAAATTAAAATACTGGGATCAACTACTCCTGATTTGATGATAGCTCGGATAAACAAGGGAAGCAAAGCTGCCCCATATGCAATGCCTAGGGTTATTGGCATGTTCGAAGACGAGAAAATATCGTCAAGCCGATTTAATAATTCGAGATTATTTATGATTACATGATGTACACGTAGCATGCAGTATGCTGTAAAATCCACTAACCGTCGCTACATATATGTATGTACCTCGAGAGGAACAACGCGCATATACACTTACCTGTACTTACCGAATCTTTGCATTCAAAAATTCAATCACCGCAACGCAACGAGGAGAAAGGAAAAACCATGAAGGAGATCAAAGTCAAGATAAAGTGCGAGTTTCAATGTGCGTGCACCATATATTGCCTTTACTTGAATACTTAATTGTTTTGTGTTTTACTTTCTATTTCTAATACTGGTTTTGCTAAACATGCCAGTTGTTACCCTGAGTTGTTTTAAAACGTATCCTTATATTTATCGCAGAAATAAAATGAAAGCAATCTCTTTATCTATCAAACCCCTACGATCTTTATTAAATATACAACTAAAATATATTGCTTTTTGATTTCATTAAAAGTTCATGTAGTTGAAAGCAACACGGTAAAATAACTCATTGCCGTTTGAATAATCTGAAAGTATGTGTTACAATAAAATTATGTATAATCTTACCATCGTATAAAATGAGTCGCGATAGAAAGTATTTACCGCGAGAAAAGTTTCCATTGACATGGTCGCTACTTTGAAAGCTGTGATTTTGCTAAATATTAAAGTCCTTGCGAGTAAAAATTTATATAAATTATGACACTTTTTAGGAAATATATACCACATAGCCTCGCATCTAGATGAATTAATCATCAATTAACTCTTGAAATATAAGAGTGCAAACGTTTCAGAAAAGTAAAGGAGATATTCTTACGCTGCGTTGTACACCTCTTCGCTGTGATTCAATAATCTTTGCCCAGGAAGGCAGAGGACGAATATGTGAGCAACTTGCGCGAATGTAAATGATCCAAATCGTATCGTATCAGCTGCATTGCCTAGTTTCATTACAGTCTAAAAATAGTGAAGCGTTTATAGATTTGAATCAAAGAAGAATGTTCTAATTTAATTATATAATGTTGTACAAATACTCGCTTCGACTCCTGCAATGCTAAGGCAGACAACGTTAAAGAACAATTGAACGAATATGGATTTGGCGAACAATGATTCGACAAGATTACAGTATCTAAGAAAAATAAAATCCATCTGTCAGTATGACGTGAAAGAAACAAACAGTATGACTGTATACTAGGATGGACCTTACTCAACTTATTTGTCAAAAGTTAATTTTGAGTTCTTTTTTTCAAGACACCCGTTAGAATAGTACCACTGGATGAACACATAATCTATGAAAAAGTTAGAATGTTAAAGTTAGAACGGCAAATCGTGTCACATTGATTTTGAAAATTTGTTTGTTTTTGTGACTCGTTTCTACGCGTTGCGGTACATCGTAAGTATGATATGTGTCACGTGTCTCAGATATATCGTTGAATTTATCTTTTTCTTTTTGTCTTTTTACGCAAGCGTTGCCGGCAGTCTCGCGACGGCCAGATTGAGGAAACAACTAGCCTGAAACCGAATACATTGATGATATTCATTTTTAAATGAATTATAATAGCCGTTTCTTACAGTCTTGCATGCGTACGTTCTGCACGGAGTCGTTAAGCTCGCCCGATCTTCGTGTAGAAACAGAAGATAAGCGGCTGGCGGTCGGTAACTAATACCGACCTCTTTTGCTGCGACAGGCGTACAACTGTAGTAGGCAGTAATACCGGTTTAGCGGTACCGGCGCCTTTTCTCCGATATCACGAAAGCTAAGCGAGTTCAGCTCTTGTATGTACATATCCAACAATGATTGAAATCGAAGGGTAGGCGAAGAAGGCTTTTCTACAGTTTCACGCAATTTCAGAAAGTACAACTGGTACACAATATTAGACGAAAAACTAATAGAACTACAAGGAAGCGGAATATTAGAGCCAAAATAATCAGAGGGGGAGGTATCGAATAGCCGATATAAGGAACAAAATTGAAATGAAAACATTCCTAGATGATAGAGATAAAGCTTTGGCCTCAAGATACCGTCCGATATATAAATATATATGTATAAAGAGTTTAACAAATTCAAACGGGGAAGAACACTTAGGCCTTGTATTACCAATAATTTACAGGATTAGGACAATTGTTCAAATATGCTTAGCTGGGAGGCATGAATGTAGTATAGTATGTAGAATGTAGAAGGGAAAGGGAAAAAAATAAAAATAAATGACGCGCAAGTACGCCAGCTGTGTAACATGAGAAGGGAAGAAACCTTGAAATTTGAAACATGAAACAATTTGAAACATCGCTGTGCGCGATCGTGGCACAACTCACTTTATTTACGCTTGGTTTAACACTTGGCGAATTCGTTTCTACAATGAATTATCATTTACACGACTACTTTGTAGTACAAGAGCGGAACGCGACCATTTTTCTATCGGGTCTCGGAATCGGAAAGTGACTCCCTGTCCTCGAATATCTGATCGATATCGCCGAGAAGATCGTCCTTTTCCTACTCGCCCGGGGCTCGTCCGTTGGCTCTGGCATTCTACACTGCGGCTGTCAATTACTGTCAAATACCCGAGTTCCGCGGTATGGCAGCGATATAACGTATCTCCATATGTCCTCAATATCAACGATATGATATACAGAGGAGAAGAGAGAAAAGACTTCCGACAGGTACTAAGCATCGAGAACAGAGAAGAAGCAAAAAACATTTTTAATTACGTGCGGTTGCACGATAAAGATGAGACCAACGATAAAGATGAGAAGACCGCGCTTGGATCTGTAATAAAGCTTAACATATGAGAAAAGATACTTTACATACATTATATCGTACATGCTGTGCTAGATATTACATATTAATTATTAAGAGAGAGAGAGAGAGAGAGAGTTAAAGTAGTATAATAAAATAGCAATATAATATAACTAGCTAGGAATAAGAATGCAACAACCCCTCGTTGTATATTAGGCTTTGAGCCTAAAGTACAAACAAATAATAATAATAAATATTGTTACAGAGCGTAAGAAGACAAATTCAACGATAAGATGAACATGTATACTTACTATATATACTACGACGTGGAAAAAATAGTCGCAAAAATAAAAAAATTTTTCGCAAAATCGATATGGTACCATCTCCCGTCGCTTGGTCGATTTAAAATTTTGTACAAATCACTTTTTCATCCAGTAGCGCAAGGGTTGTCTCGAAAAACTTTGATAACGGGAGAATCCAAGTCCATCCTACCGTACATTAAGTCTACCGACCTTATTGCATTTTGATATTCTTTTATACAAAGAAACAGTTTCGTACAAATTTTCTTCTCATCTTCCGGCAATAATTCGGTATTTTTGTAGTTTTCGAATAAACGATGATCCTTTAAATTTATCAAACTACTCGCATCCAAAATGTGCACAGTTCTCAATTCGTAACTAGAAAAATTTCTTTTTCACATCAGAATTTTAAACATAATAGAGATATATGTAAACTTTACCTCACAATTGCGAACAAAGCACAGCCATGTTGGGCGTATAGCATGTACGTAGTATCACAAGAAGCAATTAAATTGGCAATCATGGCTATTGTCATGTATGAATGTATGAACAGATAATAAAAATATTGTTGTGTGTCCACGCCATAATCGAGTTCAATTGGAAAGATTTTCTCTTCTGAATGATTCGAGGGTATAATGAAATCAATTAGCAGCGATATTGCTGGTATCGTTATGTAAGCCACCACTGTTGTGTAAACGTATACTAAGATGGGAATAAGAAAATTTTTTACCCTTTTAGATAACTGTGAAAAAAGTTGGAGATCTCAGACACTTACAGGCATAATAAAGTGTAATTTTTCTTCCTTGTACGTCATAATATCGAAGAATCAGCTTTTCTGGACGATTCGCATAGTAATTATGGCTATTTTTAATGAATAAGAGTACATCCCTCATCTGTTGAAAGAAGAATAGGAGAAACATCATTTAATGGAAATTAAGAAAGAAAAGTTTCTTCTACATTCTCTAGAATGGTAGGAATTCGGAAATATATTTTCGAAAGTTTTCTTCATGTTTTCATCGTCGTGTGTAAATTTTAATTGCAACGATAAACAAGTTGCTTTCATCTTGTGAAAATTATTCCCTATGCAACGATTCAAATAGAACCCGTTAATTAAATTAACAAATCGCGCCCAATCCTTAATAAATATTACTTTGTTAAACGAAATAAATGCATGTAGTACCTTTTTTGTGTTAAAAATTGCGTTGAGATACATCGACATAGAAAGGAAGAGTGCTATGATCGGTGGCATGCATTCGATGGCTAAACCGTAGTTGACACTCCATGCATTGGACAATCCTCTAATCTGGAAAGATCAATATATACGATATAAAATTACGACAATATGTGAATAAAAGTGTTTGATTACTTGAGAAGAGTTACAAAATTCTATTCCATGCCAAATTATTATATTCATCTATAAAAGATGTAAATTCTCATTAACATACGAGTAGAAATAATTCACTAAACGCTTGAAATTATCTCTTTGAACTGTCATTCACCGATCGTACAAGATCCACGTATCTTAACTTAGTTAAATGATCATTAGCAAACTCGTTTTATGATCACTTATTCGGGAATTACTGTACTTCAAAAAGAACAATCTCAATTAGACGACCTCCAATAACCTCTCCGTTTGTTTATAATTACAATTGCACAACGTTTATTGTGATGTAAAGAGAAAAGAAGAAAGTATATTATATGAAAGAAATGCTATATATTTCAATCAAAAAATCGCATAAAAATAAAATTAATTCACACGTCACACTGTTAGCTTTACACATCAAGAAGATTAAAGACACCGTCCGCACGAAGGGTTTATTTCATTCTAAAATGAAAATCGTTTTACTGCAGGCAATCATTTTCCTATAGGTTGGTTTCAGCGACTCATTTAATATGATAGCAGTCGGTCGTTTCGCTTATTAAGTACAATGTTCTCCGTATAATGACGAAAAGGAAGAAAGAAGGGGCGATGAAACAACCTAAGCCCAATCTTCTTTAATTAGCTATCATTTTGCGAATATATCTGACATGAAAGGAATAGAAACTGGAGGAAACGTTGTAGGATAGATAGACGTGAAAATCTTGTCTCTCGCATTTAATGAATACAGAACGATGAACTGTTTCGGCTATTTAAATAATTAACTGGCCCGTTAATAACTTAACAAGCAAATTATCGTCAATTGCCTTCGTGCAAGTTTTATTGATTCGTTTTTACACTAGTCTACGACATACGTTGTATGTAAGTCGGGGCAATGAATGAAATGCGATGATAATCGGCATGGATTTCTTCGAGCAGCCTGCCTTTCGATTGAACAAGCGTCTTTTGTCATTCGTAGGAGTATGGCCGTTTCAAAGTACTCTGCCGAAACTGTCGAGGCAAAGTGTTGTTTTAATCCCGATCTTCGTTCTCCTTACGGCCGAGGTAATTGAATAGGAGAGAAACGAATTAATTTTTATAATTACATATAACTAGATTGATTCTATTAAAACGAAAGTCTGTAATGATATAGGGTGAAATTACAAAAATACACGATAGAATTTTATTATAGTTTCGTCTATGGTTCGATAAATTTGATATATTCCATGCCAAATCATCTTAAAGCACAACCGTTTGACTATAAATTTGCACTGCGTGTTTGTGATAGTAAAAAGGAAATCCACTGTTTAAACGATGTAATATTTCCAATTAAATTAGATAAGTACGTAAAAATTGTCAAAATGTTGTAATAGGATTTAGCTATTATACAATCTGAAATATATCGATAAATGTAATACCCTATGTTGTGAATGCAAACAAAACAGTTAAGGTGCAACAACAATACCATATGCGAGGATCACAATGAATTGTCACGTAACGGTGCATCGTTACAGGATTTAAATATTTGTCGGAATCAACATTGTCAACTTGGTAAGGTCAACGCGAAATTTATTAGCTTATTTGTACAGGGTATATAAATATTGTTGGTAATGATCGTCACAGCGTGACTCTATATTTTCGATTCGGTGAATGTTTGACTAAAGAAAAAGTGTTGTCAAAATTGTCCTTGAAAGTCAAGGTCAAAAGGTCAGACTTTTTTGCTTGCCTCATATTCTACTCGTCGCGAAAACCAACTTCGTAACATGAACGACGGACTGCGACTCAACCGTTCTCCTGAAAAGTGATGTCAAAGTTTTGGTAATTATTAAACCGACTGTTCACATGACTTAAGTTTACGATGAGTTTACAATGAGAAAGTATTATAAATAGCGCGTTAATGACGAAACAGCAGGGAGCTACAAATAAGCTCGTGAAATATGTCGGAATCCAGTGGGGAATAATGGAAGATCACTACGTGCAGAGATGATCCCTAGGTAACGTGATTTTCAACGATTATATCAACAATTTGATAATGAAGAATTAATATTGTAACGCGTCCGATCACATCACCGGGCAGACGGATGCCGCATCCATTGATGGTAAGTTATCGCATTGCTCGTGCTTTTCCACTAATGGGGTTATGCAGAATAGCTTGTCAAGTAGCAATCGATCGTATGACAATGCGAAAAATAATGATAAAATTTGCCACGTTCAAGCACTCCAATCAAATGACTATGCTGCTTGACGAAATTTTTCCCGCTAAATGCTAAATATATTGCAACACTAACCACGCTTTTGGCAACGTTTGTTTTGTTACAGACGAAAGCAACCATCCTCGATCAACGAAACGTCAAGATTTAGGCTCACGGAAATTCCCAAAAATGGTTGAAAGATTTAATCAGGTATGCTTCACCAACAACCTACGGACAGGAGTTATCGTAAATATGTTGCACCTGTTAACTTGTATCCACAAAATGAGGCCAATAACGTGGTTGCCAATAATTCTAAGTAATATGAAAGGAACTGCGACGATATATAACATTCTTAAAATTTACACTACCAGGAGTCATTTAACGATACAAGCACACTATTGTAAGCGGATCCATGACATTAGGCGTTTACGTAACAAAGGCAATATAGACGGATAGGATGTCCTTTTCTTTTTTTTCTTTTTCCTTTTTCTATTTTTTTCTTTTTTTGTCTCGTGTCGTTGCTTTAATGTTCAATATATGAACAAAAAGACAGTCGCTGGATACCTCGGGAACACCTCGGAAGGACAGGTGTTGCTCATGGACAATCAATTAAGCACATCTGTGATAGGTTACCAATCTTGATATGTGTGATCTTATCAATTTTAAACTTTGGATCAAAATTCATAGAATTAATAAATTCTACGTCATTAGGTCAGTGATGAAATGTCGTGGATCAGAAATCTATCGTTACGTCGATTCTTATCTACGGTCAATTTGTTCTTCTGCTTTTATCATTACTGTAAACAAACGGGCATGTAAAACAGATACGTCGCGTCAGAAATATTATTTACTGTCCGTCAACTAGTAAAACTACTATTAAAATGAAATCTAGGTTTTTTATAACTAAAACATAATCGCGAATAAATTAAATTTCATATTAAACCTAAGAAAAACTTTTGTGTATTGAGAATATATTAAAATTATTGCATCACTCTCTTGATTCATTACCGTTCGAAAGAAGAGGTTTTCGTTTCTTCTCTAAAAGTAAATATAGTATACAATTAATTTCTCCTTTTAAGACAACGTAGTTTGATTATTGCGCGATTTTGTTACTTTTATACTTGCCTATCTCGGATAGAAAAGCACGTATGAACTTTTCTGTAGGACCGTACAATTACATATAGGTTCTTGCAGCGTGAAACCACAGACGAGTATTTATTAGGTTCTTGGATATTAATTAAATAGATTCTTGGGTATGTTAGCGTAAAGTTGCTTCCAGCATTTGTCTGATGAGGGGTAGGGTGGGGTGGGGGGGGGGGGCAGTACTAGTCGGGAAACAACCAGAACAACGAGCGTGAGCAACATATAGCGAGCACTCTTATTTCCTCTCTGGTTGAAGACGAGGGGCCGTGTTACAGGTTGCAGCCACAAGTTATCGCGGTCATGCACGATATTCGACCACTGATATGTATAGATATTATGAATACGAGACTCCGTGAAACCGCATGAGACAACTTGATCGCGGCCATATTGCAACTTTAGTACGAAGCACCACTATAGGTTGTCCGGTGTACTTCGCTCTGCTGTACTCCCCATAACTCTCACAGCACTCAACATTTCGCCACTACATACATACATACATACATACATACCTTATATATTTATAATGTTGTGTGTTTCTATAAGATTTAATACGAAAACTCTATAATGCTATACGATTTCAAACACGATTCGCACGAATATAAATACGTACCCACATTTTGCAGGTATTATTTTATTTGTAAACAAGCTGTTTGTAAGAGTAATTAGTTCCTATTCCCCCAATCAGAACTGTGGTTAACAATAATTCTCCTGTTCACGAGTTAGGAGGTTTCTAATTGTATGTAGGTATACTTTTACACGATTGACGTAAAACTGTGTTAATACACAGTTTGTCCTACCTTTCAGTACTACTAACAGTAAAATGCGTAAACGAAGAAGTTTGTCTTGTTCGATATCGAGCTACTTGAAAACAAACTCTCGTTTACCTCGAACGGTGGCGTCAGCAACCCCGACGCCGCCCACGCGCATGCACTACCCTGATCGGGGGTTGAGAATGAGGCGACGAGCAGCAGAGAGGGAGAGAGAAATCGAACGCCAACACCGTTTCTCACAGTTTCCTCTCGTTGTTCGCGCGTGCATCAAAAATATTTTGCGTAATCGCTGCGTGGCTCTCAGTGGACGTGGAAACAACGAAGAACAGGACTTGAAATCGACATTTTCGCTTCAGAATTATCCGAAAGAAAATAATAATTTTATGATAACACCCGCGTCTCTTCTATCGTGATTCTGGTGGACTCGATCGTGGAATGCGAGGGCAGCGACATTATCATCGAGGGCATCGTGAAAGCTAAGGACTCGGTTTGATCATAGCTAGGAAACGCTAAGGAATAACTGCTGATTACTAGTGAAAAGGCATGTAAGTAAAAAAAAGTTTAATATGACACGTTCAGAATGCTCGTATACATGTGAACTGGGTAACCATGGAGTCCACACAGAGTCGTACGTGACAATATGGAGGAAAGGCGAGTCGCGTGACGCAAGGACGCTGAAAGACGCGTTTTCGTGCTACTGTTTGGGAAAGGAGCTTGGTGGAATTTCTAAAAGGTGGATTTTACGAAAGGATTTTGTCGGTTGGGAACTATGCAACGTACGAGAGACGAGTGAGTCGTTCGTTGCATGTCCGATTTAACGAAATACACGATACGATATGTAGAAGCGGTAACAAAAGATAATTTAGATTATGTGAGATAATTTTAGATTACAAGTGTTTAGGAATTGTTGGATTGCGAGATGGGTAGTTAATGTTTATGTTTTTAAGTTAAGATGATTAAATGAACTCACGCTTACGCGGAAAATATTGAATTTGCTTGTAGTTTATTCTACTATATAGAGAATATTTATCATATCAGTAATTAATTGAATAATATTCACGGTTACAGAAAGTAAGTACTAATGTCTTTTTCTCCTGAATATTTATAATTAGTGCCCGTGTAGAATTTTTATTTTGGTTTAACAGTTTACTTATTGCATTGATAATTTAAGGGACTTTCAATACTTTTGTGAATACAGCCACAAAAGCAAAGGTTTCTACAAAACGAGCATTACAATTTTGTCGTTTAACTTTTCAGCAAGATAATGTACATAGTATGTAATTTGGAAAAATTAAATTCTAAATATTCCAATATGTTTTTTGCAATTGCTTGACGTACGTACAGTTTACATACGTATAAGAATATGGTGCAATGTATGAATATGAATGCATGTAAACCAGAACGATGTGTGTATGTATGTGCATGCCTGGATATGTGAGAAGCAAAGAAAAAACGGCGCACAATTGATGAGAAGAAGCGAAGACGGTTATACATATAGTTATGACACGCGAGGACAACACTTGTATTGCCCTACTTTCGGTCTAATGATTTTTTTCTTTTTTTTTTTTTAATTTATAAATTATTCTACCTAAGCTCGAAAGACAGTATCTCTGGTTCCTCTTCCAAAACCCCATTCTACGTATATATACGGGCTCGTCCGGGATAAAGACGTCTACGACTACACGAGGTAGTGACGAGAATAAGAGAAGTTGACTAACGAAGAAGACAAATGAGGATAGACGAGTCATCTAGAAAAGAAGTTGAGAAAAAGAGTTTGCACTACATTGTAAACCGTTAGTGGGAAATTATTAATCGGATAATGAAAATATCGTAGAAAGAAACAAAAGATGTACTTGTAAGTTTAATCATTCAATGGCCAATGTCAATGTATGACAGCTGAATGTTGTAAAGTAGGTGTAGAGTTCTGCAAGCCCAATAAATAGGAACAATAACAATGGAAAGTCAAGATGGTATGTTGGCGATGAGTGTTCTCGGCTCTCTGGTCGAACGTCCGATTACGTAAATTCCGATTTCGTAAGGCCTCTCCTCCTCGCTTTGCCACATCACATGCTCCTACATCGATATAGTATAGATGCAAGTATTGAAATGAAATCGTTATCAATCTCCGCGGTGATTCAACAAAAGAATAGAATCTGTGACCTCTGGCTATAGCCAGAAGTGTGTCGTGTGTTATATGATACGATGGTACCGCGAAGTCTGGTATCACATATGTATTATAGTATGAAACTTGGAACGAGTAACATCATCCTTACCGCATTAGAGTGTTTGATTTTTGAGAAAAATATTTAAAAAAACACATTATAAACATTATATCGTATCAGATATTTTTTGATTTACAATACCAAAAAAGATATTATGTAACGTTACTCAATGTTATGAAAATATATGTATATAGAATATGTTAAATCTTTTATACTTTGCAATATTAAAAGAGTAGCTATATATATTATTTTATTTTTTGAATTATCTCGATAATTATGGCTTAGTCGGTAAGATGGCGATTCTACGTATGTGAATAAATTAATCGGAAATAAATGATAGAAAAAGAATTTTTTTCGTACATTTGTTCAAAAAGGTTTTGTTCATTTAGTATAGTATTCGTAATTGAAACGCTTAAAAATTGATATCTTTTAATCGATCAATTTTTTTGATAAATCTATTCAAGATTTAATGATCAACGGTTTCCATTTAAACAAAAATCAACCCTTTTCCTAACAACTGTTGTTCATAGAAATGTAGAAAATAGACAATTATTATTTTTGGTGTTTGCTTCAAATCCATTTCCAAACACTAATTTTGCTCCTCACAAACGATGTTAAAATAAATAGAAGGAACGACAATTTTTACAATCCTTGTTTAACCAACTGACTTTACACACCATTAGGTTCATTAAGCTACAAATAATCTAACGCGGATTAAAGGAATGAAATAACAATTTTTATCATCCCTGTATATTTCACCATCAATCCAACCCGTTTATCCGCCTCCCTCCTCCTGCTATCAGTGGAACAACGTCTAAATGGTTCTATAGTATACGAAGGGCTTGCATTATATTCAAAATCCTCGTCAATTACTCAAACGAAGAAAGCTTGTTATATTATAGGCAGACAAATTGTTTCATTCTCATTCAAAGAACTTGCGGTTTGTCTTTTTCACGTGCTTATCCAATCGTTCCAGCTGTTGAGCGAACACTTCTCTAATATCCATGCCACGATTGCAGCACGTGGCCTTAAGCGAAACTCACTACCAGGAAGGGTAGAAAGGACACGGTCGATCGATGCGTTCCTGTATCTACGATGTACATAATGTATAGCACGCAACCCAAGCGGAGACAGTTAAAAGTTAAAGGGCTTGCAGGAGAAAACGAGCTAGGGATAGTAGAGAGGAGAGAGGGAGGTATACGAATCTTCTTTTTCTCGGAAAAATAGTCCGGTGGTTCATAGTTCACAGTGCATATGCATTCTCTTTCATCGTGGACTCTCTTTTCTTCTCATTATCCAACGAACATCCGAGCCTTACGTAAAACGAATAATTGTTACACTATTACACCATGTAATATAGATTATTTGAATTATAAAATACAGTATGCTAGAGAAAATGTAAAAAAATTGTTTTTCGCAAATTTACGCTAATTCTAAGGCAAAGTTTTATAAAGGTCGGTTTGTTAATTTCGTTCGAATTAAGAAAACCGAAGGCAATATCTCTTTTTATTTTCGCTTAAACGTTAACTAACCTATTGATAATAGATTTCATTCGACCAGACGACGCATGTTCATTCTACCTTGTACTGATTGTATACTGTAATCTTCTAAAAAATGATGGTAATTATCGTAATAGATATTGTAATGAAACTCTCAATGTTTTTCGAAAATCTTTTCCTTAATATTTAATTGGCGTATTTTACTTGTATTGTTATCAAATTAGCAGAATTACGTACTATTATTAGTTTTTGAATTAAATTCGTCGATATTTCCAAAAATTTAAGTCTTAGTAAGTAATTGCTAGATGTCTGTTAGTTATCTTTCAATTATTATTAATGGAAAATTAGTAAAATTACCAGTACTGTGATTAGTATTCGGTGAGATTCCTATTTTCTATCTAGTACCTTGCGTTTTCTCCCTTGAGAAAATACGTCGTTATCATAAAGAAAATATATTATATATGATATAGACATAGCTGAAATAGATATGAATCGCTTTAATTATAGGATAGGCTACTTTGCACGAGATTCGAGTAAGGACAGGTGAAGAAATTCTCTGTGAATTGTTCCGTTAATTACCTCTTTGAAGTGCTTTGAGAATTGAGGTAAACGGATGAGAAAACAGAAGCCATAAGAAATAAGTAGGCGTGGAATAACAGAAATAAAATACAAGGCTAGTAAAACCCATACATACTTGCGTAAGGTAATCCATTGTTGGTTACGGGCCTTTTACAAACGATAAACACTGCAGAAAGCAAAATTGCTTGGTATACATTGACGAGATCGTGGAATATCGTAGAAAAGCAAGATTTATTTAAAATAAGCGAACAAAATAGATAAATCTTTTATTTATTTATGTTGTTTATATGTATTCATTCGTATGTAAGCCTTATCAAATCTTCTATCGATGTAAAAGTATTAAAGGTATTTAGGATAAAATAAAAGAAATAGAAAATAATTGAAATAAAAGTTTATGATATAATTCTGCTCTTTCTGTTTATTTTACTGCTGCTTCAACCGAGATATCCGATATTTATTGCCAATGAGGAGAAGACGTTTTAGAAAAATTATGAAAATTGTTTCTATTGCGATATTTAGAAATACATATGTAGTATACATGTACATAGTCCGTAAATGTAAACTGGAGGATATCGAATTTTCTTACGTTTCATTCATTAACATGTTGAAAATATAAAAATAAAAGGCAACAGATGAAGAATTAAAATGTTTTAGTGTATTTTGTAGGCAAGTTTAACATTAGTTAAATTTAAGTTTAACATTAGAAATAGTGTACATTGCAAGCATTCCGTGTACATAAAGTGTTTCAAGATAAAATTCCAACAAAAAGATTTTAATCATAGAGTACTAAATGAAATATGTAACGCTTAAATCAAATAACTTTCTATGTAACTAAAGACTGGGGACTAGTGCAAAACCAAAAGGTCAGGAAAATAATACTTTGTTAAAAACGAAGTTTGTTTGCTAAAAGAACAATTTCAGTGACATTTAAAAATTCGTACTTGTCAAAATATCAAAGAAATTAACATACGACAAATATTTTCACTCAAACAGACAATGTAATATTCGCTATCTGCATTAAAACGATCTTTTTAATTATACCAAAATCATTCGCTTTTAAACGCCATATTTTAAAACCATACGATTGAAATCAGGTTCTCAGAGAAACCCGAGCAAATGCATCTCTCGAGCCGAAAGCGTGATGGAAGCAGCGATCGATTAAACGTTTCCCACTATGCCTGCCAAACCTTTCAAAAATATTCCTTTCGAAAGTACAACCTAACCAAATATAAAGGATATCCTCGTGTAATCTAAATGTCTGCGATACTAGTAAAACTTTGGAAAAAACAGCAACTTTTAACTAGTCGAGAAATCGGAATGGTGAAGAAAATGATAAAGAATCGTTCAAAATACATGTTGCATAGGAAGAGAAAGCACAGAAAGAGAAAGGGGGAGGGAGAGAGAGAGAGAGAGAGAGAGAGAGAGAAAGAGGAAGAGAGAGATAGAAAGAGGAAGAGAAAGACGGAGCAGGAGGAAGAAGGTAGGGATATAGTGGGCGAAAAAGAGACAAGGTAGAATAGGGACGAGAGTGGTAGGAGAGTGAAAGGAGAGCAAACGAGGGTGTTGGTTGCGAGTCGATAAACCACGGGAAACGCGAGCACCCTTGCGCACGACTTCAACATGGCGGTCGGTAAGTCCCATTCCTCCTTTCCTTAGAACCCTCGGACTGGTAGAGAGGAAAGAGAAGAGTTATTGGTCATTTTACAATAGGTTCGATCCAGCGTTTTTCTTCTTTCGCTCCGACAGTGAAATGAAATGATTCCGTGGGATTGATGGATACCGCGACCATGTGCGTGCGTGCGTGCACGCGTGCGTGTGTGTGTGTGCTTTATCGTGTTTTATCGTGTTTTATCGTGCAAAAGCAGAAAGAATCCTTTCAATCCACCTGATTAACCAACCAGTCTCTCTTGGAACTGTGTTTTCAGACGAGGATTCGATATGCGGCTCAAGGAGGCTGTCGTCTCGATACCGCTGCATCCTGGAGGATTGAACAACAAGTAAGTGCAACTGCAAATTCGTTGAGTCAAAACCGGGTTAGTCGATGTTCGTGATCCGTCTTCACCGTTCCGTAATCGCACAATTTCGTTTCGTCACCGTGGTCGTCATCGTGATCCTCATTGTAATCGTGATCGTGATCGTGATCGTGATCGTTGTTGCGCCGTGGTCGCTTTCGTTCGAAACGAGCTTTTTCACGAAAAAGGTTAAAAACAGTGGTTTAAAGGTTTCCGTGTATTTCGTAGTATACAGTATTTCGTAGGATAAAAAGTTTTCTTTCAGTCGTTCTAATTGGAAATTTCTAAACGAATAATAAGGCTTCCTTGCCATCTTTCCCCGCTAACTAGATCGAAATTTGTGTTTTGTTATCTTTCTTATTGGTTTCTTTTAGGTTGACTATATTTTTATTCGTTCGATCAAAGATACGAACTTTGTTGTAAGTGAAAAATTTAGGGGTTGTTCGTTATTACGTTTCGGGCTGGTTTTAACTTTGTTGCGTCAACATTTTTACTGTTGTTGCGCCCAATTTGAAATTGTCATTTAGCACCGTTCAATCATCGCTGTGATCATTCCCATGAATTAATTATTAAAATTTAAAATTAATTATTTTGCATTTTTGTTCTTCGATGAATATTATTACGAGAGTGAAGTGAAACATTAAGAGATTCACATGAATAGCATCGTCATGAACTTGAGTGCAATATTTATTTCAATATCGATTAATCACGTTTCACTTAATACTGCATCCCTTTTCTTTATTTATTATCGTTAAGTAGCGTTAAGTAGAGTAGCTGATAATTCTTTGTAGAATTAGTAATTAGCTCACAGCTTAACGGCGTAGCTTTCACTGATCTAGCAACGAGTAGCTTTAAATGTTACTTAACTAGTCTAAATCGTAGAATATTTATTCCGTGCCTTATTATTAGCAATGCCAAGGCATTTAACTGAAAAGGAAAAACCATAAGGTTAGTGTTGACTCTAAACGGTTCCCTTTTCATAGAGTTTACCGTATACATATAATATACATATACTCATTTGTATTCATTCTTATTATTTCTCTCTTGTTATCTCCATTTTATTCACGCATTCCAAATATTCGTGCTTCTTACGATGTCGATGAGAAAGTAGAACGAGATTAAAGTAATTATGTACCTCGTTTAGATTCTAATTTATCGATGTTGTCATTTATAAATATTTCAACCTTTTCCAAATGCATCAAACACGCACGCGCACGCGCACTCACACGCATATACTATACATACAGACCACAATAAATGATTGTGCCGCATGTGTTTTGTAACCCATCGCCCCCCCTCCCCCTCTCCCGCCCCAAGACACGAGTTTTTGGAGAAAACAATTTTACAGTTACACGTGTCTTGTTAATATCCTTAACTAAATATCCTTAAATATCCTTAGACGTAAGGATCGTACATATCCTTAGCGAGCGATTACGCGAAATTAATAGTAATTTTCTTTTCTTTAGTATGGTGTGTTGCCTTTATTAGATAGAGTTACGTTATCCTTTTTAATATTCGAAAACGTTGCCGCCGTGTGCACGAGATCATGCGAGACCGGACAGGAAATAGTCTATTCGTGTTCTAACGACGAATGTTCGAACCATCGCATACATCTATCTCTGTCTTTATGATCCCATGGCAATGAAATTGCACAGTAACGCGCTAATCACTTTCCTCGGTTGATTCAAAGATTCGACGAAAGCTAGCTTGAACGATGCCCTTCTGCGTTGCCTAACGTTCGAAACTCAATTGAACGACCACCTACTGTTTGATCTCAGAGAAAAAATTCGTCCTTTTGCACTGGTATTGGTGTACTATACTCCAACTGTTGCAGATACATATTTGTACATACTTTCTCCAATCAATAGAAATCTGTTCCTCTTAATAAAAGAGGGAAGAAAGATGAATGTTGTTGGTTAATTTCTGACATTATTAAGAAAGTAAGTTGAAATAGAATTGAGAATGAATATTTGATTGATTTTTGAACAAACTTTGTTGACTTGTCTATATAGGGAAATTGACAGCGATGTCGATAAAATAAAAGAAAGAAAGAAAAAGTAGTGGGAAAAAGAAAATGAAATACCAAAAGGAAGTGAAAATATACAGTACATAAAGTACAGTATATTAAGTACAGTATATAAAGTACAAACAGTTTTTTCGTATGCTTTGAGAATAAGTAATTCGCACAATTTTTTAAACGAAGTGAGAAAATAAAAATTCAGTAAGTTTTAATCGATATCTGTTTAAGGTATATATGATATTTAATTATAGAAATCAACAGTTAGTTAACAGTAAGTTTTATTTTAAACCATTTTTTAAACTAGCTACAGTTTGGTAAATAATTGCGCGCGTACTTCCAAACGAGACGCTGTATATATATGTGCAATATACACACATATAAATGAAACTGTAAAAAGGTTAGTTCATCTCTGATTTCAATGATTTTTGGACAAGTCAAAACACGTTGAAATCTTGAACAATATTTTCCTGTTAAACGTATGACCGGTGATCCCGCTTTGTTTTCGCGATATTCGCATAAATCTGTCAATACCACTACCTATGTATCCTGTTTAAATCCAACTAAAATCTAGCACTTATCTTTTGTTTATTTTACAATATATAAACACACGCGCGAGCGCGCACGTTAGTTCCTTTAAGAGTGATGTGTAAGCTTTTATCAAGTTTTACCAAAAGTATTTTAATTATTCTAATTATAATGTAATTAAAATACAAAACGCGTTCGAAGAAATAGCAACGATAATCGCGCGTCGAGGTCCAAGAGAGTCAGTAAATAAAGTATTGCGCGATAAAGCTGAATTAGTTGCTCGTAATCGCAAATTTGATTACTCGCAAAATTAGAGCGATATGAAAGAGCATAGTGTAGCTCGTGCCACCTTGCAGACGTCTTACATGGGTGTGCTGCCTCTATATTTGCATCGTTATAGATCGTACGGGCCACGGCTAACGGAACGTATCGATCCATTTGGACTTATTTCTCTGTCTCACTCGCAGTCAGTTACGTAGGAGCGACCAGAGCCAGCCGATCGTCGAGGAGATCGGAAATCGTAACGGAACTTCGTCGACGACCGTAGATACGGTCGCCAGGAGCCACCAAATCAACACCGAATTCGTTGTGGAAGTTGCGCAGGATTTTCGCGTCGCCGAAGACACGACCACGTGGTCCTCGTTTGCCATCACCCGCGAAAACGTGCAAACCAATAGCTCGAACAACGAGACCAGCAACTTGAACAACAACCTGACAGTTCCGAGAATCTGTAGGAACAGTTCCGTGGAGAGTTTGGCCGACTACGAAGGTAATCGTTGTTTTTTGAAATAAGAAAAATTGTATAAATGATTCGTGTAGTTTAGATAGTTCGATCAAAGTAGAAGACGAACGGAATGTTCTTGACACGCGGACGATGTACCTTGCAGAATGACAAGTACATAACTCGTTGATCCATTGCGTTCTGTTATCTTGTTATCTTTCTCGCAAAACTTTAATATCGTATTATTCTACAGATACACAATGGACTTGATTTAATGGACGAAATTTGAGTAGCAAAGACGATTTAGGTAAAAGATTCTATTGGAAGATGACTATGAGCGCTGTGAAAATGCAAATTTTTTTATGATTCCGAAAAAAGAGATTGCGATGAATTTCATTCAGTTTCTGCGATCGTTATCCTGGCTGAATGCTTTGTGACTGAAGACTAAGTTTCTGTTGAAAATGCTGCTTGTGGTAGAAATTTATGGGAAGAGATTAATAATGAACTGTATTTATAAAATACGAAGAACAATTCATCGTCGAATCTCGAGAATCATCCAAAGAACAATGATTTAATATACGGAAAAGCGTTGCGCTAGAAAATTATGTGATTTTTACCGAGGAGCTTGTAACTTGATATGAGTCGAGACCAGTCTTTTCAAAATAGAAATATTCAAATAAGTTGGAATGTTAATTAATGCGTGACTGTTACATGATATCGATAAAGTGGAATTCTCGTCGTATCACTCGTATTATCATCAACTTGTATTCTTTACTGTCTATACCAGCGAGACATGACAGACATATGTAGATTGACTAATTACATCTTTTTGAAAATAGAATTAGAAATGAGATGAAGTTGGAAACCAGTTAAGAGCTACGGCGACGATATACATGTTAAATATTTAGGAATATTTTAGTTTAACAGTAATCTCTTATATCTTAAATTCAGCAGATTATCGCATTTCTTAATATTTCTCCAAGTCACACAATTAGCTAACACAAACAAGAAAGGAATGAGGAGAAAGAAGCTTTTTGACATCTACATCTTCCTTACATTTACATTGCCAATTCACTAATCGCATTTCCAGCACTTTCGGCTAATTTACTAATTAATTAGTAATAATTAATTACTATAATGCAATAATAGGGAATTCTAGCAATAGTATAAGAGTTTACGAACAGCCATTACATGTATATCTGCAATTGCCAGAGCAGCGATTCGAACCATGTGAGAATGTTTAAGATCAACACGTGTGATTTAATGAAACGATTCGATGAAATCCCCGGTGAGGGGCATCTGGTGCAGCTGTGATGAGTCAGTCAGTGGCACGCTACGATTATTCAGTATTCCGGCAATGTGCGACGAGCATGAAATTCCGCAGGGCGTAACTCCTCTCACGAAGACTCGTCCCACGAGTTGACACCGTCCGAGTGGTCTGACTGGTCCGAGGAGGGAAATTTGCCTTCAGGTTGTCGCGGTATCGTCAACCCTAACTATCCTGGCTTTCAACACCTGGCGCCTTCTCTTCTATCGGACACAGATCTGACAGAGGATGAACACGAGAGCTGTCCCGATTATACAAGGTTGAACGACATCGACACCAGACCAGCTGAGAACGACAACGAGTACAACAACAACGTTGAAGACAGCATCAATCATTTGTGCGGTCAAAGGAACGAGAGGAAGATTTTTTATGAGAAACCTAAGTTTAATATACAGGTAAGTAACATGTTTACGGATTTTGATTGTTCGTTGTTTAGGAAATGAATACTCATCGAAGAAGCTGATTAAAGGGCTTAAAGGACTGTAAGTAAAGGTGAACAAAGGAGGGTGAAATGTAGCGAGCGATATTTTTCTTTTTTTTTTTTTTTTTTTTTTATGGTGCACATCGTGACATTACTTCCAATTATTATCTTTATTTTTATTATTATTTGATATTTATACAATACTTGGCAAAATGTAATTTTCAAAATAAAGCCAATGATCGAATACTGTAGGCATGGATTAGGTTCGGTTGTTTTTCAAAAAGTCCAAAGTGGAATTTGAAAAAGATATATAATATACAACGACTACAAAAAATATTTGCACATCATCTTATTTATCGTAACATTTACATACACGCTAACTAGATAGTTTCAAGTGTATTAAATTTCGTACAACTTGGCATATACTAAAAACGTTCATATAAAAAACGTCTCGTTGGAAGATAAGGGTAATGTATGTATTACATTAGAGAAAACTTTTGAAAAGAATTGAAAACTTGTTTCTGTGTTTTATAAAAGAAAAGAATCAAAGTCTGTTGGGCTATTCTTGTACTTAAAAGTACGATTATCAAAATCGTAGTTAAGTTTCAAATATAAGTTGTACCCTTTAGAAAAATGTCAACGAAGCTACAATACGCATACAAGGTAATATATAAATTGTAAAATATACGACTGAATAGGAACAGTATATATTGTATCCTTATTATATTATTTATCAAAATACTTGACTGACGGCGTTATATTAAAATTAAATACGCGATTTGTCGATGTATCCGTCGATTTCACGTACTATTACTCGATATTAGAATCTTGTTGTTCCATTTATAATTTAGACCTGAAAACAACGAACTTTCCAAACAACAAGCTGGATATGAGCGAGCGTTCCTTAATTAGGAACGAGCTTATTCAATCAGAAAGGTATATTTTACAAAAATATTTCTTTGGATAGACAGTTAATAAAATGAACATTTTTGAAATAGAGGCTAGACAAAGCAACGAATAATGTATCGAGAAACAATCAAGTAAGCTTAGTTAAACGGAATAAGAAACTGAAAGTTGGAAACCAGAGTCACAGCTAATATTGATTAAGCAAATTCACGCGTTTCAAATTTAGCTACAGCTTTCATTTAACCGCCGCCTTTGTTTCAGACCGGTCCAAAATACGTTCAACAGAGGAATTCTTAATTATATTCCAATTCCCTTCGTTTCCAATTCCGAGCTTGTTTATAGTTTCTCCGCAGATTAAATTTTTCTTTCTCAAACTGTAAGTTAACTGTAAGTTTAACTGCATAGCTATGAAAAGTCGTAACATTAAGTCGGTAACAACGTGAACGTGTCAATCGCGTTCGACGACATTCCTTTGCGACTAATACTTGACTGAGACTTAACGGTGACTGAGATATACCAACGATTGCTCTCTTTCCAACAACGCCAAACACTTTCCTCGTTATTTAATCAGAGATACGCATAAATGAAATTGCTTTGCGTCATTTCCTGAAAAATGACATTGTTGCAATATTATCAGTTCTCGTTCGCCAATTCGGTTAATACGTATGTATATTATCTTATCAATATACATCGTATTTTATTTCCTTTCCATGTATCATCGTAATCATATGGGATGCATTAGGATCCGTTCGAATGTATTATACTAACCGTCTGTGGTCTGTACGATATACGATCCGATTATATAATGACTATATGCAAGTAGTTGGTCGACTTGTTACCGAAGGGTTAAACACGCATCGACTCTGTTTCCAGACTGTAACATCTTTGTACGAGTCGGTGGTGCCGCCATCGGAGAAATGTATAAACTACGTGAAAAGCGTTGAAGACTCTAGAACGGAAGAAAAGATCCTCACGCCGAAATCGGATATCGTGAACAGCGTGGTTGAAGCGGAGACGCATTTGACGGTGCTAGAACCGGAGGAGGCGCTTGCTAACACAGTCGCAGAGGGCATTACGGAATTGTCGGAGGCAGTGTTGGAAAAGAATCAGGAACGGGAGATTCCGGTCGAGGTCGAGATCGTCGAACTGACGACTAGCGTCAAGGAGATCCTCCAATTTCCGGAGATCGAGGAAATACCAGACTCGGGGAAGACTAGCGAGGTCGGTGAGGTGGGTTTCCAGCTTTCTATCATCCATGTACAAACTTTGATATCGAATAAGTTTATTGATTTATCATACGCGTATTAGAACCAATCGAAGTGAAATTGTCGAATTGTTTTCAATTGAAGCAAGTTCGAAGTAACTTTTTTGAAGAATTTATGTATTTTGAAGTATTCTGAAGTATTTATGAATTTTGAAGAATTAGAAATTCTAATAAACTAACATTGTTTCTGTATTAAACGTATCATAAACGCTCATCTGTATAAGTTAAAATTAATTTATAATTCGACAACACACCGCGTAATGGAGCCATATCTCTTAGGAAAAAATTTTAACTTCGGTCGTTTAACATCTGCCAGCTTCTCGTAAATCGTATGTCATTTCGGACATTACGTTACGATGTTTATATTACAAGTTCACATTGAATCTCGCAACGATAGAGACTAAGAAAAGTGCTTAATTGTCGCAATTTTCCAAAGCGGCAGTGATACTACAGAGCGATCACTGTAATACGAACGATTTCTGTTGCGATGAATCACGAACAATCAAGATTAACGAGAATTCGCTTTATACCGTCTGTGTCACGCTTCTGTCCGTGTTTGTGGAAGACTAATACCTGCGCAGCACTGCGCACTGAACACACACGCGTGCAGAACGCATCAATGTATTCAACAGAGTTCACACTACATTCCTGGTTTTAAAACAGCGTCAGTCGGCATCGGCTGGCGACATCTACGTATTATAGTTACACCACTACGTTAATCAGAAATTTCCGCAAACTTTAGGACTAATCAGGCTAATTTCACGAAATCATGTTAAAGCAATGATTAGTAATATTCCATATGGTGCTGTAGAACGTAGAACAAGTTGTAAAATAAACACTGTTATACAGATTGTTATTTGAAGAAAGAAAAATTATTCGTGTGATAGGGAAAATTTGAAAAATTGATAAAACTCGTTTTATCACGAGCATGTTTATAATGAGCATGTTAATATTATTCGTACAAAATATCCTTGTTAATGCCTTTATATATTATTTTATATGTATTATTTTATGAGGTATATTATTTTATGTCATCTATATCTCTATCGTGATATTATCTTCGTGTTATGTAGTTGTTTGCGACAGTTTGTTGTGATTTTCTGAAGCCATTTCAATTGCGTTGTTTCACACATTCACGAACCACTCCGTCGTAACATGAATATATTTTCTATTCTAAACGATAGATTCTAAGCGATATGGGAACTATCTAAATGAAAGATCTTGCGATATTAGAATAGAAAATATCATGATAAATATCATAGATGAAGCGAAATCATGACTATTTAACCATTATGCACCAATGACAATTAATCAAACTGATTCGTTTCTTTATCGTATTACAGATAGAATATTGGCTAATATAATATAATACCATTTTCCAACAAATATTCGACCAATTGATATTCACGAATTAAATTGATATTTACGTTTTCCAATAATTTAATATATTCGCTGTTGATCGTGGGTAAATTCTGAAATAAAAAATACAAAAATTTGTACCAACTGTATCATAACGTATAAACGTAATATCGTAATAGATATACGTAGCAGAACTCTAATATTTTGTTAGAAGAAAACAAAACAGTTCTGCATAACTAAAATTTATGTAAATTTTAATAAATAGAGCGCTTTAAACGAATCGGGCCACTCGTAATGCAAAGTCAAACTAATCGACCATCTACTTTTTACGAATTTCTTAATAAAATTGTGCTGCGTTATATCGTATTGCATTATGCGATACTCAATTTTTCAGAAACCAAAGAATCGTGTCCCGCATCTGTTTCTGCGTCGCACACATACACGCACATTGTAAAAGTACGTGCTAATTCAAATTCAAGTCACGCGCAGTGAGGATTTTAAAGAGTACGCTTTTCAAGTATAACACGATAAGTGTATAACAGTGTACATATCACTAGTGCACATACTACTAGCGCACATGCTATATGTATATAATATTCTCCATACGATGCATAGCGTTGAATAAAAGAGAAAACGAAAATTGAACTCGAATCACGTTTACGATAAATACCAAAGGTACTCGGTAAAAATCGAATGAAAAACGTCCGATGCATCCAATCCCATTGTCCGCGAAGCAAAAGGAAGCGGCTAACGAGCATTGTCTTTTCAGACAGAGGATATCGTGGTGGAGCACATCGACCTGATACGCGAGGCAAAGGAGTTGCCTCACCAGGCCCGTTCCAAAATAGGCAACCGTCAGACGGCCACGTCGAGCGGCTCCGCCGACGACGACTCGGAGAGCAATACCGACACTGACAGTTATCCGGAGGAGCAGCCCACCTACACGAAGCTCGAGGAGATTGATCTGCTCTCGAGCATCGGCCGTGATATCGGGGTCGATCTCGAGAAGTACGTGCAACCGGTACCAGACGTGGTCGCTATGGAGGCACTGGATCCTATTCACTCGTCCACGCGATCCTCTGTTCCCACGAGCAATATGACGAAAGACGACATGCAAGATACGAACAAGCTATTGGACCGTGATCTTCCGGAAGCATCGGGCGCGGATACCAAGAAGAAAGAAAAAATGGCGAGGAATCAAGCGAAACGCAGACAACAGCAGCAACAGCAACAGCAACAGTTGCAACAGTTGAGAACGGCGAACCCACAGAAACGTCCGGACAAGAGAAGAGCTGATGCGGACAATGGACCAGGTATACTTATTATAACGTTATATTATTATTATATATAATACATATAATAATGTATACGTTATATGTAATGATATCTATATAAATAATATTTCTGTGACATTAAGTGGTGAAGATTGAATATTTTAGCTTTTTATCCAAGTATCGTGTTTCTCTCTACACGTATTTTACGATTATATTTTTATAGATGTAGTTCTTTTAAGGGGAGTATGTTTGAAACCATTTTTACATCGTGTTTCACATTATAACGTATAATTTTACACATTATATTATATCTATAGTCTAGGATTATATTTGACAAATTTTGTCAAATTCAACAATCCTTACGCAGATATCATTTATAATTGCAATACGTAATAGCTTGTGTGTCGCTGCTTTGGCTAATTTTCAATTTCCAGTAATTGAAGAGAAAGAGGAATTATTCAAGTAAATATCAAATATGCATATTTCTTTCTTTATCGAAGTTCTTCTTTATCGATGAACAAAGGAAAATACGTGTATCAAATGAAATGGAGGAGATTATTTATCAACATTTCTGTTAGTAAATCGATAGCGTTACGATGGTAACAAATATCTTTTCTATTAAGTAAAAATCGCGTATTAAGAACAAATGACATTTACTAATAGATCGGATTACTAACCATTTATCGAGCAAATTATCATCCTATGGAAATTTTATCGTAGTGTCATTTAAAAGAATAATCGAGCTTTACTGCTCACTTTTCACGTGTATCGCACAGCAACTCTGCATGATTAGTATTATATAGTATCGAAGTATAGAAGCAGTATATTATCATATATGTATTGTACGTGACACGTTCCTTTCACTGTTGCTCGTTTACGCTTCTTCCTAAGTATGCTCTCGCGTACACTTGCCGTGCTTCTTCCCGTTTCATAGCAATAAAATAAGATTTATAAAACAAAAATTATTAGGAAAAGAAATAATAAAAATGTTAATTTGCTCTTTTCTTAATTCAACTTGTGTACATTTGTTCATTTTCGTTCAAACGATCGCTTATCGTAAAAAGGCTACGACCATAATAGTAAACCTAGAAATGAAATAATTATGATGGTTGACGAAGAAAATAACTTAACTCGACTTGCAATAACTTAACATTACGTAATTAACGATTGTAACGATATCTGATGCGATCTTCTCTCCATGTAAGGTGGCTTCGACGTCTACAATATCGAGACAGCGATGCCGAAGATCGATCTGGATGCGATCGAATCTCACCTGAGAGCTGCACGCGAAGAAGAACGACGAGTGAGTAAACACCTTTTTATAATACATATGTCTAATTGCATTGGTGTCGTGCGTAGCAACGTTTTCGTTACAAGGCCGATTCAAGAGGAACGAGGTATGTTAACGTTGTATTTCTCCAATAATAAATTGTAGTGGAAAGGGTAATGATAGAAAGTAACGAAACGTCGAACGTAAGCGTGCAACTGTTAATTACGTTAATTACGTAAATTCGGCTGGCCAATGTTCTCACAGACAGATGATAATACGGTAAAATTCAATGAACGTTCGCGCGACGATATTGAATCGTCAAAGGCCGAGATATACTCATAATTATAAATGTCGACCGCTGTAAATAAAACTGTAAAGGATGCGATAGGCGTATACAAAGATAGATATCGATCTCAGTTTAGGCGCGATATGCGATATAAAAATTGTTGCAACTACTGGTTTAGCGAAAAACTGGAAAGTCGCCAGTATATTGCCAATTGTGGAATATCTTCGTTAATTGAAACCACAATGTTTCCTTGAAACTTGAAAATCAAAGAAATAGAAAACGCAAAAGTTTGTTTAACTAGTCGAGAAACTTTCTTTGAACATTAATTAACCTAATTATTTCTCGGAAATGGAAAAGAAATACAGGTTTTCTCCTTAGCTTTTCTTTTTGTTGGGGAACAAGAAGAATTATGTCGAGTTTAAATGACAATTGGGAAATCCCGTTTAACCTACTTTATCGGTGAAACAGTTAGCGAAGAAAACGAATCCGTGAAAGAGAATGTTTCACTTGCGCGTAGATTCGATCGGCTGCTTGCAAGAGAGAAAAGAAAATCCGTGTAATTCCGGACGAGGTGTTTCGCGCGAGTAATTTTTTGACCATTGACGCGGAAAACGAGGTCGATGAGGCTTGGGACCTCGTTTCAGGGTCCCGATAGCGAGTCTCGTTAAATGCACAGACGATCTATATTCGCCGGCGCGGCGCGATGTCCATTGTATGGAAATGGGGGAGCAGGAAACGGATGTCGCCACGAAGAGGATCGATGCAACCGTCATGTCAGATAGAGCGTAACACTATTTAGCACGTAAAACCTCCGAGTAGCCTTAACGATGCTCGATAAATTATGAAAGAAAATAAATAATGGAGACGATAAACACATTTTTGAAAAATGTATCAGAGTCTTAAATTGCTAATTTCGAGCTATTTTGTCTTACGACGTATAGCTGATGTGTAACTTGCGCTACTAAATCAACCGCCTGTGCTTCTGAACGTAGTTCTCTCTCTCTCTCTCTCTCTCTCTCTCTCTCTCTCTCTCCCTCTCTCTCCTGTTTCCCGTGTAAAGTCGAAACTACTTGCCGAACTTTAAACCGTATAATTGATCAAGAATAAACCGTATAAACTAAATGTTTCCTTGTTGCAAACGTGAATAAACACGAACACTCGCGCATCAAATAAGCTAACCACTTTCACCGAACACTGTGAAAAGCTAGTTCAGCCTCCGTAGACGGTTAATGGCACCATCGGCTTTACCACCTCCTTCGAGTAAACGTTACCGGAAGATCGGTTCGCCGCTCACTTGACTCATTTTATGCCAGTCCCGTGTTGTTCTCGTCTCGCGCGAGTCCAGTCACGTCGTAAAAACTCCAGTATCTTTCCATGTTTTCGATCTGTTTTATCACGAGTAAAAAGCTAGAAAAAATATCTTGTCTCCAATGAACGACAATGAACGACAGTGAACGACGGTGAATCGTGACTCGAGATAAAAGCTTCGTTGGTTGATCGAACAGCTATTTGCCAAACTATGTGAAATTTACTAAACTTTAAATGCATCTAACATCGGCAAACAGTGTATAAAGTTTATTTTCACTCGAATCGTCGGCAATTCGATCTTCTTCCGCATCCGTTACGTTTCGTTGGCGCTGCGGCTTACTTTACGAGGGTCAAAGGAGAAATTGATATTCTTGGCGTGATAAATGCGACGAAGTTTGAATAACAGTGTCCTCGTAATCTTCTTCGACAATTTGGTAGTGCTTTGGTAGTGCTGTGTAACTATTAGCGAAAAATTGATTTCATCGTGATTCGTTGTACATTCTGATCAAAGAATCCCGAAAATCATATAGATCGTATACTTTTTGAAGGTTATGTTGAATATCAGTATTCGCGAGGAAAATAGCTTGGCGATGTTACTAGAGATGGCGTGCAAAATCACTGACATTCGATGATTTATGATTTATTACGGTGATTGCAGAATCACGATTATGGTCTGATCTAGCTTTATTCATGACTATGAACGTGATTCTGTTATCTCGAGTGAATTTGCTCACTGTGATCGTAATTCTTCATCTTGATTGTCTGTGATCATTTCTTATAAAATACTTGGATATAGCTTGTACAAAAATATCTACGTATAACGTTAATTTAAAATTACTTTACGTGTCCTTCGTCTATCGTAGATTTACTTTATCTAATATCCGAATTATTCATTTTTTTCTTTTTCCCTTTTTTTCTATCCTATGTCAGTATCTTAAAATTCTGAATTTGTCCTTTCGGTTTCAAAATTGTTGATACAAATATCGTTGATAGAAAACACACGGGTTATGCGATGCTTGGAAAGAACGGTTATGCTATTCGCTAATCAGAAGCGATTACGAAAAATCGCAAATCACTGTGAAGAACCAGCGTGATCGGTAACGAACGTGATCGAATCACTCTTGATTCACAAGTAGCAGTTCACGTCATCTCTAGATGCTACAATATAGATCGAATGGTCATAAATCGAAAGGCGCGTGTAACTAAATTGTACTTACGTTCCATTTGCATAATAAAAACGGTCTCGTATCTAATAGCGTCTTGTGACGTTGTTCGTCTGCCTTTTATTATTATGTATAATCGAAAGCACGCGCCACAGTGTCTGCCGAGGTGAACAAACGCGTTATAGTCGTTTGTGACATCGGTAGGAGGAAAGCCGAACTGTTGGGAACGAGCGAGGATCGATCGATATCGAATTGCAAATTGAATCGCAAATTGAATCGCAAATTGAATCGCAAAATATCATCAAATTCTTCTTAAAGAAAAAAGAAAAGACCTTTTCTGTTTACTTTTTTAGTGGGTGGCGTGTAGCTTTAAGATTTTAGATTTTAAAATTGATATCTTAAAAATATTTACATCTCTTCGTACAGTAACTTGATTACGATGAATCCTACATTATATATGTACATTGGAAGATTAGAAAGGCAGATTTTTTGTTGACATTGATACTACTCGTAAATAGTATTCTTGTACGATATTTCAATATTTTTTTCAACATGTTTGGATATAGAGAGGACAATAGAAAGACTTTTAGATCCGTTTCTTCTTCTACATTCAATGTATTTCACCAGACCTACACCAATCACTTGCAAATCATATTCAGAGGAAATTAGATCGTACTCTGAGAAAATTGATTTTAAATTCATTGTCGATTAGGCATTCTTCGTCCGCTTTCAATGTCCATAATTACTACTTTTCATTAACTCTATAACGTTACCTTATTTATATTTACCTTACCTTATTATAACGTTAGACTTTCATTTTTTAAGTAGAGCCAGGACGAAGCTAATCCTTGCTAGAAACGAGGAGGATGACGATGAGAATAATTTGAGAACAATGTCGACGGAAAATTAATCTCCGACATAATAATTCCCTCGACGCAATAGGAAAACGCTATTCGTTTTCACGCTATATCACACGGTGAATGAATGAAAAGAAAGTAACCGATAGATAATATAAGAAAATTGGATTTTTATTCTCGTGCCTTGCGCATAGAACGAATAAGAAATGATTCGATGAATCCATTTATCTATTACTCTCGAGCTGTCCGGCATACGAGCGAGAGGAAGAATTTATTGTTGCGCGCGATAGCATGTAGACGTAGCACCTATTATAGACATGGTGAACGAAGAAATATCAACGGGTCTGTCAAATCTGTCGGCTTCTTCTCCTTCCATTAATGTTAATGGTTTTCCAATTCGCCTGTTGAACTCCTTTCGTAATGATACGCGGGGATGAGACTGTGTAAACAGAGTGAAGGAAAAATGCGTATGGTGTTCTTGTGGAGATAAACAGTTGACAAGGAAAAAGCAGTTGACGGAAAAGCTTAAAACGTGAAAGAACAACTAGGGGAAAATCTTGAGAACATGGGTAGTAGCAACAAGGCAAGAAAACATTATAAAAAGGACTCCCGATTCGTCACGGATCTATACACATTTACATACGATGACTTCGATCTCGTAAGATATACATACATAGCCTCCAATACATTATCAGTTATCAGCCGAAAGAATGGCGATAGATTAAACGCGTATGTATATAACACGTACGTATCTCTGTTTTGCCGCTTAATGTGCTTTAAAATAATGTTTTATAAAATAATATTATAATATTAATGTTAGGATCGTAGAATAGTAAATGTATAATAGCGATATAACAACTAGGTAGAAAGTAAAAATATGAATACCGATTAGTAACGAATAAGTAGGTGGTCGATAAGCAGCGGACATTTATGCAAACGCATGACATTTGTATAAAAAAATAAATAAGCGATTTGATGCATTTTTTAAGAGTATATTTTTATAAACATAAGAATTGGCAATTATTGAAGAAATGGGCCGACCACGTGTTAATTATTAAGTATTAAATATAACTAGGAATATAATTGTTCGTTAAGAAATTGTGAAAATGTTTTCGGAAATGATTTCATGTTCCATTGGCAGACAGCCTCTTAGTGCAGTTTCTCTACTATACAGTGGAAGTAAAAAGCAAATCATTCTTATTGTTATTATTAAGAAAATACAAAGCATAGACAGGCTTAAAACGACGAGAAACGGAAAGAATACGGATACTGATCTATTCGTCTTTTGGTAATCTGAAACTTTTCATCGAAAAAAAGGGCGAAACGCTAAAACCTGTCATGGTAGATATGTCATTGTTGAAAAGGACTACAGTTCATACATATATATATAAATATCGTTTTAGTTATTTATACAGGGTGTCTCTGTGATACCGACATCTTAGAGGAAAATAAATACAAATGGCATATGCGTTTCATGCGATATCTTTTACAAAATAAAAATTAAAATATCCACTAAACTGATAAATAGTTTCCCCACGTGAGTAGGTTAATGTATTATTGCTGCCATATATATGATAATATGATTCCATTTAGAAAACAAACTTGACCTTTATATGTCCATGTATTACTATAATCTACTATATTGTACTACTATAATCCAATAGGGTATACAAAAAAGCTAATAACACGAATAGAAAAATATACCCAACTCCCCCGAAGCTCTTTATCTCTTACCTGAAATATTTTCGCTACAAATAATAGCAGACAAGTAAATGAAGGTGTCGATATCGGCTGAAAAATTCTATATGCTGCATTAATACTCTTCTAATGAAATAAATAAATAAATAAAATTAAATAAAAATAAAATTTAAAGAGGCTAGGCGATACGAAATTATAGTACCTAAATTTTCTTCTGAATCATGAAATACACGTAAAGGATAAAAATGAAAAATTTCTGATTCCATGAAATTGCACTCTTAAAATTAATTGCACTCTTAAAATTAATTGCACTCATAAAATTAAGAGAAACGGATAAGACATTTTTTATCTACCGATATATTATATGCCTTCATTCAAATTTGGAAAGCATTTGGAAAGTAGTTAAAAACGACACCGAGATGTTATTACACAAGAGTTATTACCCGTCGTCTAATTTCACACAAATACAAAAGTACAAAGCGCTAAAGGAAAAGGAGGAAAGAAAGTTGAGCGTTGCTGAATACATCGAGCATTGCATTATCACTTATTACTCGTCACTATCGTTTTGCTTTGCGCGCGAATCTCTGTCGCCATTCGCACGACTGAATATCGTTCTGATCATTTTTATTGGTGGTAATCAAACGTAATCAATGTATCGATCGTTACATTGAATTGACTTTCATTTCTGGGACATCAGGATGACGATAAAGAGACGGACAAGGAACAGCCAAAGTCGGAAGGAATGACTTTATCGCTACAGAAGCCCGACGAAACAAAAGATGTTGAAAGGGAAGATCTCGTTATGCGATTCGATAGAGTAGTGCGAGGAGAACCGGATGAAACTTTTCAGGTGTGACTTCCGGTGGCCTTCCATTCTAAAGAATGCTTCCTTTCTAAATAGTTTTTCCTGCTAGTTGCGAAATTTTACTAAAGGGAAACGGTTGGTTCTTAAATTCCGTTATGGTGCAGAATCATCATGGTTTACTTTCAATTTTTTGTCTACAATTCGGTTTAATATACATACTTGTATCAAGTGTAGAAATTTTGTAATGACATATTACGACATCTAATATGTTAGATAATTCGTTAGAATAATATCTAACCATGGTGGATTGTGTAATTCTAATTGACTCATAGTAATAGGGAAAAAGTCGAATTCCAATGGCACCATTTATAATAAGAATGGAAATTTTAGAGAAATGATATTTTTAAATAGTAAAGATTCGCTATTCCTATATTTTCTATTAGTAATCACGATTATTTATTATATATAGTTAGATATTAATATTTGTGAATACATTTTTATTTACTACATGGTTTATTTTCAAAAATTATTCTTAATTGATCACAAATCATACAATCATTCTTGTTTAAGAGCCACTTTACTCGAATTTACGTGTAATGTACGTAATGTAATTTACGTAATGTAATAATAAATTACGTAACCACATATTAAAATAAAAATTCTATCGAAACAGCGTTCCATCGTTACGTTACAAAATATAGGATCAATTACTTATTTAGAATTTAAATGCTTTGAGAGACGTTTGCTGTTCCTTATCACGTAAAGTCATTATAAACATCGCTTCTAATAGATATTATAGTTCTACTATTGATCCATTTCGTTTCGATTGGCAAACACCAATTACTCTATCCTTCCCACTCGTCACCGTGTAAAAATCATAAAGAAAAGTACGCGATAAACGGATAATCTATCGACGGCATCCCTTTTCCTTTCCAATTAATGACATATTATACGTAGTATAATGTCTAATGTCTAATTTACAGTATACGTTAGAGAAGCTAAATACCGTCAATGTCGATAATAACTTCACTCTCGCGCATAGGCACAGTTTCGAAAAAAGCAATTAGGAAGAATTAAAGCACGAAGACGGCTCTCTTTCTACCACCCTCGTGTTTACATTTTAGATTCCTCTGTTTGTTCACAGCGGCGAAATGATCGCGAAGAGATACGAAGGAGATTGGCAATGGGTCCGGACGCTGAAGACTTGCGCGCTGAACGCGGAAGAAAACCGAGTCTCCAGTCGCGGCTTCAAAGCGGTCCGTATCACTTGAACATTTCGCAAGAAGCGTATCTCGTTAGTCGCATCTTTCGTGGAAAAGCATCGATTTATACCCATAGATCGATTATAGTTATAGTGACATTATTGATCGAATAACTGCAATGGTATATGATTATTGGTTTAATGTTTGGTTTTCAACTTTATTATGGATATGTATCGCGTGCGTGGCGTGGAGTGCGGACTCTGACGATATGTGAAAGATTCAAGTTAGAATAAAATTATGTTTATTTATAGAAGCAAATAATTTTTCAAGGCATGGAGATCCTTTGTTTGAAAACGCTACACCATCTCGAACGAATGGTAATTGGTTGTGCATTGTTATGCAATATAATATAGAGATTTTGTTTATTGAAAAATTAAGCCGAGCTTAAGCAGAGATATATATATACATATACACATACTTTTCATTTTATTGATTAATATGGAAATAATGGAAACGCAAGATAAGTTTGGAAGGCAAAATTCCACGCTTTAGATAAATCTTACAAATATCTTACCGTTTCGAAATAATTGTGAGAGCAGTTTCTAGTAGAATTAAGAAAATTAATTAGTAGTAGTTAGTATCGACTGAAATATGTTCGACTGTACTTCTATTAAGAATATTGTTTCTTCTTACAAAATTTATCAATTACCTAATACGTAATAGATTCGTTGTATGATTTTTCCTCGCTATTATTTATCTTCGTTATAAAATAAAATTAATCTCTTCGTAGATAATTATAATAGCAACCTACGTAAGATGTTCTTGCGTTACATACTACTTCGGTTGAAAACAAGTCTGTAAGAAATTATAAAATCAACTCAATTTCCAGCAAAACTTGATTGAAACTCGTGTAGCATCTTGATTGGAAAACAAAAACTCAAAAGTACAAAATTAGGTAAAATAAAGACAAATTAATATCTTCGAAGATAATCTACCCTATATACAGAGGTAGATAAGCGTGTACAATTTCATTTTGGAATTACAACATTTTACATTTAGAAAATCAATTGCTTTCTTCAGGGATGAATCTACAGATCTGCTTCATGAACGAAACACCCTCGGACACGGAGTCTCCGTGTTCAGAGAACGATGCATCGCCTGGATCCACTCCGAGTCCACTGAACTCGAAGCAACAACAGAAACAACAAATGCCAGTCCGACCTCAGGTGCTGAGCCTTCCACCTTTGAGACTGGATAGCGGTTTGAATTCAGCACCGATCGACGAAGCCGACTTCTTCGCCAGACAGGCTAGATTGCAAACCGAGGCACGGATGGCCCTGGCACAGGCCAAAGAAATGGCGCATATGCAGATGGAAGTGGAGAGGCAAAGGCTAAAACAAAGTCCCATTACCGAGATGGTGCGATCTAGCCTCGAAAAAGTGAGTTTTATCATACATATATATATCAAATAATTTCACATTGCTAAATATGATTCAAGCTTTTTCCATCTAATCGTGCTTTCCTTTCCGCGAGTTTCCTAGTTTCAAGAAAAATATCTTTAATTCGAAAAGTCTTTGATCAAACAAAGGATATTGATCAAATTACAGATTAGATTTACAGTGAGCTCGTCGATTAGCGGTTGCCTCGATGATTTCGATGATTTCGATGATTTTTAAATGTGTCATAATTTCTCTGATATCTTCAACGACTCTTTCCTCTCGCGAAAATATCGAACTCCTCTTAGCTTCCGAGATATTTGTGGTTATTGGATCGAAAATGATCGTTAGAGAGCTGAAGACTGGCCTTTCTTTCAATCTGGGAACCGTATGTTGTGCTATGTCGAATCGCTGCTCAATCAGGCTCGCTTTTACGACCATTGTTTAAGAACGGATGGTCTCGAGCTGGACATAACTGGTACAACTTCTGAACGAGACAAAGACCAGAGACACCCCGACCTAACCCCCCTCCGGTAAAGTCTGCCTCTTAATCTCTCCTATATTTTTCTCACTCCAAGGAACTCCGTATCGTATTGTAGTTTAAGCGTGTATGTTGATATTAAAGCTGTCAGATTCTTCGATCTATATCCTAGAATCTAATAATATCGTGAAATTAAGCATTAATCGATGCATTAATTATCCCGTGATAGCAAGCAAAACTAAAACTATATATAAAACTTCCTATTGGACAAACAGAGGTGTTCTCCAACTTGTGTTTCCAAAAGGATGCTAACATACGAAGAACAAAGTGTGGAAAACAATGAGATCTATGTGTCGTTATTTTTACTGCTATGAAGCATCGAAAGAAAAACGTGTTCGAGTAACTGGAATATAATATTTTGCGTTAAAAAGAATAAAAAGGTGTGTTCGTTATTATCCCTAGGTTGGCGTTCAGCTGGGTGAGGATAGGCGCAGATTGTCTCGAGTACTTTTAACGGAGCTAAATGTCGCGCAACTTCAAGTAGTCGCGAACGATTTGCATGCAAGAATCGCTGCTCTGAACGAGGCTCTGGTCGAAGGACTTTTGAGAAGAGACGACTTACACATGGAACAAGATTCGATGCTCGTCGACGTCGAAGATCTCACTCGATATCTGTAAGTTTTTCGCTTACACTTTATACGATTCTAATTCGCCTTGTTCTACGCCTTGTTCTACGCCTTCCTTATTCCTTCCTTCGTCCTTTCAAGCCACGATTATACAAAAGAGCGATAAACGGTAAGCAGTAAGCAATAAGGAGTAAACGATAAGCTGCTGTATGTGGCCTATAGAAATCTATAGCAGGAATTCTCAGACTTTATTTTTCGCGTACCACTCGTATATCTATACGAATAGAGTTACGTACCATCGATTAAAATTAAGATAAATGACTATAGTGCGCGGCACGCGTATGCTACGCTTCAGCAATGTTAGAACATGCTACGAATTCAACTGATTTATGACGCGTAAAAGGTATTAGAAAAAGTATTGGAAAAATTTTTTAAAATTGTTTAAAATACCTGCTAATGAACGAGGGTGCAAGTTTGAAAGAAGCGACCGATATAATGGATCGACAAGGGTTCGACGCAACATAGTTTTAAGCTCGCAGCTTTAGATTCGGCTCGATGATTATTTTAGTTCGGAATTGATTCTTTATCGGCACCATGACAGAATGTTCGCTTTCACGCGAGTAAGTGGTAGAAAATGCAAGTAAAAACTTGCCGAGAACCGCTCCTTCTTGCCTTTGGCCGAAATTCAGCTGGCCGAAACGTTGTGAATTCGATTTTTGAGCCTCGTTCGCAAGACAACTCTGTTAAAGATTCTTCCTCGTCGTTAGAGTTTCGGCGAGAGTATCCGTGAATGGATTTTTTATCCAGGTATAGTCGGTATAATCTTTGAAATATACTGGAAAAGTTTCGCCGAGTACTTGACGATACTCTGCCATGATATGATATCGCTGCCAATTCGTATCGCTGAGGAGGTCGTTATTAACTTTCACATGTATAGGAAATAGGCCGTATATTAACAAATGAGCGACAGAGAAGGCGACCAATTTTCGCCGCTACGTCATTCCTTTATTATGTTAATTGTTATTGTAGTAGATACCCGAGCGACAAATAAATACGTAGTAACTAACGACGAATGCGAAGGACTATCTTGATATCGAGTCTTTAACAGCTGAACCGCAATGAGTCTATGATGGGTAAAATATGGCAAGAAGTAGGACGTAGCCGCTTGTGCATGATTTTGCCGCTTATCGCTCGTCGCTCTCTGTATAATCACGGCCATAGATGTTTCTTCAACGATAGTAGCGTTTTCCGGGCAAGCTATGACGAACGTTATATTTTCCGGCCTGTCGCGTTAATAAACAGCTTCTGCTGCGTTCACATGCACAGAGGTGCCAAGCAGGAGTCACTGAAGAAAAAGCAGAACGCGAGGGAGCAGCAAACAACGAGCAGAAGTCACCAACAAGTAAACGCAGGGCAGAACAAGTCGTCGATGAAGCCAAAGCTTACGCACCGCGGTCTAGTCTCGTTGGTAAGAAAATAATGCCTCGCCACGAGACTGCGTAGTCTCGTTGGCAATTAAGCGGCAATTAAGGAATTACTATTTATCTGGTACATAGCACACAACATCCGGAGAACACGAATACGTTAGATTAGATCTGCTCGATTCGATGTTCGAGCTCTAGCTCGAGAATCATACTGATCTGGACGAGATGCGATATGAATTGCGCCGCGTTCGGCGGACAACCGAAATTCCGATTGCGATTCCGATGTCGATGCTCGGATTCCCTCTTCCATTTGGAAGAGCAACCAGAAATTGTATTACGAAAAGAAAGAGAAATGAATGTTTCGAGGCAACGGTAGAAAAACGGGTAGTTTTCTCTTATCGCGCGGCAAAAGAAGTTATAGCAAGCAAATACAATCGTTTTCTTCTTCCTTAATGGAGATTCGAAGATATACCGTAGTACGTATCGCAACGAAGAATCCTCTTTTTCCCCTGTTTGATAAATGGGTTTTCGACAGGGAAGAAGGGCATCTTTTTCCAAAGTTTTTACAGCTTTGTCGTTATCAGCATAAAAGCTAAAGTAATATGTAAATACGTACACCTCCGTTCGTAATTATATATACCTATGTACATATTAAGACATTTACGGATAATAAGGTAAATCCAAAGAATTATTAGAAAGCTATTTTTTCCCCATCCATGCATGCCACGCATGCATTTCTTCTATCGTTACCTAAACATTAATCGATTCCAATATTTATATTATTATTCCTTTTATCATTGTTATTTGTTGTTATTTAGTTGTACGCGTTATCGGTAATTCCCTAAACCGGATTTAGACTTTGACAAACTTGCCTGAATTATCTGCTTGATCGTCTTAAATTTGTTCAATCGGTGATTCATCGAGACCAACATATCGCTTCTTGACATTAGCGATCTATCACACAACGTGGAGAATAAAAATTGTTTGTAACTTACGTTCATCACTTTGTACCATGTTGTATACACGTTACGCACGTACGTAACGTATCACGTTTTCGTAATACGATGTATGCGCGTATTTCTGTACGACAGTTTCGTAAGACCTTGTTATTTCTATTCGATGCCGTTACAACGTGACTAAACTAAATTTTTACTCTTCGGGCTATTCTTTTTACTGTGTCTAAATTTACTTAATTCTGGCGTGACAAATAGAGATAGAGATGTATACCGTTTCACGCGATAGAATTTATTACATATTTATTACATACAGAATAAAAACAAAAATTAATTTTCTTTTTTCTCTCGTGCCACTATCTGCGTCGATGAGCGATATGGTAATTCGTCGTATATTGAAATGTCGAACATTTCCAAATAATTGTATAACTTTCTCATATGTTTTATAGCACGCAATGTCTTATTATGTAACGTTTGATTCCTTATCTTTCACGAATACACAATACCGATCGATTAATCATTTCCTTGACTAATTGACTAATTGAATTATCGTGTTTTATGCGAAGTCATTAGGTATTCTAATATTTATGAACGGGGATACATGTACGTGCATATAACATACATAGCCAAAAAAAAAAAAAAAAAAAAAAAAAAAAAAGAAAAAAAAAGAAAAAAAAAAAAAATAGCAACGAGCAACAAATTCCCTTAATTAATCCACCTATCTTATGTTCGATGCAGACAAACGATACATTACACGTAGTTGCAATCGCATTCTGTGCGGTTCGACAGCTTCGTACATACATACACGTATGTTTTCAATGTTTCTTCAATGTGGTTTCAATGGCGACTGGATTCTCAACCCATGAATCGCGATTTCTTACAAAAGTACAAATTGTCTTTTGCAGGGCTTCTTCCAACGTGATTATTTTTAGTTTTATGAAACTTGCTTCTAGAAACACACAATTCGCCACAATGATTTTCAGAGTATTTCAGATTTATCGTAAGTACGGGTTCTATCAGTGATTGTAAACGATGATATTTATTATATTATTATCATTATTATCATTGTTGTCATTATTGCATGCTCGATCATAGTTGATCACGAATCGTATTCCGAACTGATTCTATCACGGGCAATCCGTCAATATGTCATTCTCTGTTTTCTAGCTCCTGTCTTATTGCATATAGCATTTGTTTTGTAAGTTATCCAATTCCCTGGCCTTACTATTGTCCGTTCCTATCTTCTTGCTAGTGTCATTTAATCTCGTGGTAATCACCAGTGGCAATTTGGTATTTAGGTAGTTGGCTTTTGCTATTTTTGTTGTATTTTTGATACATATGTGGGTAAATTGTCTCTGCAGAAGAGTTTCTCTAGTACTTGTTACTAATTACTTGGCTTAATGCGGCTGCTGTTGCTGAGTTATTAATTCCATATCCACGGTTATCCAGTTTGCCTTTCTTTATTTCAGCGAACCAGTTCCTTTTCGAGTCTCGGTGTTTCTCTGTCCCATTTTTTCCATCCATGTTCGTTAGTTTTGTCCAGTAATTTAACGTTTCACCCCCCCCCCCCTCCCGTCCCTCCCCCGCCTCTTTTCAACAGTTGATGCTCCAAGAGCATTCTTCCAGTTCCTAACCTCAACATACATAGGTGCATCCTGATGTGCTACGAGATACAGTCGACACAATTTTCAGGAGACTCGACTACACTCTTTCCATTTTCGTATTCATTTCATATTTCACATAGCTTTACTACCGTATCCTAGCTATTATATTTTGTCGTTACTGATGATTTCCAGATCGTGCCTGCTGCGACTATTGCCGCCCGAGTTGTAAAATGTTTTATTGCCGTATGAAACGTGGCTGACTTTGAGAATAATACTCTTACATAGGTGTATAGACGTCTACCTCTTCTACGTTTTGGCCTTCGTATTTCGTTTTTCTGCTTCCTACTTTTCCATTTGTTCTTCTGAATACTAATATTTTAGTTTTCTCCTCGTTCACTTCGAAACTGTTTTCTCTAGAATAACTATTCTAGAAACTATTCTACGAAACTTCGTAGTGTGTGTTTCCATTTTTTCTTCGCACAACTTGTGTCCACTATTGATGAGGTGTTTGTCGATGTCGGATAACATGAGAATGTTTATTACATTGCCCGGTGAAAAATGTGCTTTTATGCAAACGTGACGAGGAAACCTCACATGTACTTATATCGTATAAAGAATTTGGCACTTTTCATGATTTATAATAATTATTCATTCTCATTTTTTTGTAGTAGATAATAAAATTCGAAAAGTATTATTCACCAATGTGGCGAAAGCATAATTCGACGCATGGGGAATAATTGGTTTAACGTTAAATAGCATCAAATTATAACAAAGAATGGTTTTTAAAAATTTGTTAACGCACCACGTTTCATGAAAACTCTCATTCCTTCGCTTTTCTATTAATATTTCACTAGCTTAATCTTACGTAATTTACAATCATTTGTATCCATGTATAAAATTGCCGAGTCGCACAGCGTCATAAGTACAAAATCACAATGAGCGCGACGTTTCATCGCTCGTTTGCATCGGAGTTTGATCGCCCTGGATCGAAACGAATGAAATTGGATCGTTTATGTAGCCGGTATATCCCTCCTTTTCTACTCTGGTTAAAACTTGCGGCCATGCATGCATGTGTTTGCCGAATGTATCGCCTTTATATATACATACATGTAATAGCGTTTTAAACGATAGGCAGATCTCTTATCTGTGTTATAATTAAAGGACACGGGCCAGTTGCGAAGGCTCGAATAGGCGAATATTTGCTACATAGATCCTTCGTCACTAACGTCATCGCTGCACGTACGATGGAACACTGATTTTTTATTTTTCCGTAGTCGAGGATATTTCTTTCTCTCTCGACGTCTTCCAATCCCTTAAATCGACTCAACCGACTGTTTCATTAACGAATTGATAGCGTTTTCTGACGTTTACAGCGGAGATCGTGATAGAACGATGACGATAAATGTGGTCGTTTGAAACTGAGTTCTTGCTGCTCTACGATCGATTCACCGAAATCTTACGGTAGAAAAAAATCATTGCTTTGTAATATTTAATTGTTTGAAGATTCGAAGCGTTGTCTCGTTTGTGCTATTGACGTAAACGCGGATAGGATAGGACATGGACGAGGGAATTGGTAGAAAGAAGCGCGACAAACCTGGAGAATCGTCATCCGATGGTATTGGATATCGTACAACTTTCGGTGAGTTTGTTGTACCTGAGAAAGATATTCTTGTTTTTCAGCTGTACCGTTCATCAAAGATGCGTAAAATAGGAGCACGATCGTAAACGCTAAGAACATTCAGGCGACCGATTCACATTCACTTCAGCTAAACCCGAGATTCGGTTCTTCTGTCTTAATTTATAAAATAAAAAAATTATCGATAAAGCGTACATCGTAAATTTACTTGGTAAGGAAAGACGAAACGCGAATGATGTTAGCCGAGCATCGTTAATTGTCACACATGCGAATATACATACGTATGTATATATGGTCGCAATGTTTGAGAAATTTAAGGTCAAATTTAAGATGCAATAATAATATGCCGAAGAGAAAGCAACGGAGAAGCAAGTACGAATCCTACAAACGATATCTTATTTCTTGAATCGCAAGAATATACGGGCTATACATATGTATGTACGTGTGTATATGTCATCATAAAACGTTTAACTTTTAATTGGTACTTTTAATTGTAACGTTAAATCGTTAAAACATCGACCCATAAGGGAGTTAGATCAAGTTATTTTATTATGAAGTATTTCATACGGATTTATATCCTGTGTTTCACGTTAATATTCGGGCATCCTTTAAAATGGAATAACTTTTTCAAAATTGGACCAAACAACTTGAGTTTTTTCGCAAGCAAAAAGGATCGGTTTACCGGATGACGGGTAAAAACAATTTTGAAAAAAATTGCTATTGGTCGGAATCGCGAAGAATATATTCATCGTAACGGCAACTTTTTACCATATTTTTTTATTTATCTGAGCCTGTCGCGGAAGTTACGTAGGTAAAAAGTATACGTTTCGTAGATTCGTGTCACTTACGCGTACTGAAAATTTCATGGAGATCGAGCTACAAACGGTCAACAATGGTGAAAATCACAGTTTTTTCACAACTTTCTGCCTCTAACTGTAATAATTCGAAAGATTCTTACATCGTTTCGATATCTTTCGCTTGTGTCTCGCCAACCGGCTAAAAAAGTTAATAAAGTTACAGGGTGCCCATATTAACGCATGCTCGATATTAACGTGGCCGTCTATTAGCAAAAATGAGATAACCTTAAAAATGTTGTCATCTCTTATGAACCAATTCTATCAGGTGAAAATTAAGGATACTTAAATTAACAATAATTTCTTTTGATTTTCTTCCATTCTCTAACGTTTTTGTCATAATTTATACTCGTGTTCGATAGATTGAAATGAATTTTGAATCAAAAGCATGCACAAATAAAAACTATAGTAGATAATTGATATTACGTCAAAATCGGAACGAGTGGTTCTCATTTCCTTATCTTTTAATTCATTCGCAAGTCATAAACATTATATATATATATATATCGTGCGAAAGAAGTGGCTACAATCATATGTACATACATATACAAGTACGTAATGATAATTTTGTAAAAAGAAAATCTCTGAAAACATCGAAAATAGCATTTACAATACAAATATTTTACCTGTATCTAAAGGTAAATTCGTGAGCGTACATGGGAAATAGCTGAGTACGTATGTATTAAAAAGTTCATTGAATCGAGGCACTATCGATGCTTATCTAAACGTATTTCAGAGATTTAACTACCTTTAATCTCGCGCAAGTCACGACGTATCTCAAATATAATAATTTAAAATCTATTATTATTATTATTATTATTTTTATTATTATCATCATCATCACCGCCATCATCATCATCATCATCATCATCATCATCATCATCATCATCATCATTATCGTTATGATTATTAAAGTATTATTATTATTGGTATTATCATTATTAGATTAAATGTAATTTATTATTATTAAATAAAATATAAATATTACTGGTCAACCTGTCGATGTTTAACATCCTCGTGGAGACTTTCACCAGACTTTTCTCAATCGCTTTGTATGTCGTGACGTTGCATAGAACGAGGAAAATGGTAAAAACGGGTGGACGGAATCCAATGACCTTGAAAAAGATGAAATAGCGTGCAAGCTATCAAACTCCGTATCGGGATAGCACTTTTTTTTTAATCCTTTCTTCGTATTCTCCGATGGTAGTCGACGAATAGAGCCGAGACATAACAGTTTGGTGCTGTTGCGATTAGTCTACCGTGTGGCTTACTCTATGCTTATGCATGAGAGAGACAAACGCTTTAAAGCGTTTATCCTTGTTGATACTGTTGTATGATCTTTGTGGTGTGGTTGCGATATTGATCGGGCTATATGCATACAAAAATATTTTTCCCGTCGACGGAAAACGATCGTTTTTATTGTTAACCATTATGTAAAGTGATATTTGCCAAGTCGATTCATCCATTGATGATAACTTTTGAACTGGCTTATTCCTAAACTCGATACAGAAAATACAGAAACTGTTTAAAAAATAGTGGTGCTCGGAAACGAATTTTATTCCCCTTTTATTGTTTTCCTCGTTATATACACGACACAACGTATTGAATATAAAAAAAGATTGGGAGTTTTTGAATTTTCAATTTTGAGAGAAGTCAAAAACCATGAGAGTATTACACATCGGCAGGTTCGACCTATTTCCTCGTGACATAGTGATAAAGTAAGCATACGATATGGAAAAAAAATAAAAACTGAATAATTATGTTTGATATGGATCGATCAAAATCCTCGATTGCTAGATTCTTTAAGATTAAGTGACGATAATATTCATCGCAAATAATATTATTACACTAAAGGCATGACAATTTTTCTCAGGCCATTTGTCAAAAGCATTTAAAGAATGCTTCTTTGTCTATTCATAGAAAGTACTTACTTGGTCTATGCATACATATTACTAGTTGATCCTTGTTTGCAAACTCTACGACGTGTCTGTTTGAAAATATTTATTTTAAAAAAGTCAGGTTAATCGCGACCTCCGAAGGATTAAAGAAATCAGGTAATTCCAAGGGAGAGATTCATATTTTCAGATTTGTGCACTGTAATGAACGTAAGTTTGTCGTTGCGTGTTTAATAACGTGTATTAGTGAAAATCGATACTTACTTCGGTAATCGTTTAGAAAGCTGCCGCCATCTTGGATTTCGATAATTTTTTAATATGTGCGAGGAAATCAATATTTTGAATAACTTTTTCCTTTGCATGTAAACGCCGTTCGGTCTTAGTTTCCGAGATATCTGCAAAAAAATTGTCGATACCACTACGGTGAATTCTGCCTACGATTGTATTAAATAGCTGACTATATGAACCATGAACAAAAGACGGGAATTAGGTTTGGGTTAAATGTTGTTTTGTCTGGCCGCTGTAAGCTCAACGACGCACGATTATAAGCAGAATTCGCTGCAACGGTACCGACAGGTAACTAAGGCCTTACACGTATCGAAAGATCATCTAAATACAAGATGGCGGCACCTTTCTAAATAATTACCTTCATTTCTATCGGTGTCTGGTTGTTTCCAAAGGGTACAGATGTCTCTTTTGTATCGTAATACAGTATCAACGATTGTGAACGTGGAATTAATCGCTTGTAGTTATGTATTTTCTTGAATTAATTATGACTATTCGATTACTAAATATCTAATTACGTTTAAGAACAATGAACCTCAGATAGAACAGTTCTTGCTTCGGCTTTTGTAAATTTGTTTAATTAAGCCGCGAGCGACGAAAGAGAACGAAGAATGCATTACATATATTTTGAGTATCAAAAACCTACGATCGAATAGGCAAAAGAAAACGATTAGTTCACGAACGTAAACGCGTATTCAAATAGGAACAAACAACTAACTATGCCGAGTTTGTGACGAGAACAACACTCCGTTGTCGACCGCCCGTTAATATAACTTTAGACTTTAGCGAAAGCGTAATCAAAAGTATGTTAATCGTGCAAGTACTTGGAAACGGGTTATCCAAGTTTTGCATAAAACTATTCGCGTACTGATTTACATGTATTCGTACATTAAGGACTTAAAAAGGTATCCAGGTACAGTAAGTTTATTAAAGAGAACACAGAACGTATGCATTACCTATCGAATTTCGACGTTCTTTCATATTTACGCTAGCCTTGCGTGAATTACTTAACAGAGATATGAAAAATTATTATAAGCGAACAAGTAAACGACAAATAAATGACAGAACGTTTGATCTCCGACGAACAACACGATGTTATTCACCCCTTCGAAACTGACAATATGAGAATCTAAAATGATTTTTCTAAATTAAAAGAAATCACACTTTTCCAATTTTTCTAAATTCCTAATAACTAGAGAGGAAGAGGACAAAATTTGCTTAACTTAAAGCGCCTTTTACGCCCCTTGCAAACAAAAACTTTTATTCGGATTTTGCACCAATCTAATACGTATCACGTTTCGAACAATTTCAGAGAATTGTAAAATACAAATGCAAATGTAATCGTTGATTACAATGTGACGAAAACGATACACAGAGCACGGCAGTTTTCAAGGCTTGTGTTGAAAAGTGCAATCAAAATATAAAAATGCTCTTCCCGATTGCATAACAATCGTTTGTGAAAAAAACGATCTCGAGGAATAATTAGAGGGTCGTCGACGCGTATTCACTCTGCAAGAAGAACCCTTTCGTCGTGAAGGATCGACAAAGTGAAGCCGAGACATCGCTTTGCCTTCTTCGCGCGTTGTAAACAAGTAAAGGCCGCTAATCGATCGTGTTCTAATCAAAGATCAAGTATCCTTAGAAACTTGAAACATGATCAGGAATGAGATTTGCGAAATTCAACGAGAGTTGAGAGAAGCAACTACGAAGCTAACTGCATGTATTTTTTCGAAGAAATAACATTAAAGAAATTCTCATTTAATGTAAATTATGGTTAAAATTAATTTGCTACGAATTAAATATCCACAAACGATTCATTAGGAAATATTCGAACTCGAAATGACTCGACGTACATGTATTAACTGGTCGGCTGTTTGCATAGAAAACAAAGATAGGTTACATTGTAAAACGGTTTATCTCGAAATTTTGATTACAGGTAAAATAAAGTCATAAAGATTTAACATATACACGTGTATATAGAAAATTGTACACAGTACGCAAAAGATATATAGAAGAAGGTTTTACACAAAGCTCGATACTCGCTATTGTATCAACAATAATGACATTTGATCAAATTTATCACTCAAAGATTTTTGCACATCCGTAATAATCTACAAACGGTGCTCCAGATGAGGTATTTTTATTTCAACAAGACAAGAAAGGGAAAGAAGAAAACATAGGAATAATTCGTTCTCTTTTATATGCCATTTCTTACCTTCGATTACTTATAAATGACTACAATCGAATAAGATCATCAGCCGAAAAGTCTAAGAAAGAAAAACAAATTGTAGGATAGAGAAGATCAAATACATATTTAGAAACATCTAATCAATTCGACAATGAGATTAAATTCATTGTTCGGTGATGGTGGAAAACGTCTACATAGACTCGCGTTTTATCTACAAAATACTTTAATCGTAATATTAATTAATAATATACAGCTTGTTAATAACTAAACAATAATAAAATATGCTGTAACAAGTTTTTTCACTTCTTCTTGCTTCTCTACCTATCTACCCGTGTCTATCTGTGTCTGTCTGCCTGTCCCCCCCCCCCCCCCCCCCCCGCCACACCACCCCCCTCTCTCTCTCTCTCCCCCTATTTTATATCTCGCGTTGTCGAAAATTCCTTTCCAGTCTATAAAAAAATAGTCCAACAGGCAGGCGGAACAGAGTAAAATACACGGGCTAATTTAATTAAAAACGTGGGCTTCCTACTTTCATAATCGTTTGCGTATATCTAGCTCTTTCACATCTTAATAAATCAACGGATGACGTCACATACATACTGAGCTTCCTTTACCTCCCGGAAACTTGAAAACTAAATGAAAGCAGAGTGTAAAAAGAAGAATAGAAGGAAAAGGCAGCTAAGAAAAAGGATGAAGAAAAGGGACGCAAAATGTACCATATAAAAGGACGTCTCAGATGGAAAGAAAGATGTTGCAACCTACCTAAGAAGAGTCGGGACAAGTTCTGTAAAGCGACCGAGAAATTTCATTTTTCTCTCGGTCCAGACCAACGTGATGAATATACGCACACGTCACTGAGGTACACCGTGCATAGAACACAAACGGCGACAATGATATTTTTAATAATAATAATAATGATGATGATGATGATGATGATGATGATGATGATGATGATGATGATGATGACGACGATGATGATGATGACGATGACGACGACGACGATGACGATGACGATGATGATGATGATGATGATGATGATGATGATGATGATGATGATGATGATGATGATGATGATGATGATGATGATAATAACAAGTTTCATTAGCTCATTACACTTTTTTTCCTTTTTTCTTCATCTTGATGCCTCTGTTGCTCCTCGTACAAATCTTTTCTAACTCGGCACCAATTTTTATAGCATTATTCCTAAGCCTCTCTCGACTACATGCGCGATTTTGCGCTTTTTTCAGTGTTTTATATCGCCCATCCTTTCAGCAATCTGTAGCGGATATATCGTACATCGTATTAAAAAATTCTTATCTTACAATTGTAAATATCGTATTTCTATTATACAATGAAGCTCGTTCGTGGCGGTATTCCTTAATATTTTACCATTGTGCTCGTTCTAAAATTTAACTTTTTCTCTCCCTCTTACAATTTCACCCTTACTTTATTGCTTGGTCGCAATATGCATTCATATTCTAATGAATACATGGCAACAGAAACGAAAATTCACAAAATATACAGAGCGCCTGTTGAATCTTGAAAGGTCTTCGAAAATATGAATTGAAGATTTAAAACAAGAATTTTGAACTAATAAATACAGCAATAATATTGAAAAAGAAAGCAAGAAAACAAAAAGGATGTAGAAGGTTCTTCCAAGATTCTAAAAATGTGTTCGTGATAATTTAAAAATCTGAGATATTCCAAGACTATCAACTTCAAAATTTAAATAATGTATCTCCCATTAATAATTCTGTTATTTGAAGTATTTCCAATATTCATTATCTCACGTTTATATCTATAATACCGACGCATTTCCCAATGATTCAATTAAACATAATAACGCGTTTCTCATACTAAAAGAAGAAACTTTGGCAGCCGCTCTAGCCAGCTGAATAGCACGCGTACTTCTACGCAAAAATCAATTCCATTCCTTCTCTTCTTAACGTAATTAAATATCGATATACTTTAATCTCAGAACGTATAAAAATAATAATACTATCAATCCGGCGTAGTAAATACACAATATTATCGAGTTCTCAATGTTCTCACCTTTAAATAATCGCTAATGATCGGAGAATATTATATATATCGCACAAACGACAACTTTTTTTCTTCTTTTTTTTTTGCGAAAGCATTGTAATGTCCACCCGTTTCACAATATCGTTGCAAAAGTCAATGAACGAGCTGCTTAAACAACTGAGAAGCAGTTCTTACGGCCGTAATTTATGTACAGGGAAATCATCTTTGAATTTAAGCATTCACGGAAAAAATAAATCAACATAAAAATCCATTCGCACGTACGAAAAATATTCATAAAACAATGCGCGATGATGGTCTCTTGGAAATACTATGCAAATCATTCATATCGAATACGATATCGAACATAACGCTGTAGTTTGATAAATCCGAGAAACGCGGCCCACATACTCAAATTCGTTACGATCACTATATTCATTTATATAAACACTATTATCATTACTTTGTCTTGTTAATAACAGCTGCACACTCCCACTTATTACTCGCCTCGTTTCCCCCTCCTGAAAACTTTCATCTTATAACATTTCCTGATGAGCGTCTTGTTTCTTCAATTTCCTTTAGATCATTCGAGTTCCATCATCGTCAGTATATATTAAAGGCACGTTTGATTCGTTTAACAAACATGTACCTACAAATAACGATCAATACAAGTAAAAATGTCAACGAACGATTTTGTGGAGAATCCTCGCATTCGTCAAAAAGTTGATAATGACATGTTTCTCTGTGGATTCAGATCGGCGGATGTTTTTAAGATACATGAACTCCAGATGTCTCAAGATATTTTCCAGATAACATAGAATGTCGAAAATTATTTTCGCATATTTGACTCTCATTGCAAATCATTTGTCTGACCAACTGATTGAATTTATATGTTTTAAATAGATCGATTGAGAAGGACGTCGAAGCAACGAATTCCAATCGAGTATTATCGATACTAGCTAAGGTCACTTGCCCATGCTGGCATTTGCTGGCAGAGTCGCGGATCGTTGTTGCACCGATAAATATGGCTTCAAGGTGGATCTCGTAGACTCTCTGAAATATGTAAATCGTTATCGATGAAATTCGACTTGTGGATGATCGTGACTATCGCATTTACCAAGAAATATCACGAGTATAGACTAATATGAAAAGAAAAAAAAAGAAATAAGCTTTAGAAGCAAAATAACAGTTTTTATCTATAAGAGCTAGTAGTTATAAATGTTAAAGCCCCATTTCAATAAAAAAAAAAAAGCATTGAAATTCATGGTGATTTTGTTGATCCGTTTTTTTTTAGAATTACAAAGTTTACTTTTAAAATCTTTAGACTTTTTATTTAGGATCAATTTATAATAATGTTTTCTTCTGTACTCTTTAAATGACAAACTTTCTATCAATAATCACATTAAACAATTTGCTATTAAAAGTAAACTCTGAACGTGTCAATATTCATTACTATCTAACAGTTTTGCCGTGCATAATGTCAAATATATTTTGTCATTCTGCATATCGTATTTCGTAATTATTACCATGCAATTTTTGGAGAAGAAGAAAGCTATACGATTATACGAATTCTCTCATTACAACGTAAAAATAATTTCGCAACTGAAAATCTTAAGCTGCTGCTCAATTATAGGTTATGATTTTCTACTTGTTAAAGTATCGTAAAGTTCCATTAAAAAGAAAATATAAACAAAATATTATAATGAGTATATATGTACATAAAAAATATATTTCCATCTTAATTTATAATATTCTCAAATTAATTTTCATGCATTATGAATCTTATCAATTTATAACTTCTGCTAATACTAAACAAAGTTAAAACAATGCGACATCATATATTTACTTATTGAAGGGTATGTATATTTAAACTAGCAGCGAGATCAATAGAAATAAAATGAACAATCATTCTCGGCGAAAAAATGTGCTAATGTTTAAGCGCATGCAAATGACAATTGAATCGAATCAACTAACAATATCCTATTCTAGTTTTAAACAAACTCAAACAGAAACCAACATATCAATAACCGCAATAATAATAATCGGAAAAAATAAAGCTTATATTGCTTCGATCTATCGAACAATATTTATATATAATTTCGATTTTGAACAAAGCAATTATGTCGGTTTTTTAATTTTTCAAAAATTGGAATGATTACAAAACACGCTTAATAAGATTACCTAAAGTCTTCATAATACATTTTCAAATTTCAAAACTGCTTTATATCCGTATCTATATTTATATCTATATCTATATCTATATCTATATCTATATATATAGAAATAGATAGATAGATATATAGATAGGTAGATTAAAGCAATCTGAAACATAATCAATAATGGCGTTCCATTATATTATGTTTTGTTTCTATAATAATGATATCTTCTAAGCGCACTGCACTTACGAAACGCTGCCAACGATGTGTTTTTTGTATTTTCATGTTCGTTGAAAATGCGATTCTGTATATAGATATGGGAGTGCAAGAAAAATCAAACGACTCTAACCTCGCTACACCCAATCATGCGATGCCACAATACAAGAGAGCTACTTAGTCTCCGGTTACGTTGAGTCGCACCGCTACGCTACCTTGGCGAGACACGTTGCCCCGTGCCATCGACGTGCGAGTTTGCTTTGTAGCCACATTTTTGTACACGTCTAGACAGTCTTGCGACCCAATATTTCTGTTCGTCAGGACTACCAGCCAATATTAATAATTCACGAGCACTGTTTGGATCGTAGTGTAATTTGCAGGGTGCTATGGCATCTTCCTTTTTGTCCAAATGCTCCTTATGAACTTTTATACGACACCCTGTACACACGCAATAACAATTTCATTACATATTTTATTACAAATAATTCTTTATTTTATGAAGCAGATTTTTTATTTTGCTTGTTGACCAAAGAAAACGAATCATGTCACATCGTTATGAATTTAATAAAATTTATTACAAAAAATTGTTTCATAAATCTCTTCAAAATATAATTAGAAACGACGATATCGTGCAATAGCACATCACCCCACGAATGGGCAAAGATTTGAAAATGATATGTTTAAAGCAAGGTAGTAATTATAAAAACGTAAAAATTCGTTGAACGAAACATTGTTTCATACTTACTTCGGCACTCGAGAGCTGGTGGCGGTCGAAACATATGCCACAATTGTTTTGAGCATACCTCGCAAGTAGTCGGCATATGATACGATATTGACACAAATTCGTGACCTTTTAACGATTGTGTGCCTGGTTTGTCCGTAAGTTGTGGCAGTTCCACTCCGGGCAGTGTGTTTCCTTCATCACCAGGACGTCTTGCTTCGCCTTCACCAGCATATAATAACTAAACAAGAGAAGAAAAAATGTAATTGAGTATATCATTCGATAAGTAGGGAACCAATTACTCGACATATTATGTACCTGGAAAATTCTCGGAATATCTTTGGCATCAGCTCGGATGACATCACCCTGAGTAACAGATCTAACGTGGAAGACTTTATTTAGGTCCAATATCAAGACTGGATCGGCATTTAATTTATCATTTTCACTATTATAAAATATTATTTTCTTCGAAGAGACGACAACGTATTGTTTTTTCCATCCATGCCTTTTAATGTTCTGTTTATTTGGCACATTTAACCAACCTTCCAATCGCATGGTTCCATGTTCCGATAAAACAGAATCTTCTCCGTCATTTTCTACGGACGAAACGCTAGCGGTTTCTGAGTTGAGCGAAGCAATTTTCATTTGTAAGGTTTCTATTTCGGAATCTTTCGAATCGAGTTCCATTTGTAACCTCAATTTCGCTTGATTTTCTTCCACCAATTGTGCCTATAGAAATATAATGATGCTAGAGATAATATATAAATATTTGCAAAAATGAAACGACGTTTAGTATTTTACTTACTTGTAAATCTTGCAAATCTTTTTGCCATTTAGCTGTTAACTGTCCGTATTTTTCTCTCTCTTGAGTAAGCTCTTGTTGTAAACGCCTGCAATCTTTTTCCTTCTTTCTTAAATCTGCTGCAGAAGCTTTATTCTTGGATTTACCACTTGAAGATAAATCTTTCCTGTTCATAATCTCTGCTAACTTATTAACTGCTTGTTGTTTTAATAATTGCTCAGTTTTCAATTTACTGCTCAGTTTTTCTATTTCTTCACCATTAGACTGTGCTTTAGAAAGTTGATCTTGCAATTCTTTAAACCGTTTATTTAAATCTTCCTTTTCTTTAAGATATTGATCAACATTTTTCTTAAGTTCACCTTCACTATCCTTAAGCCGATTTATAATTTGTTCTTTTGCATTCAATTCTTGGTGATGTTTGGCTACTCCATCTTTATATTCTAATTCCTTCATTGTTCGTTCCTTTTCGAGGTCTGCGACAGTTTCTTCAGCTATTGATCTTGCCAAAGCTTCACTATCACCTCTCGCTAGAGATAATTGTAACTGATGCACTAAAGAGCTACGTTCTTCTTCTAATTCTTGTTGTAAACGTATTTTTTCATCAAGTTCTTCCCGAAGTTCTTGCGTCTGTGTTTTATAAAGTGTCTGGAAATAACACATTAAAATTTATAATAAATATATCAAAAGAAAATAATAGCTTTTTCGCTGATAGTTTGCTGAGATGTGAATTTACCGAAAAGTAAGCTTCTGCTTCTAATTGTTCTTGTAATTCCTTAGTTTGTAGTTGATCCACATTTCTTTGAGTTTTCAAGTGATGTAATTCATCCTCTATTTGACGTTTTGCTTCTCTTAGCTGAGCAACTTCGCCAGCTAATTGCTGTTCTCTGGCACGCAATCGTCCTGCTTCGGACGACTGCTGTGCTAAGTCAGTCTGCAGAATGTTTCTTTTCTGCTGTTCTTGTTCGACCTGACCTTGTAGCACTTTTACCTTTTCAACTTCTTGCCTATGTTCTCCTTCCAGTTTCTGTAATCGCTGTTGAATCTGTCGATAATCCACAGAGAGCATAGAGGTTTGCCTTTCCTTTTCTTGTGCAAGTAATTCAGCACGTTGCCTCCCGCTTTTTTCTTCGTTTAATTTTGCTTGTAATGCTGTTAATGTTACATTAATACATGTATAAGGATAACTCGCAATAAATTGATAAATTTAAGTATAAAGGAGTAGCGTACATACTGTAAATAGAAATACCATCGAGCGCGAGCATTCCGAAATTTGAAAAATTGCAATTAGTGATAAAGTCGGTTAAGGATAAAACAAAATAATTATATGGAGATGCAGTTATAGGATAAATAGGTGTATGAATGAAATGCAACTTTTAAAAAATCAAAATTTTTAGAACATGCATGATGTTTAAATACATTATGACATATGTATCCTATAATTTATTACATTTAACATAAATACGAAGAAATATTTATATTAGCCTAAAATGAGTATTTTTTCTCACCCTGACATGCTTATCAGTATAAAAATATGGACTTTTAAAAACCTTAATATTACAACTATTTAGTACAAATGTAAATAAAATTACCTTTAACTACTTCTAAATTAGCTTCTTCTTTGGATAGTATGCGTGAACGTTCCGTTTCTTGATGGGCTACCACTTCCTGATTATACCTAGCTTGCGCAGCTTTTAATTCAAGAGTTAAACTTGCTGCTTCTTTTTCCAATGCTGAGATTTTTTCAGTTAGTTGTCTGTTATCCATGATTGCTTTCTCCTCTTTCTCTCGACTATGTTCGAGTTCGACATGAAGAGCAGAGAGTCGGCTTTCTAATTCAGCAGTTAACGATGAGGCTTGTGATCGAGAACTACGCTCTTTCGACAATTGTCCCTGCGAAATTATGTATAAAAATATGTTTTTTTTTTTTTTTTTTTAACATAAACACTTACTTGTAATGTAGCCACTTCTTGCTGTAAATTATCTCGTTGCGCTTGTAATTTCGCTCTTTCCACTTGTAGTTCATTTGCCATTTGTTCTGCAGCTTGACGAGCAACAGTAATCTCAGTAGCTTGTTTCCGTAACCTCGTTACCATTTCTGTTTCTCTTTCCAATTTCGATTGCATTTCTTTAATTTGTTTTTCTAAACTTGTTACACGTTCAGAAGTTTGTTGTGAATTACTTGCATCACGTGCTCGTTTCGTCTGCTCTTCATCATACTTCTTTTTCAACTCCACAATTAATGACTCTGCTTTTCTACGTGACTCAGTTTCATGCTCCACCCTACGTTGTGCTTCTTTGTAGTTATGCCTCAACAAAGTCAATTCTTTGTCCGCTCTACCTATTTCTTCACGCAATTCGGTTTCCCGGCGTGTCATAGCTTCTAATCGTGTTGTTAAAGCTTTCTGCCTTGATTCTAAAGATTCTACCTGTCTCTTTTCTTTATCCAATAAGTTTTCTAATTGAGAAATTTTAATATCATCGCTTGTACCATTATTGATATGATTTTCTAATCCATCTACCGACTCCTTGCCGCTAGAAGCCATTAATTGATAATCTTCTGAATATGTAAAACCAATAAAAGGTAAATGGTTTCCAGAAAATGCTTTTGGTATTGGAAAACTTTCCTCTGGTCCATCTTCTTTATCGACATCCTCAAAATTGCTAGTATCATCATCGCCAGAAAGTTCTGGCACGACAGGAGGCACACATTCTCGTAAATTTTCAAATGTCCACTGATCGTTTTTAAAGAAAGGATGATTTTTTATTTCTTCCACGCCATTTCTACCCAAACGTTTAGTTCTATCCGTAAGAAAACCACATATCAAATTCTTGGCAGAATGAGAAATATCAACTTCTTGTGGAAAATGTAATGAATTTCTATGATCCATAATTTTTGAATATGTTCCAACTAATGAATCTGCATAAAACGGGGTATCACCAACAAGCATTTCATATAAAAATACACCAACTGACCACCAATCACATTCTCTTCCATATACACCTTCACCACCTTGAGATTGAAGCACTTCAGGTGATATATAATCAGGTGTACCTACTGCAGTATCAGATCGGACAAGACCATCCTAAAAGACATATAAGATAAGATATTTTTATATAATGTTACATTGTTAGAAATTTGATAGAAAATGCTAAAAAGAAAAATATACATACAGCATCCATTCTCATACAAGTGCCAAAATCTGCAAGTTTTAAATGACCATACTTATCAAGTAACATATTATCTGGCTTTACATCTCTATGAACAAATCCCATAAGATGTATTGCATCTAATGCAAGCACCACTTCTGCACAATAAAATTTTGCCCATTTTTCTGGCACGTCATAATTTGACATTAAATTCACTAAATCACCACCTGGCATGTAATCCATCACCATGTAAAGATATTTTTGATCTTGAAATGCAAAATGAAGCTGAACTATCCACTGAGAATTGGCATGTGCCATTATATCACGTTCTTCCCAAAAAAAGGCTGAATCTGATCGTTTGATCTGTAGAATACACAAAAATAAAGTGTGCAGTATACACATAAATTATCCATTTGTGATTTATACATGTCTTACCATTTCAAATTTACTGAGTAATTTCATAGCATATACTTTCTGTGTAGATTTATGTCTTACTAATTGTACTTCACCAAATGAACCACGACCTATCACTTTTATTAGGGTAAAGTCATCTGTACGCATTCGCATTTTACAAATATCTTGAGCTACTGAGTCATCTGAAAGTATAAATAATTTTTATTACATCTTTTCCTTGAAAAATTAATATTAGCATCACAACATCAATAAATATATTAACATGTTTCATTTAGTTATATCTGATTTATTTACTCCTCTGTACCTATTACATAAGATGAATCGTTATATTATTATATTAACATATTATTCTAACACATAGCGATTTGCTTATTGATAATAAAATGCCTAACTTTTCTAAAATATACACTTTATACTAAATTAATGAAGTATCTATTACTCTGTATTTTAGTAACTGCACTATTTAATAAGAATATTTTCCATAACAACAGAAAGATTAAGTACTTACATCTATTCATATATGCTTCTATGTTTTTCATACGTTTTACGCTGGGATGATCACAATCTGCCACCAGGGCCTGAACTGTATCCAACAAGCAATCAATGTTTGTGATACTTCTTGGATCCTTTACGCGTTCCTCCAGCACCCTCAGGCGCCTGCGCCTGTCTTCATCTCGTACTACATCCATCTCTCCTATTAAAAGCTAGGAATAATTTCCTTCAAAAATGTAATATTTTTTTTGACGCATCAAAAACAATACAAAGCAAAAGGCTACATATAGTATAAACACAATTTATGCACTGTTGCAATACTGGATGGGCAGTCCATGTTTCCTGAAACAAAATTATATATATATACATATAAATGTATATAAATATATATGTATACATAAATGTTAATATATAATCATTATTGTCATATTATTGTACAAAGATTTACATAAAATATATATGACTTTTTTTACTCCATAAATGAAATAACTAAGTCTATATTTAAATAATACCATATATAAATATAGCTTTAAATAATATAAAGATATGATTATCGATAAGTTTAAAATAGTTTAATTTGTGCATTGTATTTATATTACTGTATTTATATTACTAGTCGTGTGCACCCATGCAACAAGATAAAAATTACAATATTATAAAATCAAATAGATTTAGAATTAAAGTAATATAAAGTAAAAGATTAATAAAATTATTAGTTCCATGTGTACCTTTTACTAGAAGAATAAGTTAATTAAATAACACAATAATTTAAATAACACAATTTAAAAGGTATACAAATTTGTGAGAGAATGGATAAAACAGAATATAATATATGATGACTCAACATGATTTATGTGTCAAGATCATTAAGAAACAGTGATTACTAAACAGTGTGAAAACAAAACATATATTTAATTATTTAGAAAAATAGGAATTCCCAGATTAACATTTATTTAAATATTTTGCACTGAAATTTATCATTAACTTGCAAACAAAATTTTACCAGTTCGTCTTGTCATTTTCACAAAGAAACTTTTATAAAATAAAAATACAAATTGTAGAAATCGTTAAACAAATGTGAATTTAATGTTTGCATTTCAATATTTCAATGAAAATTAAAAAATTCAGAAAATAACAAATCAAAGAAGTCTGTTAGGAAGCTTGCAGAAATAAGGTGGATCCCGTGCAGGTATTTCTGAATCCGTCATGAAGGATTTTCTAAATATTCCGTATTTTTCATTATCGATTAATTAATGTCAGAAGAAAATTCACTCTAACGTACCTAATATCACGAATACCGTATCCAGTACTTCGTCTAACTGAATAAAAATACTATAAAATACATTATGTTTCTACGTAAATTGGTTGCGATTGCACACAGCTGAGCCGTGTATGCGCCATTGAGAAAATTCACAACGGTCATCAAAGCCAATGAAAGCTCGGGGAAAACGTAGAGTAATTCGCTTTTCAATTCATGTACAGTGATCGAGGGAAATTTTCCAATTTTATTCGAGAACTCTGGCACCTACTTCAGATTTGAAATCTCACATTATTCAATTTGAAAATATAACAGTATTTTCAATGAGATTTTTGGTTATTTTCACTCTACTTGACACCGTTTGAATTAGTTCGTTGTTTTAAAATTGGCAACATAAAAGTCACCCTTTCTTCATACATATATATTTATTTGAATCAAATAAAACTTCGAAAATTTCACGAATTAATGAAAACTACGTCAAAAGTCGTTGAGACAGAACATCAACGACTTCGGAAAAACGATATAATAAATTGCAGGCATAACCAAGATGGCGTAGTATTCGACGCACTAACTGAGATACAGGTTTTTGCACTTGTACTGTCTGCTTATAATTTAGAATTTCTTTAGTTAACCTGAATATTGTTTTCAGGATTGTGGTTTTGAATAAATTGCGTGATCTAAATCTGTATGATACGCATCACGCAGTTCTATAATATGGAAAAATTCTTAGTTTTCCCGCGCGTATTTTGATGCTCATTGAACACTTTAACGGATTTTTTTTAGCACCATTTATATCATATTTTGTATTTATAGCGATAATACATATCACAAATAGATAGGTACGTATGGTCATCAAACCTAATACGTCAAAGTATTGCTCTTGCAATATTTAGATCCTTTTTTTGTAATTGATTCTTCTTTTATCCTTTTTTTATTCTTACCTTTATTATTGCAGTTTTAGTCAACGTATAATTACGTGAGTCGTATTTAATCTCATATTCTGAATTCTGTAGAAATGGATCTGCCTTGTGATTGGCAGACCAACAAACAAAGACTTTCAGAACGCAGTCAATATTTATTAGAGACAGGACAATGGTCTGACTGCAAATTTCTAGTCGGGCAAGAACCCCATCAACAAACATTAAAGGGACATAAATTATTTTTAGCTATGTCTAGCCCTGTCTTTGAAGCTATGTTTTTTGGGGGTATGGCAGAAAAAAATGACCTGATACTTATTCGAGATGTTCAACCAGAAGCTTTTAAAGCTCTTTTAGAATACATATATACAGATCGAGTTGATTTAAGTTCTTTTGAACTAGCCTGTGAATTATATTATTGTGCCAAAAAATATATGCTTCCTCCTCTGATAAAAGAATGTACAAAGTATCTGTGTTCTGACCTGTCTCCAAAAACAGCTTGCAGAGCATATGAATTTGCTAGATTATTCGATGAGCATGTACTGATGGAAAAGTGTCTTCAAATCATTTGCACAAAGACAAATGAAGTTTTAAAAGAACCTAATTGGGAAGAAGTTGAATTAGAAACACTATTGACAGTGCTAGAACAAGAAGATTTACAAATAAACTCTGAAGTGGAATTATTTAATGCAGTGGAACGTTGGGCAAAAGCTGAATGCACAAGAAAATCTCTTGATCCTAATGATGGAAAGTCTTTAAAGTCAGTAATTGGTAATGCATTATCAAAAATTAGATTTTTAAGTTTAAGTGCTCAGGAATTTGCAGAAGGGCCAGGAATGTCACCGTTACTTACTCAAGATGAAACTTTTGCAATACTCATGAACACACTATGCACTGGAAATAAAGCACCTATGCCTGAAGGATTTTCAACTAATTCACACAGTAGAGTTAATATATATAAACCTCCAATTACACGTACAAATTGTTCCATTGTAAGTTGGATAGCTATTGCACGATAACTTTTAGATTTTAACTATTCTTCATGAGATTTCATTTTGTAGAGGTTTAAGCCAGTTAATCCATGTTATAACTCATTTATGTCACATTGCTGGTCTTTACCAACATCTACATATCGTGAACCTGTTTTTATTAATGATGCTGAATCTAGCAGTACATTACGAAATACACCGCCAACAATAATTGATAGTGGAGTAAGAAAGGATGCTGAAAATTTATCTGTAATTGAAGGTGGTATACAAGAGGGATTAAAATATTATTGTCTAAGATCTGTTATTCGATTAACAGAATGTCTTAATGCAAATGTGTTGGACTGTTCCGTGACCTTTAGTGTAGACAAAAATATTTATGTATTAGGTGTACAAGTACCTACACAGATGACTGAAGTAGTAAGTTAAATAATATCGGAGACAAACACAATGTTCAAACTTTTCATTAACCGCTATATATTATTTTTATTACAGACTAATGACTTGAATTATCCTCTTAGTAGTACTTCATATACCGAAATTTTGTATGCTCATCTTCTCGATTCTGATAATACACGATTAACTTACACGCACTTTACGACAAAAGTAAAAATTAATACCCTTGTGGAAATTACGTTTAATCGACCTGTTTATATTCAAAAGAATAAGGTATATATTCAAATAATAATATTAAGCATACTAGAATGAAAATCTGTAAGTACTTGTGAAAATCATTTTTACTTTTTTCAACTATAGGTTTATCGAGTTGGGGTAGTTTTTAATACACTTGGGTGGTATCCAATTGGACTTTGTACCCAAGATATGACCTGTGATTCTGTATCCTTCTCATTCGGTGTCGGTAATAGTGCGGATAATGTGCGAGATGGTCTCATTCGGTCTATAGTTTTTACATACAATGATAATATGTAATACCAATAATAAAATTGGCTGGCGTAAAAATAAATTTAAATACGTATATTAAATTTTAATAACAAAACAGTATGTTTTATTCTGTTTTATACTATTGATGTATTATTGTATCTCTCAAATTATGTCGGTGCTATTATTAAAAACTGTACAAAGATATATTCACATACATTGGTTCTAGTTATAATGAAAGTCAAATTTGTATAAAACTATTCTTTTAATTTGTATATATAGAAATATTAATGTTTATTCTATAAACAGAAAAGTCTGAATTTTACAATTTAAATTTTAAATCAGTGGATTACATATTAATACAATATATGTATGTTTTTGTTTATTATTCTAACATTAGTATTATTGTATTAAATTATAACTTTTAAGGAATTGTTACTGTACAAAAGAATGTTATAAAAAATTTGAATATAAAAACATGATTATGCTAATAATATATAAAACATGTTTTTTTTGTATTATGTTTGATTTAATTTTATATGTATACATAGCAGAACTGATTATATTCCTTTTATCTGAATTGTTTAACTTTCTTTTAATATTTTAGAGTATTATTGATTTATATGATACACAGCGTGTCCATAAATATCTTGAAAACAATGGATGATACAAAAAATATACCTTACAATGATTTTGGAAAGCCTTGTGAAAGTCATAATTATATTCTTAAGTGGGAACTATGTTTTTCTATTCCATATTCTTATAGCCGAAAGCAAAACATTTTCAAAATACTACTTGTACTTTTTACACCATCGAGATATTAATTCCTAAGAAGGATGGAAAGTTGTATTCTTTTCAAAGATATCCACATAAAAGAACAAGCGACTAGCCTTTCTAGTAATAGTATTTAGTACACACATACAATCGGCTCTTTTTAGTTAATTATTATTTTGTATATAATTTTAGCAATCTCCCTATGATATACAATGGATAACGCCAATGTAGCCGGCATATCAAGTTTAATATCTAACATTTCAATAGTGACTCATGCAAAAAATACAAGCAATGGTGTTTTGAAAAGGCTTGGATATCGGTTACAAAGGTATGAAACAAAAAGATATGGTTCCCATTTAAAAATATAACCGCGATCTTTGTAGAGCTTTTCAAGGACATTGCAAGATGGAATGAATATCAGTATGATACGCCCCCCTCAAAATCGGACAACGTACAATATTTGTTTCGAGTATGTTTCGACATCCATAGTTTTCAAAATATTCGAAATAAGGAAATTGAAAATTTAAGAAAATGTATCTTCAGATAAAACGGACACATTGTATATAATGTAAATATAATTTATCTTAAATATATAACTGTTTATTTTTCTATATAGTTTTCATAACATAACTATATGATAATTATAAGTATTAAAGTTTATATCATTATATTTATTTGTTCATATTTATATTTGCTTATTATATACATATAATAAGAGGGAATTTTATAAAATGTAATCAGTCTATATAATTTATCATATACTTTTCGTTATGTAAAAAAGTAAGAAGAATAATACATCTAGATATGTGAATTAAACTTGTACCTTGAACATTTGGACAATGTTCTTACAAACTTACAAAAATTTGTTCTTTATAATATCAACATACGATGTATATATAAGTGATACATTAAATAACTTTTGATACAAGCAGATAACAATTTTATATATGTATACTTAAAAAAACTTTACATCTTTGATTGTCTATTATGTTTTATGTATAATAAAATCCCATGTGTCTTTCCATCTGAACTTTAAAACTTCCTTGGCACTTAAATGAGTTGTGCCATAACTAAGTATAATAAATTTTTTAAATACATAAATAATAAAGGTCATCCATACGATAGTACAGAACTTTAATGTATATATCAAAAAATTGTGCTGATATCGAACTCTGGAAATTAAAAAAGCTGAGTTAAATTTTATAAGTGTGTTTCAAAAAATGAATAAATTATAAGTGATAAATCATGCAACTGGAACAGGTGGTCTTTTTCTTGGAAGAAACGTTTTCTTTTTCTAATAAAACATTAATTTCAAAATATTTTACGACATATTATACACATATGTATAATATAATGTAATTTTTCGATCTTCTAACCCTAGTATCTCAAACTTATGCTCCCGCTAAAAAATCACTGTATACAATTACAGAAGCACCATTGTATCGACAATTATTCTTATTACGACGATCTTTTTTCTAATTATTATTGAAAAAGTTTCCAGTTACATAAGATCTGTTTTGTATATAATCTTCTAACATACCTAATTACGTAATATAAATGTTCTATTGTTGCTGCTGTAAGCAGTAGTTTAAAAATAAATGCTGGTAAATAATGATGAAGGAATAGAGTTCTTTCAACAAATATAAAAGGCAAAAAATGTAATAAATATCCAGCTAACAACATGCTTCCAACATTAACGAATTTCTTCCACTCTTCATATGCAATATCAAAACACATTCGTTTCCGTCTCAACGTATAAAATATTAAAAGAGATGAATAGACAATTACACATGCCGTTCCAGAATACCAAATTGCTATATTCCCTAATAAATGCACTTGAGCCTGTCATAAAAATATACATATGTACATATATATATATATCACTTCATTAATATTAATAAGTAATAATGAATATTATTGAATTGTAATAAAATCGGATAATTTGTTTAGAAAGACATATTTCAATACATATTTACATTACTGTCATTAGAAACCCAATATGCAATTCCTCTAGACATTAATGGCCAATCTAAAGGATCGCTAGAATACATATGACTGTTTTGTCCTTCTTGACCGCTGAAAAGCATTTTTATCTGCAATTCCACAAATTTCTCCCAAAAGCTCAAAGTAGTTGCTTGTAATGGAATCATTTCAGCATTAATTAATTCTCTTTCTCTTTGCTTCTGATCTTCACTTTTAGTATATCTATGTTCTTCAACATTCCATATGGAGTCTGTTTGGTCTACTAATCTATCTGCCACTACTTCATGCTGGTTGAAGCCCCAGTCAGGCAATTGCCTTCCACTGAATTTTAGTGCATAATCTGTATTTACATGTATTAATCGAATCTGGCTTTGAATTGCATGCCAAACATCACCAGTATTATCTTTGTTAGTAATCTCCACTTTCCAAAAATTTTGGGCAGGCATAGATACATTGTAATCAATATAACAAGACACCTCTTGACTCTGAGGTGTCATTGGGGCAGCAACATCATGTGAATTTAAAGCTCGACTTGTAATTCCATGTACTAATTGTATTATATCTCCATGTTTTATTGGTTCACTAGGTTTTGTAACAACTAAATCATTTCGCTCTGGTTTTTTCACAATCCACCAATTGTTGACATCTTTAAATGAGTAACATGTAACTTGTTGTTGGTGAGAACTGCCTCTTCCATCTGGATATCTTAATGGATACATATGACTATGACTATGAAGCCAACAAGCTCTTCCATATGTATGTCTCAAGGTAATCTGTGATCCATGCGTAACTTCTAAAGGTTGACCTTTTGTAATGCTAGCAAGACCACCATCTAGACTTGCTTGAAAAGCACTTGTCATCACTGAATCGTGTGGTCCAGCTTTAGAAAGTATTGTTAAATGTATATAAAATACAGTCAAGTAAACAGTACAAATAACACTTAATATTATCAATATCCTTATCATAAGATGAATGCATAATATTGCGTTAGATAAAGTTTTTCTTGGTATTAGATTCCAATAATCATAAGCAATTAAAAATAATGCAAGGATCAACGAATATAATCCAACATATTTTACACTGAAAAAAATTTATATTAAATTTATGTTAATAACCTTGTTTATAGAAATATTTACATAATATTTTTAAAGTTTTACCACAATGCACATGTTAAATTAGTAATGCCCAGAATTAACCATATCCACCAAGATAAACATGTTAGTTGATCCATTACTTTTCTGAATTTGATAATACATATCAGTCCAAATAATGAAAACTGCATTAGAATGCTTTCCATTAAAATAAATCTAGATTGTGTTAATAAAGCATTGTCTGAAACAATAATACAAAAATATATAACTAATACAATATAAACATGTATATGTATTGTATATTCTGTAATAAAAATATAATATGATAAATTACCGAATAGTAATAAAATTCCCGCCAAAACAGCAGTCCATTGTTTTAAACCTAATTCTAAAATCAAATGATAGGCTGTCGGAATTAATAGACTGCCGCATAATGCCGGTACTAATCGTAATGCGAACAAAGGGACAATATCCGCGTAAGGGCTTCCTATCCTGTCAAATTTAAATTGACCATCGAAATCAGCTAAATACGCTACTGCAGAAATAAGCTGTTTTCCCAAAGGAGGATGTGAATCAAAAAAAAATGTTCTTTTCATGTAAAGTCCTATATATTTTCCATAATGCAATTCATCAAACCTGTTTTAAATACATCAATAATTATTATGATATTTTAATTGAAAAATATGCGGAAATACTTAAATTTCTACACGAACTTCCATAGTTTATATACAAACTTTTAATTTAAGAAAATTGAAATTTGTGATATTTATAAATACATCTCAAATTTATATTATATATAAAACATATATATCATGATGTATTATTACGTGTATTCTATGTATAATATATATATATATATATTAACGGTTAGAAAATAACTTTATTTTATACTTTCATTAATATAAAAAATAACTTACACTATACTCCGTGGTTCTTCTAAACGATAAAATCGAGTAACAATTCCACTTACTAATAAAATAACTGAAATTAAATCAACTTCGAGACTGATTTTAATTCGAGTTTTTAGCGTTTCCAGCGTCTTAAACTTCTCAATTACATTTGAAACAATTTCTCCGTCTTTCTATTAAAAAAAGAAAACTAATTGTGCTGTATGTGGGTATGTATATACAGGCTATGTTAGTCAAATATACAAAATGTGTAAATATATGCATATAAATTCACTAAAGTTTGGAAAGAAGATAAATATATATGTAAATATTCAATGATAAAGAATAAGTTTGAGTTGGTAGTTAAAAATATCAAATAAAAAACAAACGGGCTAAAGATATAAAAAAGATTTCAAGAAAAATTAAAAGTTATCTTTTAATTGCTTAATTATTTAATGATTTACCTACCTCCTCCTGTTCGACAACATTTTCGACACAATTGGTAGAAATATGTTCGTAATCAAACTTGGCGCTTTGCACCTGCGATTGCTTGTTATCTAATGTCCTTCGCCTTCGACGAACTATCATTGCACAAATTTGCTATTCGAAACAGCCGTTGTACTATACCTATATCGTATTTTTATTTTCTTAATTGCTATTATTTCGAAAAAATCAAGAGAGTCGTTACTGAGCCACTACTTGATGTCTAATGTCGACCCACGTCATCAATCGAGGAATAGATTGGACACATAAATTTCTGCTTATAAAAATTTCAATTTCCGTAAAAGTGATATCCCAATTTCTTTATTATTAAGTAAAGGAAGTGTTAAACATTACGATAAAATATTAAAGACATAGAATTGATATAAGTGACCATCAGGCTTAAGGTATACGATGTGATATACATGTAAGATAACGGTACTATCTCCGATATTCCCTTTGAAAATCCTTTCTCCGTATCGTATGGTAGTTTTGTACAGTATATACATATACGTCATTTTATTTATAAGGAACGAAAGTTTCTTTGAAATTTAAAAAAAATTGTGAATGATTTCAAAACTGTTTAATATACGATATTCAATATTTTATATCATCTGGTATTTAACAAATTATAATACTAATTTTCCATCATTTCCAAAATATATTGCATTGTTTTTATAATTATTAGGTATAATGTGTTTATATTTATATATTCGTATTGTAGATTGAGACATGGACAATGATAAAATTTGTTGTCCCATCTGTTCTAAAGAATTTTCTTCTGTAATAATAGAGAATCATGTTAGTAAATGTTTATTCCTAAATGAATCAGCAAGCAAAGAATCTTCATCATCCTTTAAAGATGAAAGTCCTGCAAGGAAGTATATGAAATTAAGCAATACCAAAGTAAAAAAGGACGATGTAGGATTAGTAAAAAATACAACTAAAACGGTATCATCAGTAATGAATATAGATTCTCAAAGTCCAAAGACATCAATTAATATTAATGTACTTATCCTTTTTCCTTTTATAAAAAAGAGAAGAATATTAAAATAGAAAGCTGTTAATAATAATAATTTCTAGAAAGATAAAGAAATAACAAAGTTATTTGGGAACGATCATATACCTCTTGCTGAACGTATGAGACCTACAACACTTTCAGGGTATGTTGGTCAATTGCATGTTCTTGGACCATCTACTGTTTTATATCAATTGTTAAATAAGTCTGAAATACCAAATATAATTTTATGGGGTCCACCTGGTTGTGGAAAGGTATACTAAAATAATTTTATTATACATAATCTACTAATTTTTATATTTTAATAAAATTGATGTAACAAAATTTTGTTTATATAAATGTATATATATATATATAGGTTTATTTAATTACAGACGTCTTTGGCAAATGTTATAGCTTACATATGTAAGAATAAGTCAAATGGTAAAATGAGATATGTTAAGTTATCTGCAGCAATGGCTGGTGTAAATGAAGTAAAAGAAGTAATAACTATAGCTTCTAATGAGTTAAAATTTAACAGACGTACAGTGATTTTCATGGATGAAATACATCGTTTTAATAAAATTCAGCAAGATGTATTTTTACCACATGTTGAATCTGGTATCATTACACTAATTGGTGCAACAACAGAAAATCCTTCTTTCAGCTTAAATTCGGCACTTTTGAGTCGTTGTAGAGTCATTGTTTTGGAGAAATTGAACACATCTAATTTAATGTCTATATTAAATCGAGCAGTGTCTTCGCTAGAGGGAACAGTATATAGCTCAAATAAGAAATTGGAAAGTGCAAATCAAATACCAAAATTTATTATAGATGAACCGACCATAGAATGGCTGGCAGAAACTTGTGATGGTGACGCGCGTATAGCATTAAGTGGACTAGAATTAGCAGTTCAATATAAAATACAGAGCAATGAAGAATTTTTACAAAATGGTCCTGTGACCATAACATTAGCTAACATTAAAGAAGGCCTTAAGAAAACTCATATGTTATATGACAAGAGAGGTGACCAACATTATGATATGATTTCAGCTCTACATAAATCTGTTAGAGCAAGTGATGAAAATGCTTCTCTTTATTGGTTAACAAGAATGATATTAGGTGGTGAAGATCCAGTTTACATTGCACGAAGATTAGTTAGAATGGCATGTGAAGATATTGGTTTAGAAGATCCAAAAGCACTTGGTAACATTAAACATTCATAAGACTAATTATTTATTTTATCTGGAGTCTTATGCTATATTATATGATTATTTGGGAAATAATTTCCAGGAATTGCTGTACATACAATGCATGGTTGCAAGATGATAGGAATGCCTGAATGTGATGTCCTTTTAGCACAGTGTACAACATATTTAGCAAGAGCACCAAAGTCTAGATTAATGGAAGATGCACTCAGAGCTGCTCAAAGAGTAATAGCTGAACATAAAGGACCTCAGCCTGGAGTACCTTTATATTTAAGAAATGCTCCAACAAAGCTTATGAAGAATCTAGGTAATCATTACATATTGCTTGCCATCATTAAGAATCACGTGTAATGAAATTTAAGACCATTAAAAAGTATTTTCCTAATAATATATAATATATTATATAAATTTTATTTTAGGATATAGCAAAGGTTACAATATGAAACATAAAGATGAATCAGGAATGAATTATTTACCAGAAGGATTAGAAAATGTAAACTTCTTTGATTACCATAAGAATTATATGACACAAGTATAAACTTGAATAAAATTGAATGAAAGATTGGTTACAATATATTTATAATATTGAAGAGTACAGAATAATAATATTACATACATATTAATTATCGAGATTTAACAGATTTAAGTAAAAAAACTATACTAGTTATCAAAATGCAAATCTAATAGTTTTAATATACATTTTGTAGTCAAAGCACAATTATGCAGAATTTCAATAAAAACAGGAAGACAGTGCAAGCTTAATGTGATTTTATTTCAATTATTTAAGATTTATGATAGATTTTAACTGTTAGACATATATGAACATTCATTTGTTTAAATCGGAACAACGCCATAAAATTAATGACGAAAATACGGTTTTTGGACTGGCACTATTTTTCATCTTACTGACTCAATTACTTCACTGTTACTATGTACTTAACATTTTTTCCATATAATAGTTTTATTGTTAGCAGGCATGTCAATAACATTTATTAACTTAATACCATTCTTTTCTGCTAATGCCTTCAGATCATTAATATCTCTCAGGCCCCAGTTTGGATCTTGAAGCTTCAATGATTTATTGAAATTAACGTTACTTTCTGGCGTTATTTTTCCGTCTATAGCATAAGGTCCATATGTAAATAAAATACCATCATCCTTTAACAGTTTACCCGCATTATTAAATAAACCAACACAACACTGATAAGGTGAAATGTGTATCATATTCGCATTATATATATAATCAATATTGGCTTCTTTAAAGATATTATTACCCCAAGTATGAAAATCTGTTGTAATATCTATCTTTAAAGGGTCTTTCACATTTATAAGTCCATTTGTATGAGCTGCAATACTTTCGAGTAGCCTCGATTCATATTCTGAAGGATAAAATGAAATTTGAGGAAAATGAGTAGCAAAATAGGCTATATGTTGTCCAGAACCAGATGCAATTTCCAAAAAAGTTTTATCTGGACTATGCTGAATATATTTTTGAAGAACTGACAAAATTGGACTTTTGTTACGTTCAGCTGCAGGATAAATTAGCTTTTTGGCAGCCATAATTCTCGACCTTAAATTAGAATCTAACATATTATTTGCCACCTAAATTTAATTCTTATTTTCTTATTTATTTATTTTATTGAATTTAATAATTATTTCCTTATTTCCTTTCAGTATCAGTATTTAAATATTAAATATGGCTTGTTCTTTTGTACACTATCTTTTAATAACATTTTCATAACTAATTGTTTAAAAACTACTTAAAAAAAGAAAAAAACGAATATAAATCTTACCTATGATTAGCAGCACAGTGAATAATTGCATTCATATCTAGTTACTGCACTCATATTAATATTTTACCTGAAAAATTTAAGTGTAAATCTTACAATTTTTTTTTGCCACAAAAATAACATACATTATTTAAAATTAATATGATGTAAAATATAATACATATCAGCAATGTCTATTAAATTTAAGCTTCATATAAATTAATTTACATTTATTATATTTTGGTGTGTTATAATAGTATTGATCTTTATATTATATTATGCTTACAATACAATGAAACAAGCATTCGTATGAAGTAAAAACTAATTTATGCAAATATATATTTCTATTATGTTTATTTAATAACAATGTCTAGAATGTATATCAAAAGTACAATAATACATGATCATTTATATGTTTTATTAATTGAGTATTTTTCACATTTCTTGAACTAACTATACTAAATTGAATCAAGTAACATATAACTTGTTTAATCGTCAGAACATTAATGACTCTTTTTATCATTGTTCCCCTTGCCTTTACTCAATTTTTCTTGATTTCTTTTATTTTTCACTGAACTTGGTATATGTACAGAATGTCCTGTCTTTTTCAAGTGTTCAAATAATTTATTTTTACTAGGAAATTCAAGTTTACACATGACACAACAATGTGCTAAATCTGGCACTTCAATGCTTTGTGATCCATTCCTATTTTTACCTCCATTTTCTTTTTCTAAAGATTTTCTTTTTGCACTTTTAACCTTCTTACTTTTAGATTTCTCATTAATTGCAGTATTTGTTTCTAAATTATTAGGTAATAATTCTCTTTCATCTATTTCTTTGATTATCTCTTCCTCACATTCCTTTATTTCGTCATTGGACAATTTTTGATTATTCTCAACAACTTTATTTAATATTGTCTGCTTGTGTTGCTGTTTTTTGCGTTGTTTTTTTGATAACAAAATATCTTCATTGATATTTAGATCTTCGTCACTAATTTGTTCTACTACTGGATTCTGAACATTCTTTTTCTGTTTTTTCTTTTTTTGTTTCTTAGGTCGCACAATCTCTTTATTTTCTTGGTCAGAAATAAGCTCATCTTCAGAAGTTGTATATTCATTATTATATTTCAGTACTTTAGGTGATACGCGAAGGAAATCGTCCATCTGAGATTCCACAGCAAATTTAGATTCTTCTGGATAGCACGTTATTCCTTCTGGTTTTGCAAAATCCTTAAATTCTTCATCATCTGATATTAATTCTGCCTCTGAAATTTCTTTTTCAGCACTACTTGTATTCTCCATATTATTTTGAACAGGATTTAATAAAAAATCAGGAATTTGTGAATCTGTTGCTAGTTTTTTCTCACATTGTGAGATTGATTCAGAATTAACATCACTTTCTTGAACATTTCCAAATTTGTTACATTCTTTCATCATAGATAGTTTTATCATTGCAATATTATCTTTATGTCTTTTAGAGTTTTCATGATTTTTAAATGCTTTATGTGTTTTAAATATTTTATTGCAAGCTACACAATACAGAGAATTATCATCTATTGCATTTTCATCATCCATGTCTCCTTCAGAAGATAAATCTTCTCCAAATTCTTGATCAAGATTAGCTTCAATATTTTTAAGCTCGGCCTCTATGTTTGAAGATGTTGACCATTCCGATACTTTATGTTCTTTTAATTGTTTTTGTCTTTCTAATAATTGTTGTCTTCTTCGTTCCTCTACCTTTTTCAAATTTTCTTTTGCATGTTCACTAAGCTTAACTATATGAGCCTGTACTCGTTTATCACGTTTACGTATAAATGCAACTAAATTCCTTACTTGTTCATTTCTTTCTTTCTTAGCTTTGTCTCGAACTTTCTTATTTTCTTTCTCGATAAGACGTGCAACTTTTCTATTAGGAGCATCTCTAATGTCATAAGGATCTAACCATGCAAATGATCTTTTTGTATTATAACTTTGCCAGTAAGCATAAAATTTATGAACAATTTCTTTATATGAACTTTGCGAATCTCCAAATCCTGGAATTTCTTCATCTAAATCTTTTTCTTTTGCAAATTCTATGTCCTCAACTGCTAATTTTTCAAATACATTACGATAAGTAGTATAAAATCCTTTTTCATCGTCTCCATAACCCTTGAAACAAGTAGTTGAGAAATATTGAAAGAGATCAATAGAGTCATCCTTATAATCTCCATCAATACCACCTTTTAAAATAGCTTCACGATGGTTGTCATACCAGGTACGTTCATGAGGATCACTTAATACTTCCCAAGCTTGTTGAACAAGCTGAAACTGTTCCTTTGCTTCTTCTGGATTATTTAAATTTTTGTCTGGATGCCACTTTAAAGCTAGTTTTCTGTAAGCCTTTTTTAAGTCATCATCAGAAGCATTTCGTGGTACCCCTAATATCTCATAGTGACACTTCATTGTAGCAATGACTAATATTTCTTATCTTCAATATTACAAATTGTAATTTCGCAATATAAAATTATGTAAATCATACACTACAAGAAGATCATTAAATTGATGATGATATTGATATTGATAACAAAATATTCATATTGCGTATTTCTATTCGTTTACTGATAGTCTCTATTATCATATTTTATATCGTATACGACGTAAAAAGTATTTATATTAATAGATCTAAATACTATCATATCTTACCGAATGTTTCTTAATGCTTATTTACGCTTGAATTTTTGCTTTATGCTTTAATAATATCCGTATTTATTAAGAATCATAAAATGATACTAGATAGTTCTTTTTACAGCTCTTTAGATATAATTATGCTATACAATAACAAGATTCAACAATTTCAGCTTATTTTATATTATTATTTCAGCTTATATTTCTACATACATACAAAATATGTATATATGAAGTTATCTTTACTTCGAAACACTTGTCACGTTTATCTTAAGACTGACTCACATTTTTAAATTATATAGGCATATATAAGTACTTATATTTATATAGTAAATTTTAAATAATTGGATAAGAAGAAAATTTATTAAGTAATATGAATCCAATTAAATATCAATATGATTTTATTTTTAAGTAATGATATATCTTTTTTGTTATCACATTATCACATTGTTATAACGAATATATTTCATCTAGAGATTGATATATTTTTTCGTGAATTTCTCTGAAATCTTACATTAATGAAACTAATGTTTTATTAATAATAATGTTAATCTAACAAATTAAATGAACTTTTAATTTAATTTTCTGTCTCTGTAATGTAAATATCAAAAAATAATTAAACATATTGTAACTCTTGCTTGCTTCACTTTATATTGAATTAGAGAGGATTTTACTAGGGATAGGGATCTTTTGACGTGGAACAGCTGATTCTATGCGTTATTCGTCTGACTATTTCCAACATCAAGATGGCCACGGTCGTGAGAGTACAGTAAGGGTTGTATGATTTTTGGCATATATCGCCAGTTACGACGTTTGGAGCCGTTGTCATTAATATTCAGTATTTTCGGTAAATATATCTATGTTTTTTTACATAGAATATATGTTGATTTGTTAAAATAATTGCATATAAATGCGATAAAATTAGAACCTTACAAATTGTCAGTGACATCTCGTGAACGTGATATAGCAGACGCCTCTAATTGCTTTTAATAGGTTTTCTTCGAGGACTTAATGTATCGCGTTATAACGATGGCCTTTATAGTAGATGCTTGTCAAACCCTTTTTGCTATGGACGAAGAATTCACTTGCTATCAATGAAAATATTTGTTATTAATATTAATATAATACTGATTATTCTTTGAGTACTTTATAATAAGGTTTTGTCATTCATTTATTACGGGATTATTTGATTGCATTGTCATTTAACGACTTCCTTTGAATTGTTTCTTTGAATTACTGTTATTTTATATCATCTATGCCAGAGGAGCATATGTTGTAGATTTAGCAATTTTCATCCTTATACTTTTACAAAATAAAACATGTACTTATGCATAGCCTATATGTATTGTGTTTTTATATTATCAAAACAAAAACTTTTTCTTTTACTAACTGAAAAAATTAATATGCTGTGCATTTATATCACAATGACTTACTTAAAAAATAAGTTGTGTTCCTTTATATCGTTTACAATAATTATATTAAATAAAGATATAACACATTTTGTTTTAACATACGAGAAAATGAATTTATTCCGAAATAGAACATGTAATGAAAATAATTATTAAATATAAATTTGTGAAAATTTGTAATAGTTTTAAAGTTCAAAATTAAGTAGTTGTATCTATGTTTGTAATATATTTTACATTTATAGCATTTAAATATTACTACAGATATGAAAATTTCTTATATCTTCAATCAAACTTGGAATACTTCTAAAGGATATTAAGATGATATATCATCGTTATAGAATTATTTCCGTTAAAATATGTTAATAGTTTGTTACATATAATGTTATGTATAATTATAACAAAAAAGACAAGAGTTCATTTTAATTACGTTTACAAAATATAAATAAATTGTCTAAAGATTTCATTTAATTTTATATTAATTATATTCGTTATATTCCAACTTTATGTTCAATGTTAAAATGACTATGTGTGCTAAAATAATAAGTTAATTAAGTAGATATGTCGGTATTAATTTTTACTTAATCCAGTTTGTAATAAATTGTAGGTTGAATTTTTAAAATGACAGCGGGCACAAGCTTAGTAGTACCCATAGTTTTATGGGGACGCATAGCTCCAACTCATTGTGTTTCCTGTATCTATTTGTCTCGAGATCAAAAAACATTAGTAACAGGATGTTATGATGGCCAGATATGTTTGTGGCAAGTAGACCCTGAAACATTGAAGGTAAATGTATAATTACATTTTAATTCGTTTAATTAATTTCAGAAATATTAATATTAGCATTAAATGATTATGTTATTAATTATATATTAAGATGAGTCCAAGATGTTTACTTGTTGGTCATACTGCTCCAATAATGTGCCTGAGTCGAGCTAGTGTTATTATGGAACAAAATTATATTGTCAGTAGCAGTGAAAGTGGAGAAATGTGTACATGGGACTTAGTTGATGGAAAATGCAGGGAAGCTGTAAAGCTCACCAGTGTTCATACACAGATGTTGCCTTATGTCTCTGCTGGTGGAGAAGATGTTAGATTGTTTTGTTCAGGGTATATTATAATTATATTATACTTGAAAACAGTATATACATTTCTTTAACAAATTTCTAATTTAAAGAATATTCATTTTATAATTTTAGATACTATCCTGAGGTTTTAGTAATGGACCCTTTTAGTTTGGAAGTTTTATTCACCTTAAGCTCCCGTGTTAATCCTGACTGGATCAGTGCTTTGCACGTTTTGCGGCCGGCCAAACGGAAAGGTCGGTTCTACGTGCATACAAGTTAGTTACACTCCATCACACCTATGCTTTATACCATAAATTGCAACCTTATCTTTCTCTGATTTCTCTACCAATCTGTATTGTGCAAAAATTTATTGCTCTAAAGAGATAGTATTTCATTATAATATAAGTGAATTGTTTCGATTAAATATTAAGTACAATATTTATTTGTACAATATGCTTGGTATCTCCTGGCCTATTAATTTTTTATATACTATCTTTCTGCTCAACAGGTGTTTCCTTTAGATATCGAACAAAGTCGTCCATGAAAATATATATTCTTTGTGCACTATACTATTTAATTGGAATATATAATAAATTTTGTAATATTTTTTTAGTAAAGTGATTAACAAAGATAAAAATTTATATGCACAGATATTTTTATCTTTTTGTGATTTAGAATTTTCTGCTAATTTTTCAAGCAATTAATAAAAAAAAGCTTTGGGTAGATTAAAAACTTTGCATTTAACTATTTATGTATCTTTTCTTTTGTAAAGAGTATTTTGTAATCGTTCAAATTGATAGTACTATCTAATATATCTTATATTGTATTATTTAGCGGTGTTAATCTAAATATTATTATAAATTAATGAAAATTACATTGTTGCAGCATGTTAATGAAACAAATGCGGAGACATATCAGTGTTTTTACACTGGTAGTTGAGGCTCTATCATTTTTTTCATATTTTTTTCTCCTCTGATTTTTGACTCTCATTTTCTAGAATAATAAAATCAAATGAGCAGGCATTATACTTGAACAAACCTTTCTTTTATGCTACTCTCCTTCATTCGCATTTCCTTTCACAAAATCATTACGGCATACATTGCATTTATCTACATTAATCACTTTCATATCATTTATGGTATACTATATCTATCGTAAGTATATATTTAAACTGATAATTTCTAGAACAAGTTTAGTGTTTGAATGCAATGAATGCACTTGTATGAAAATTTTAGTGCTGGTATTTTATTATACAATAAAATACCATATGATTAAAATTTTATTGATTACTAGAATAAAGTTCTATTTTCATATTTTCTATAGGATTTTTAGTAAAGATATGTAAGAAAACTATTTTACTATATAAAATATTATATCTACAATGATAAATTTTATAGAATAGAAGTCTTTTAAGTACATCCGTAGAATTGACAATAAATGTAAAAGAATGTAAATAATGTAAAAAAGTGTAATTTTGCATGTACTGTAATTCATCAAGAATATTGTTTACAATACTAGCACATCAGATGTATCTGTTTTTAGTGCATATACATAAATCTTAAAGATTATATCCCTTAATATACGGTATCTTAGAAGTTGAAAACTTTTAGAGGGCCAGCAAAACAAATATAAGTCAATAGATTTGTTCTAAAAACTGGTATATGTACATATATGAGGTATGTCTTATATAAATCTCTTGTCAACGTTCAAACCATTATAGCGACTTTCTGGCTTTCCAAAAGTTAATAATAAGAGTCTATTAACTAATACAAAATGTCTAATAGTCTAATGTATTTTGTCTTTATGTAATTATGCTATATCTGGGAATGAATAATTATTGATTACATTTTTAAGACGCTCTGTGGATTATTTGGCATGACTCTGTTTAATTTAATTTGAAACATTTTATTTTGCATGAAATTATAGCACTATATTACAGGGGCTTGATCATTTATGGTTGAAATTATTAACTGTTTTAAATAGTTTGTGTTTCCTACTTTTAGCATATTTATTCATCAATACTACAACAAAGTTTCATAATTTTGTATAAAGTTAATATTTTTTCATATGTTTATGACATTTATAAAGTGTCATTTTATTGACCCTTACTAAAAATTCTTTTGCTTAAAACGCTATGACACCTTCTTAGATATAGTTAACGCGCAACAGGCGCTTCCATTCATTTAAAGATGATGTTGTGCTGGCCTTAACGACGACTGGTACAGTCAAGGTGTGGACTCTTCTTGGACATGAGAATCGTAACAGTGAGCCTCTTTATGAACATGAAAGCAAACAAATACGATGTTTAAATGCACTTGCAATGACTTGTTGCCCATATAATCAGAGAACTGTATTAATTGTATGCTCTAAACATTGGCAGGTATATCTTATTTATTGTTATAGTTTCACAAATTACTTAAATTTGATTTTTACTAATATATCATCCACATTAGATATATGATGCCGGTGATTTCTCCCTTCTATGTTCAATCACTGCACCTTGTGGCGAACGTTGGATGGCTGGAGACTTCTTATCTGCAGACAGAGTAATCCTGTGGAGTGATGAAGGTCGTGGTTATCTCTATAAACTACCAGCTAAGTACGTTTTTAAGTAGAATATCCCTTTTTCTTCTTATTTTATGTTTTTACTGTTATATTTAATATTTCATATTTTGGACTTGTTGCAAAGAAGTTATCAACGATGATAAGCATTAAATATTTCTAAAACAAAAGATTCATTATAAAACAAGTTTGAAATATAGATTTATTTAATAAAATATTTATTTGTTGCTTATAGGGTTCTGGTACATCTTGACAGGTAGTTCTTCTAAATTTAATATTGCCAATTATCTTTAATATAAGAATTAACATATCAAGTTTTAATAAGAAAAGATATTTATTGAAAAAAGATGCTTAATCTTATAGCATGACACTAGATACTAATTTGTACTTATATACTCTAACACAAATATAATAGCTAACAAATTCAAAAACGATAATACAACAATTACAATTTAAGAAACGTAAGAAAAATTGTATATAAGTAAAAGCTGTATGTAGTAAAAGTAGAAATATTTTGGAAAAATATTTTGTTTTATTATATTATTTTATTTTATAATATATGAAATAATATATTTTAAAGAAACAAAATATATTATTGCAAGCATAGTTAAAATAAAATGTAATATAAATTGGTTGAAATGTAGTTATCTATCTTGATGCCAATGTCATTTGCAGTTAATAATTTTTTCTTCAATATACTTCATTTATTGCTAGATGCATAGACGGATCTTATAACCAAACATATTTTTTTCAATTAATTAGAATCTTTAATTTACAGTTTTTGGAACTAAATGCTATTTTATAGACGCACTTGCTGGCAATGCACATTTAATATTTGTTCCCCTTATATTGTTTTACTTCATTTACCATGAACATTCATATTCAATCACAAATAGGAAATATAAATTATGTACTTTCTATATTACGATGAAAATTAATGACAACATTTTAATGATTAAGTAAAATAATTCTTACAAATAAGTAGGAAATGTAAAAATGTAGTAATGTTGATCTTTGGAAAATATCTATTATTCCTTTCTCTTAATAATATTTTATCTTTAATAAGAATATAATTAAATATAGATATACATTTATATCTAAAAAATTTCATGAAATGTCTATAAAGTTCTTTATATGTGAGAATGAAAAGATAGAATGAATATCTTTTTTTAAAGTTTACTTATATTTTACTATAGCAGAGTTTTCATTGAGTTTTCTCGAAAAGCAAAAAAAAGAACACCAAAAATAATTAAAGTAAAAGTTATATTAAAAAGATAATTTTGCTGTAATTAAGTATATTGTAACTGTATGTATTTGTAATTTACATATGTTACAAACAATTCATGACATAACTTGTTTTTACGGTGATGTGTCTTTTTCATATAACACACACCTACTGCATTCTACGGTGGATCTGGTGTTCTTCTAGCAAGTTGAAGGGCAAGGCTCTTAGCAGGTAATCCTGCGTTATCTCTGTTACACACTTTCTTCTTGTATTCTTCATTGCAAGTATTGTCTCTTTATTTATGTTCTTCATATTTGTTTTGCTACGTATAGTATTCTTCTACAAGTTCACTTTTCTTCTTTCCTATTTCTTATTCCCATTAAAAATGATGAATGAAGTATAATATTTATAAATTTCTTACATGCATAAATACAAAACAATTTAAAGTGCTTTTTAAAACCATAAAAATATAATCAATGACTATATTAGTGATAATATTCATCTTCTATTCTATTATTAGTAGTTTACAGATATTTTTTAATCATAGAGTCAAATTAAAGCTGATTAAAAGTTAATCAATTAATTAATAAACAAATTATATGAATTTTCTTACATTTTGTTTGTTTTGGCCTTATGTTCAGATTAACGTTCTTTGTAATATGACTATATGATCGTAAAATACTATAAAGAATAAATATGTAATTTCAAATTATACAAATATTATAATTGAAATATAATTTGTTATACTATGTCATAATTGCCAGCACAAATATTTCATAACTAATTATTCTTTTGTCAAAATCTATAAAGATTATATGATAGAAATTTACATTAAACCAAAATATTATACAGCTGTATCATATCTCTCTGCATTTCATCTTACGTTTTCATCTTTATCTGTCCTAAGTTGCTTTACATGTATCAATATCTCATATCACAAGTTAGGTAAATAATGGAAACAACTATTTCAATAAAATATAATAGTGCTATGCCAGCTTATGTAGTTTTAGTAAGCCATGCTATATTACTTAGTTATATTTACATAAACAAATTTATACATATATTTAAACAATCTTTATTTCTGCATTTACCATATAACAAATTATTATGTAACTAATACAAGTAGCATACTAATTTAAATAATTTATAAAAGACATTATTAATTATTGGTATGCATAATAAATCAAGTAATATAAATTAAGTTATTAAAATAAATAAATAAAGAACAATTTATAACAATAAATATATATAAATATATAAATAAATATATATATAAATATGTATTATATATATAAATGTATATTATATATAAATATACATTATATATATAAATAAATAAATATATATATATATATATTATAACAATTTATAACAATTTTAAACAATAAATAACATTTACTATTTATCGATTGCAAAGCATTCTTAATTTTATAGTTTGCAATTTATTATAGTATATCAAAATCTATTATGAATTATAGTATATCAAAATCTATTATGAATTAATATTCGAAATAATATTATTCCAAGAGAGCAATTTTTTTTATTGTATAGTAGCGTTGCAGACAACAAAAATTTTCATACCGCCGGTGTTGAATATGATCAACCTTATCTCTACTGCACTTTGACACAACCTGGAGTCAAGGTCAGTTTAAAATTGGTGTTTAACAATTTTAATTTCCTACAAATTATGCACTTCAAGGTAATTAATTATTATGTTTCTTTTTCCATTTTAGCCTCTATCATGTCCACCAGCAATGCGACTAGTTACAGTTCAAAAACAAAGTAAAACGTTAAAGTATTTATTACGCGGTGATAGCGGAGGAGTTGTTCTCTGGACAGTTCCAGAAGTAACGACTCAACAATTAGCTCAAATTTGTCAAAATGACCGTTCAACTCCACTTTCACTACCACCAGCAGTAAAAACGAGTATTACAACTGCTTGGGAGGAAATGAAACCATCACCAGTTGGAATATTAGATCAATTAGACAGTGGAGATGGACATGGCATAAAATTAACAGCTAGTATATATTTACCACAACAAAGTCGTTTAGTTGTCGGTCGTGAAGACGGCAGTATTATCATTGTTCCTGCAACACAAACAGTCATGCTTCAATTACTTCATGGCAATCATCAACAATATGATGGTACGATAAATTTATTAATTCCAAAGTAGCAATATTTTTCTTTTCATTCAATTGGGCAATTTGAATAATTATAATCGTGATGTTCATATAAATTTCTTTCAATCATACTTCTTTCTCTTTATTCTATTATGGTGGTTTATAGATTGGCCTCCTCACCAAGTATTGTTGGGTCACTCCGGCCGAGTGAACTGCCTTTTGTATCCACATGGAGCAGCACCACGTTATGATCGGACACATCTCGTTTCTGGATCTGTTGATTTTGCTGTATGTTTGTGGGATCTTTATGCTGGTACACTCATTCATAGATTCTGCGTCCATGCAGGTGAAATTACACAATTAATGGTACCACCTGATAACTGTAGTGTACGTTCAATATTTTTTATAAGTACATTATTAACTAGCAATATTTTATTATATATCTGTCTTTTGTCTCACAAATTATACATAATTACAATTTTATTATCTTTTTAGCCTAGAATACAGAAGTGTGTTTGCAGTGTTGCATCAGATCATAGTGTTACTCTGTTATCATTAGCAGAAAGAAAATGTGTTGTTCTTGCTTCTCGGCACTTATTCCCAGTTGTTACGATAAAATGGAGACCATTGGATGACTTTATGATAGTTGGATGTTCAGACGGAGCTGTGTATGTATGGCAAATGGAAACCGGCCATCTAGATCGTGTATTGCATGGTACATATAAATTTTCAATTTTATTATCCCAATGATATCTTTATATTTTTAAATGTAATAATAAATTATAAATATCATATTTTCGCTATTATGATTTTTGTCAACTAATATATTATTTAGCATCTAATACATCAAAATTTATTCTTGTAAAATTTTAATAAAAATCTGTACAGGTATTATTGCAGAAGAAGTGCTCTATGCTTGCGATGAAAATACAATCGCTGCGTCTGGTGGATCTGCTACTGGTGGTGAACTAGGTTTAGCTAATCCTGCTGTACATTTTTTTAGGTAAATGAAACCCTGCAAAATGAATGATAGGGATACTGAGTAAATTTTAGAACCAAGTCTCTAAAAGATTTTCTTTCTTTTCGTTATGTTTTTCATGTTTTGTTTCTTTAGAGGCTTGAGACATAGAAATCTGTCTGCTATAAGACACGCAACGCAAAGAGGATTGCATCAATTGCAACAACTTCATGGTGGACAAGGAGTTGATCATGGAAATCAAATAAAGACAAAAGGCACACCTTTAATGATTCAAGGTTTTAGAAGTAATCCTAAAGATCCAGAAAGCCATATTTTATTTTTTGACATAGAAGCATTGATAGGTAATATCTTTTTTTAATTTTCAAAAAAATATATATAAAATGTTAATACTTTACATAAAGACACTTAAAAATTAGGTTTATTTGTTCTATTTTTTACATAGTACAATTACTTAATGATGAATATGGAGCAATGTCACCTGGTTCTTTGGAAGCACAGGGTCTTATTTCAGCCTCTGAGTATCAAAAAGTTGCAGCACTTACACAGTCTGCTAGTCCAGATGCTCATAAAAAAATTGCAGGTAAACATGTCTGAGATATTTTTATTTGTTCATACATATAAATACTAACTTCGAGCATTTAATCGTTATCTATATTAATAAAAAAAAACTTGAACAAACATGCCACTTTATAGACTTTTTCGGTCGCGTCAAGGATAAGGCAGGCGACGTTGAACGAATTTTAAAGGAGAAGGATCGCCACGGTATTGTGTTATAGTTTCATTTTGTAAATCGTAGTTTGTATGCAATTTTTTTATATACTTGTATACAGCAAAAATTTAACAAGATCTTTATATAAAAATATTGGCCTTATTTCACATATTACGTTTAATGCAAATAATACAATATATAGTCTTCATGCATACTAAAATATTAATCACATGTTTTGCGATGCAGACAGATGCATATATTCTTGGATGTAATATAACATTCGAGCCAAAATTCTACTATTAAAACACATTTGTTTTAAGTACAATATGTTATTTTGTTTGAATTTTCAATAATTACATTGAAACTCTTAATCAATTGACATTTTTTATATTGATTCATTAAGGAACACAAAATTAAACAAGATGTACAACCTTAATTTAAAGAAATAAAGAAAAGTTAAAGTAGGTATTTTATCATGAATTAGCTGTTTGTATTTTTAATTTGCTTTATGCTTGGTAGTATTTCTTTTCTATTAGGCATATTGATTTACACAAATATATATTTTCTTTTCGAATATTTATTTCATATGCATAATACTTACAGGAAATTTCATAGTATGTTCAACATTTCAACTGTTGTAGTTAGAAGAATTCATGTTGAAAAAGTATACTCACTTATAGCATCTAAAGCCAATTTCTTTCTGTAGGTATATTGGCTAAAATGAAGGAGGGCGCAGAGAACGTACATACTAAGATTCAGGCCAAGGTGGAAAGCGTTGGCCTCAAGCCGTCGACTCTCGACGGCAAAGGTTAGCCATGATTTAAGGAAGATGGCAAAATTATTGTACTTTCTACTGTTGAATTACGTGGCATGGATTTTTGTTGTTAGTTTAGATTTGTCATCTGCTTTCCATTTTCTTTTTTTTTTTTTCCATATAAAATATATTAATTTATAGTGTTTTTTTTTTTTAATATCCAAAATACAAATGATTGAAAGTTTTACTGATTTCCCTGGTTTGTTGTATTTATATACTGATAAAAATTCAAACATTTGTGGATTTTATCATAAATATGTTTAATTATTTGTAGTATCATTTAGTAAATACATAATGTTACATTTTTATAAAAATGAGTTGAAAATTAAGCGCTTTTTAAAAGTAAGAAACACACAGTTAGGTGTTATATTTCGTAAAACATATTTTATACTTCGAACGTTCCTGTTTTCACTGTATTATTTGCTTCTTTTTCTTCCTTAATTAATATACTTAAAATTCGCTATAGTATTTATTTACATAGGGCAAATCGGAGTTCATAGTATGACTGTAAAGAATTTAAAATCAGACGAGTAGTTTCTAAATGAAATTTTGTGTATTTGTAAGAAAAATTGCCTAAAAAATTATTTGCTTACTTTTTTCTTAAATTATAAACGTGATTTTGTTTATTTCATCATTTTCATTAATATTTTATCATGTTCTGATGATAGCACGCTGCATTTTATATGTTAATGTTTTTATTCATAAACTTTTTGTCGTTGCATATTATTGTAAAATTTCTCATACATCTCATTGGTCAAAATGTTTAAAACAAACATGTAATATCTCTTCATTTAAATATTTTTACATCTAAAATGTTGATGTGGGAATGTACAAACAATCTTTAAGTTATAGATTTATGTTATATTTTACTTCTTCAGTGTTTCTTTGTACATTTAGGATTAATACATTTCCGATTATATTTACAAAATTTTATTCTTTTACAGGTGATAATTGGAATAATAATGAAATTGCGAAAAACAATTTAAAACGAAATGGAGCGTTTAGTGAACCAAATGCCACTATGGAAGTTGCTCAGCTTATATTAAGTTTGTTACATGCTTGGGGTATTGATCCAGATTTAGATCGCGTTTGCGAAGGAAAGTTAGGTTTATTAAGACCTATGGTTCCTGTTTCATTTGGAGTATTGTCAAAAGGAGGTACGAGCGAACATGATTTAGTTTATTAAATACGTGTGACTTCTCATGATTCGATTAATATTATTTTTTGAAGGTTACATGTCATTATTATTACCAACTTGGCAAATGCAATTGGAACCAATTGGCGAACCTACAACTCAATTAGAACAACGTTTACCAGCAGAATTAGTTAGACAAGAAAGACTTACCAGAGCATTCACAGCAAGGGCACATTGGGAGTTATCTACCACATTAACCAGCAATCATTTATTAGCAGTAGTAGCTTTAGCAAATACTTTAATGTCAATGAACAATGCCACTTTTGTACCTGAACAAGAACGAAATCGTAAAATGCATAGGTGAATAATTAATATTATTTGTTTTTCTACCCTTTTAAATATCTAATTAAAATTAAATACAAATTTTATCTACACTTTATTTAATATACTTAGGCCTGGTAATAGATCTACAGTTAATTGGAATAAAGCAGAAGAAGAAAATGAAGAAATTTATACAGCGCAACAAGCACAGATTAAGCAAGGTTGGTCTCTTTTAGCAACATTACACTGCGTACTATTGCCCGATAAAATAGTTTCACAAGGTGGTGTTAAGACTTTTAAACGGCCTCAAGTTGAAATGATGGCTCGTAGATGGCAACATCAATGTCTTGAGGTTTGTTAGCACTGATGTATATAAAAGATTGTATAAAACTTATAATGTTATACAAAATAATAATATTTTAGATTCGCGAAGCTGCTCAAGCTTTATTACTTGCTGAATTAGGAAGAATGGGTCCAAAAGGAAGGAAAACACTTGTAGATAGCTGGTCACAATATCTACCAATGTATAGCACTCAAGAACCTATTGCACCACAATCGCAAAATCAAAGTCCACCAGCTCCAGGTAGTCCAATTCCACCATCTGAATCACATACGGAGGAGGAAGATGAAGAAGAGGAACTGGCAGAAGGTAAGAATAAATTATAAAATTTCGCTTATATAATTTTAATATTGGAAGAAGTATTTAATTTCTTTACATACATTAGCAGAAATAAATGTAGCTAGGAAACCATCGAGCGTGGCGGAATTAAAACGAAAGCAAACGACAGCAGTTGTATTACTAGGGGTAATAGGTGCAGAATTTGGGCAAGACGTTACTACCACAAATCAGAAAAGAGATAACGAACAAAGACGAAAGAGTTCAATTGTAGAAGGTTTTGGAATAGGAAATAATAATCTTGCCAGGCATACTAGTATGGCACTCACGCACTTGTTACACGCACCTCACTCTCCGAAATTACCTTTACATACGGCATTGCGAAGAGCCGCAATTGATCTCATTGGTAGAGGTTTCACTGTTTGGGAACCATATCTTGACGTATCGAAAGTAAGAATCGTATTAACAAATTAATCTTATAACTAATATAATTTATAAGCGTAAGTAAGATTTGTCAATGTATCCAATACAGGTATTATTGGGGTTACTAGAAATGTGTTGTGATGCTGATAAATTGGTACCAAATATGACATATGGCCTTCCGCTTACACCTCAAGCTGATACCTGTCGTACAGCAAGACATGCTTTAACTTTAATAGCTACTGCTCGACCTGCAGCATTTATTACTACGATGGCACGAGAAGTAGCTAGATACAATACACTACAACAAAATGCGCAAACACTAAATGTAAATATGGGTGCAAGTGTTTTGGTTAGGGCAAAACCAGAAATACTTAGGATTGTTGAACAATTAATTGATAAAATGCAGAGTGAAATGAGCGATCTCTTAGTTGAGGTGAGAATAACTCAAATTATTATGAAATTGAAACATAATTGTATATTTAATATAATAATTAATATTTGTAGGTCATGGATATTATCTTACATTGTTTGGATCCAGGTCATCTTAAGACTAAACCATTGAATGATGTGTTTCCAGCAGTATGTAGATTTAATCAAGTAAGTTGAGTTATGTTAATATTGTTTATATAATTTTTTAAATACTTAGCTGATAATAAAATATCTATTTATTTCAGGTAAGTCATTGTCCGGCAACACGCAGAATAGCAGTAGGTAGTCGCAATGGTCAGCTCGCTTTATATGAATTACGAGGCAATGTTAAATGTCAAACAGTACCTGCGCATGTTGCATCTGTAACTGCATTAGCGTTTTCACCTGAAGGCAAGTTTCTGGTTAGTTATTCTTGTACGGAAAATAAATTATGCTTTTGGCAGGTAAGATGTTCTCTATTTATTTATATATATATTGCTGTAACTCACATTAATCAATTAGTCAATTTTATTGTTAATTTAAGTAATTTTCAATGTTCTCAGCAAACAAGTAGTGGTATGTTCGGCCTAGGGAACTCTCAAACACGTTGTGTAAAATCATATAGCACTGCACCCATTAACGATGTAGCACGATTAAACCCTATGCGACTAGCTCGATTGATATGGATAAATAATCGAACAGTTACACTAATGCTTGCCGATGGATCAGAAACACGATTCAATGTTTAAACTGTGAAGATGCTCCCTTCTATCCCAATAATGAATAAACGAAGATAAGTACAGTTATAAAATGGGATCAGCCTATAGCAGAAATATGGAATAACTGTTTTAGGCAAAAGAAATACCCGAAAGTGATGTCGTGAATATTGGTGCGCTTATTGGTACTTAATAGTACTAGTGCTAAAATAATTGGATATCATATGGAGTATACACAAATGAAGTTTATCATTGCACGACGCAGGATATGGTTTAGCGATTATCGTCAAGTATGGTATGAAAAATTGTTTTTTCTTTTCAATTTCTTACACTTATCTATCTTTTTATTTCATATATATAATTTAAATATTTCATTTCTTGGTCGCGCACGAATATGCTACATTTTGGTGTTTTCATAGCACACAAGAGAGTTTGATGCCATCAGGTTTCAACAAAAAGTATTTCTTTTATCTAGTAATTTAACTGCATTATCATTTCATTGCCAATAATGTAGTTATGATACTAAAGTATTTCATTGAAATTTCGTGAATTTAGATCAAAGTAAAATAATACGATGAAACGCTTTCATACTGTCACACGTATATCATAGATGTTGTTAGTTATTTCTACATGAGGATTTGTGTGGACGTGTGCTGTACTGTACATTACGCAATGTTACATTATTGCGTATACTATTCAAAGCCATGATTACATATTCCTGAAATCCTGATATAATAGATAAAAAGATGGTTACCATATGAAAAACTGGAACCTCGCGTTGAAAGTACATACCTGTGTATATATACATATAAAGAAGAAAAAGAAAAGAATTCTCGCTGAAGATTTGTATATACATAACGCAATGGCGAATCGTATAAGTCAATATAATAACTTGTATGAACATCATATATTTAATTTGTTTATGTATAATTAAACGCTTCAAATGAATTCCTGTTTTACAAATTTTACATGTGTTATTTGTCCGCGTAATTTGTACCGCTTAACGAAAGATAAATATTTCCGTATCTTAGAATGATATAGGTCGAGATCTGATTCCTAAAGAGACTAATAATCGATCACGCATGTTTCGGTACTTAGGACTAAGGCTAGAATAGAGAACCACACGGGCGTCTTATACGCTACGTGTTGCATATTGCGTTTCCCCGCCGAAGCAGGATCTTGAATGGATGTGCGTTTTACGGGCATCTTACACGCTACGGGTTAGACACCGTATTCAGGAAGAATTAATTCAATACAAAAATGAATTTTGTACAGGCTTGATGCCTTACTGCTCTATGCGTAATATTAAAAAACAGGAAAAAGCGCAATAGTCGTTAGTGAATATATATCGAACATTTTTCAATCATGTTTTTACTTTTCACTGCTGTGTAGTTAAACCGATACTAAACATTGTATCATTGTATCGCATTGCCAGCGTGTTTTATTTTCAAACTTTGGTGGAGAAAACGGGACGTGCAAGACGAACCGTATAAAACGCCCGTGTAGTTCAAGCCTAGAAGTCAGTCTAGACACACACACACGCGCGCGCGCGCGCGCGCGAGAGAGAGGGGGAGAAAGTAATTTTTAAAGCAGTTATTCAGAATTCAAGATATATTTTACAGTTACCTTACGATTTTTATAAATATTCTACGCGAAAATCATTAGTAATATTTATTTCGTTTAAAATGAAGCGTTTGAAAGCTAATCTATATATAGGTATTATCCATATGTAAAGTGTGTTGCTTCTTTTTTTATTTCTCCTCGTGAAATAAAATTTTCTCCATTCTTGAGATACTGGACAAATAGTGAATATAGACGATAATAAGTTCGTTTAGTATAATTTATTGTGATTATTGCCTTTTATGAATTTTGCACAATATTCTGTGTAAATAGACAATGATCGTGTATACATATGTGTATATGGTTTAAAAATTGATAACATTATTCAAGTTATTACAGATATTGTGACAAGTCCAGCGAGGTATACAGTTGTATGTATGTACAATCCTTATGTTACGATTTAGTTACCTATCATAAATCGCACAAAATCATGAATAAATTTTCTAAGAGATTGTGCTAATCAAGCGAAATATAATGCATATCTGTTAAAATTTTTGTTATCGGTGATATATTGCGTTTATTAAGTTGATTCGTTACTATTTTAAAAGTATGCAAAGTTTTATTATTTTTTTAACGATATTTTAAGCTTTCTATCATTGAGTGTTGATAATATGAAGAATATGAAGAAAGATATTATAGAATACTTTTAATAGTTTCGATCTTTTCTTTTATTTGAAATATCACCAGAAAAGTGAATAGAAAGATGAAACTAACATATTTATCGATAACAAAATTTAAAAGGTATTAGATTCGTAATTATTGCGAAGGCTAAGAGACATTTGTACCGCAAGCATTTGTCACGCAGGCGTGCCTAGAATCGGTACCAAAACAAAATACTCGTAAGCAGAAGCCGAAAGGAAGTGTTGGTTTTAGAAACATGTACGAAAATGACGAGATTCATTTCTCAATCATAATATCCTACCGCGATAAATTAAACAATTTCAATGCGTTACATATACGCATACATGTATCTTGTATATATATATAAAATCAAACTATGCCTAATTGTAACTATGTAATTATTTATGTGTACATTATATTTTATCGTGCGCTGCGTATGACCGGATGAAATTGGATCAATAATGAAAATGATCGATAACTATTATTCTTATCGATCATTCTCTTGTAGTCAATAATAATTGTCAGTGATGGATATTCGATATTTTCAGATTTTAACATAAATAGATTTCTATATAGAAACTTTCGATAAATTCTTACAATTTTTATGAAACAACTTTTCCAAATTCCATTATTCCTACGAAATATTAAACGCGATGTATTAATCTTGTGGAAAAGTTGAATTGTTCATGTAGTATTTGTATGAAGTGTGTGGAACAACAACATTTAAACATATAAGTCTCTAAAAGTCTAATATTTTTATCTTCAAATATTTGGATTTCTTATTATTTCAATACATTCTATCGTTTATTTTAAATGCTATATGTGACTTTCGATTCCATCACTAAGAGCTGTTTTACACGGAGATATGATTCTATTTATGTAAGCGCATGTAATATTTCCTATCTATCACGAATTGTGATGCATGTATTTCCGTGTGAAAGAACTCTAACGGTAATGTTTAAAATGTAAAAGGAATGTGACGCACGTGTTGTTAATCGTTATGCAATAATTAAATGTATTTAAATGTATCCAATGTGAAACGCGTTGCGTTAAAGATCCGATAATATATATATACACCATGAAGACGAAGATCTTGATCTTGATGAATCTTATGCTGTCGCGTTAATTACTTAAAAAAAAAAAAAAAAAAAAATAATCATTTATATTTGAGGAAATACTAAAATATCCATTTCTTAAGTTGCAGATGATACAACAGGCGTCCCTAATTGGGATTAGAAGACTATAATTGAAAGCTTTAATATTAGTAATTTTTACAGAAGAGGTGATACGTGATATTTAAATAAACGTTCAATGTTGTATTTGTAAATAGCACTACCTGTTCACAAACTAAATGAGATATTAGTTTATATATAATTCTATAAAATCAATTCCCCGCAAAATATATTGTTAGAACTTATTTCGTTATTTTTATTTATAGTCATATTTGTTAATTAGAACTACTTTTTTCCGTCGTAGAATATCTATCGATCACGTCCTTTTAATTCTAAACGAATTTACATTGAATTCAATACCTCATCTTTATAATATTACTTTATTTATTATTGTTTGCATTAGTCTCATTAAATCGCATATTAATACATTTTTATCGTGTGAAAAGGGGTCAGGAGTAAATATAGAAGATTTAATGAATATTCTGTAGTATTGTATATAAAATTTTAATTTCATGTTTAGTTAATACTTCCGCCGTAAGCGAGGGTGCATTATATTTATGAGTGATGTGATACTACACAAATGGATGTTACAAACGAAATTAAAGTTTTAACAATAAATTATATGTATATATATTTTATTAAAGTAACATAGGAATTTTAGCCATTACTTATTCTGAGTATACAGTAATTAATATCGTATAAAAAATGGAGAATGAATTAAGCTTCGTTTAAAGTTAAATTTAAAATAAAGCTTTTGAACATGTTCAAAAAGTCTCTTGATCCATATTATAAGTAACGAACGTCCACTGATTGTAGGTCACACATCTGAAACCAAAAATCCTAACTTTTTTACATGAATAACACAAATACTCTTTATTTATTACTTTTTCGATAAGCTTCAGAAAATACATACAACATACTTTTTGTGAATATTGTTTAACATACGTAGTTACAAAAATATTTTAATTGATGAGGCGTATCACTTTCCTAGTAGAGTGGTACTAAAGCAAAGTACGTTGTGAATTGCGAACGTGTTCACGCTTAGTCATAATGTAAATCAAAAAATTTTATATATCAAACGCATAAAAAGATGTTTAATATTTTTTAAATGTTTTATGATATGGAAATATATAATACAATAATTCTACGCAAAACATAGTAAAATTACTCGAAGTATACAGAGTGGTTGGTAACTGGTGGTGGTACAAGCGGAAAGGGGGTGGATTCTACGCGAAAAAAGAAGTCGAAAATATAGAAAATTTTTTTTTAATTTTTTTTTTTTTTAATTTTTCCATCGAGACAACGATCTACAGTGAGATCTCGTTATAACGAGACGTAATAAAGTGCAGGCGTACCGAGCGAAAATTCAAAGTCGATTTTCTCGAAAACAAAGCCTCGAACGAAAAATTTTTATTCTATATTTTCGACTTCCTTTTTCGAGTAGAATCACCCCCTTTTCGCTTGTACCACCAGTTACCAACCACCCTGTATATTATGACATAAGTTTTGTAAGATTGAAAATAGTCCAATTATTATTACATTGTCACGTTTGTGAGCGCGCACGTTGGCGTTTCTTGTCCTGCCTGATACTGAGCGCGGCCAGCCAAGATTCGACACTATCTACTATTCACTCTACCACTAATAGTGAGTGACTCTGACGTCTCTCTAGGGTGCATCACTGCAACTGAGGCAGTCTATTGCCAGCAGCGAGGGAGCGCGGGTCCGGCAACGCCGGAAGTCTAGATTAGTTCGATACCCTCCGTCGTCAAGTGCACAAGGTCGACCACCCACGATCATACCACCTTTCTCGCAACCGAAAACTAACCTGGCCCCTCAACTCCAAACATATACATAAGACAACCAAACTGAAGGAAGATCAGTGTATGCAGAGATCACAAACCAGGTTGATATTTTGACTTAACGCTCCCTTAACATTTTTTGGAAACTCGAAGGGCATTCTATAGACACGCGTCTCAAGCTTTCACCTTCACTGTAGTAGCCAGCGCAGGGAGAAGTAGCTAGCACGGACGCTCACAACACCCTTTCCGTAGATCTACATGCACCCACGTTTATTCATAAGTAGACCACAGCGGTCGTTTAGCAGTTCGAAAGTAGATTTGTTTACTCTTTACACTTCATTTTTCTTTCTTTCTCTTACATTTTTACCTCTTTGAAGGTATAACCGCCATTTTCGTTAGATGAAACAAACCAAATTTGCGATTTTAAAGGTCCAAATTAGTAGACAAAGATTTATAGCGAACTTCCGAGATGATAACGTGGATCCACTCCGACCGTTAGATTGACTGAAATCGCATTCAGTAGACCGAGTTACTCAGATGTAGGCAGGATACCGAAAGAAGATCCCCAGGTTCAAACAATATATGCAAAAATTGTTTGATTCCGCCCGTCAAGTTTAAGTTGTTCATTGCTTACGTTTTGTTAAATAAATTTTTTTTGTTACCGGCAATTTAATTCTTTCTTTTCACCTTTTACAATCCGAACGCTCTCAACAAAAAAGGCTGCTAGCCGGTCACATGAACGGAGAAAGATCGGGAATTTCAAATTGTATTTTAGGACCCAACAATATTGATAATTTTGGTATTTTGAGTCAAACACTGCAATAAAAAGAAAGAAAACTATTTAGAAAATTGTATTTAGATAATTTTCTTTTATTATTTGTATATTAAGTTTCAGTATAATATATGAATAATAATTGTCATCTTTTATTCAGAACTCTAGCCAAAATTTCATCATAATAGGTTTACATGAAAATATACACAAGTGTTGTCTACTTAAGCATCCACGGTCCACGAACATATTTGGGGATGCATTTAGGCAGTTAATCATTTTTAGAATTTAACTGAGCGAAACAGATATGATGTGATTAAAATATACGAGCATTTCTTTTTGTCATTCGTATAATTGATAGTAAAATCATGATAGTTGTTACTATCTGAATAAATAATCACCTTTTAAAGTATGATACATCATCAAAACAATTCCACCTCATAGCAGCTTCTAACGTCCTAAAAAAAAAAAAAGAAAAGTGCAATTACCACTTGAACGTACTAAACTTGAATATATATGAATCTTTGTTTTTCTCAGTGAAAGTGTACACGTTGGATTTTTGAAGCTTCGTCATTATGCTCAGCCCCGAAAGAAAATCATCATTATATTTTAGAAATTTTTGCATAAAATAAGTTATATAAAATGAAAAAGAAATATGTGGAATTAAATATCTGTAGGTTTGATGTACCGTCGAAATAATTACTTTAAAAAATGTATATTACCTTAAACACTCCTATTCCAAAACGATGACTTGCTGTGCGTATAGCGTACAAAATTAATTTTTTGTTTCATCTAGTCCATTAAGTACGAAGAAATATTTAAAGGGATGATTAGTTAAATCAAAACTGTATGATTATCACATATGCCTGATTTTAATTCAACATTTGATATAATCATAATCCTTCGAAACTTTCGTAATATGATTAGCGTTATTAATTCTGACACGTAAATAATTTCGACACGTTTGTATATTTTCCTCCTGCAAAACAAAAAGTATTTTATTAGTATTAATATTATACGAGCACATACATGTTAATTCGAGTGAAAATTTTGAAGCAATACACCCAAGACACGTTGAGATAATCATTGAAATCTTTCATTAATCACATATTTGTCATCGTAGAAAGGAATGTTGCAAAAAAATATTTAATCTTAACTCAATAGACAAAGAAAAGCAAGACAACATTGAAACAAACCTTATGATTCTGCACGCATTCTTTTGCACACATTTTGCGTTTGTATGTTGAATACATACGGGATGGTGAAATAGATGCAATTAAATGTGAAGTGTGCAAAAATCTGTAAATGAAAATTCTATTATCAGAGAAAGTGATATGTGGTACACTTTGTATAATTGTCTTAAATTCTATATAATTAGTGCATTAAAAAAAATGCTAAAAAATTTGGAATAAATAAAGATTAGATATAATTATATCATATATAATCTCATTATTCCATATTACAATACAATCCAATATAATTATTCGTTTGATTCTTAAAGGTATATAATAGTTTTTATGTAAATTTACCTTTTTACTTTTCAATACGTTTTATTCATTCCCTCAGCTAGCAACTGCTATTAGTATCTGTAACCATAAACACTAATATAAATATTTTACATAAAAACAATATATTAAAAGTTTTAACACAGTATGCAATGAATTAATACTTTTTGTATACAAATTACATTTGAAGTTAACGATTACAGATCGTTACAATCAATGAAGCGATTGTTCACAGAGATTACACTTCCACATCTTAAACTTCAAGAGTATATCTTGTGAAGTATAATAATACCTTCCATACAAATATGAACTCTGTTATACGACATGAAACATTTTTCACCCCTTCGATAATTAAAATTGTGTAAGTAAAAATTCATTTTACGTATATGTATAATACATTAAAAATATAATATCGTTTTATATGCAGTTTTATACAGGGTAAAACATGTAAATTTGCAAATAAATTAAAATTAACAATTTTTAAAGCATAGAAATAGTATAGAGACTGCATAGGTCTTACAAACGAAAATTCTTTATGGGTATAACTATATGTAGTTTCAGATTTTAAACATTAAAATATCTAACCTTTTTAAATAATATTTGATAGCACTAAATGCATAAAATATATGTATAGTTGTATTTGATAAAGTGGCCTATATATATATATATATATATTTACCACCCAAGGTATAAGTATAGCCAATACGATATTGCAGTTTTGTTGTTCAAGTAACAATTAGATATATCAGCCTAGATTTCAATAATGAACCCAGACAACCTTTGCTAAAGTTGGTATACAAGAATATTTTGGTTGTCATAGGTAAAAACACGGACTAGGCTGGTAAATTTGTACACAAGTATTATTAGGTTTTTATAAAATCATATAATAAAACGATTAGATTTTCATAAGAGTTAGCTTGGTTGAATATGAAAGTCAATGGTATATTGAATACATACAATTAACAAAATAAACCATTCTATATCGTAATTTCCTATTTGTTTGCTAATTTTGGATAACACGTTATAAGTTCAATTTCGCTGGTAAAGATTACAAATTATTAGACTCGTTTAAAAATATGGAGCTCCTTAATTGCTGAAATATAATTTATGTATTCAATATTAAGTAAATAAAGATTAAAATGATGAAACATATGTAACATTTATGTTATGTGCCATTTATACTATTTCATAATCTTTACCATATATTCATATAAATGTCCCACCCGAAGATTAAAATAGAAGTACGCATAATAACAGTTTTACAAAGTCTACTCACCTCGTACCAGTAGTTTCACTGACTAGTAGTTTCAAGTATGTAAGCCTATCTTGTGATTGCAGACTCTCCTCCGTTAAGAGATTCTTGATTAACAACAGTCAGTTTATATCGCGCATTATTAGGAATTTCAAACAAATGCGTATTACTTGCACATAACAGTTTCCTTCGATAAAGAAATTGGATAACTTTGATCGCAAGAAATACTTATTTTCATATAATTCATATTATTATCTAGACACTTATTCAATAATGACAATATTTGTCATGTAATGTGTTGTATAGGCATTGCCAGAAAAATTCTCAAATAAAGATATAGTAGTCTGACCATATCCATTTTTCATAATCAGTTTAGTGGTGTATTTAAAGTAGTAAAGATTCTCGTTCATCAAGGCCTCTTATATATACACATCTTATGTGTTTATATAATGTATAAATTATGTAATGCAGATAATGTTAAGAGAACATGAGCTCATTAAATAGCTATATTTTGCCAAATCTCATTTGCCAAATGTTCACTTTCATTCAGAATTTGTATTACATTTTTCAATGCACCGTCTATAAAGTAGTTATTATTATAATACGAGAATACAATAATATTAAACGAAGTCATGTTTGGAAATTCTTCAATGACGAACCATGTAATAATGACATTGTAGGGGTAAGATTTTACAGAGAGACACAAAATGTGGGTAAAGAAGAATAATGAAGAATAATTTAAAATGAATTTCATGAAAATATACATTCCTCCAAGAACTTGTTCATTGTTAAAAATGATCACATTATTGGAAACTTCATAGAAATATAAAATGTGTGATGTCCATTATGTCGAAGGTTTCCTGAAAGAAATGCGGTGATATATTTGAAAATAATAAACTTGTAATAAAAGTAGACCAGATAATAAACTTTTTGTTTTCTCCAAGCAAATACTTCTAATTGTACTTAATTACATTACATTATGCTTACTTTTATTTAGAACGTCGATATCAAAATTTTAATTTACTCCCAAAATGAGAGAAATGTACTGCGAACACTTTTAAAAAAAGAAAGTTTACACTACTTTTTAATGTAGTTGAAATTTATCTCGGATGAATCCTTAAAAGTTTATAAAAAGAAATATGTTTTAATAGCATTATATATCAGCATTTAAGATAGAACATAATACTGTTGTTATTATCATTTTCTATTTGAACTATAATATCCCTATCTCTTTTTAGGAAATTCGTAACTCACATTCAAGTTAGAACAGTTATACCAGTCAAGTTAGAACAAATATAATACCATTATCGAAATATCTTCGCTTAATATTCACCTATAAGCGGTGAAAAGTGGTTAAAGCGGTTTAATAGTAAAATAAGCTTAACATCCGAACACACTGCCTTCGTACATTTCTATAAGAAGAATAATATCTGTCGTATAATTACTCCTCGGATTCTTATAAAAATCTATTTGTCGAGTATTCTAGTACTTGTTTCAATCCGTAGTTCTCCATAAATATCAACCCATCACGGTATAAACTTTTTTCAAATTATAGGAAAAAATGTTATAAAATATAAATGTGTAACAATGTAATATAAAATCATCATTGCAGTAGTGTTATTCAAAGTTGCAGGCATACAAATTATAACTTATATGGAGTGTTCATATTTAATTTCCTCTTATAACTTATAGAGATAAATTGTATATCCCTATGATGTAAGTTTGTACGACATATTTAAGATTCAATTTCATAATAAGCGTCCATTGAGTATAACTCAGTATTGAAAACAAAGATGTAGCGTATTTTCACAATGTCTTTCGAATAAACGCGATATTCGCGAAATTTTAACGAAGAAGATTAGTAATTAAATAAACGTTAGTGTATTATATATTCCTATGTATGGATATATGTAAACCTTTATTCATAAAATTACTTTCTGTCAATTATGTTCCTTCACAAAATTTGAATAGCACAAGCGCAGATCGATTACTGCTGCTGCGATATACGTCTTATTCTAATATAATTACTTTTATAAAGCTTCAAGTAATGCAGAGATATTGCATATACTTCTTCTTCTCGTGGCGACATTCACACCATCGTTAACATAAAGACACGTAACGTATGAATATGCATAATGCACAGGGTAAAACTTTGACACAGACACGTATAGAAGAAATTTTACTCGTTATCAGAAAGATAAGTTACCAAATGACCGATATTGATTTCAGTCAATACTAAACGCACTTTTTACTTACGAACTAACTTTTTAATCGTAAAGAACAAAGCTAAAAGTACGGACAGTGTATGTAGTACTTTCACCCTGAAAAACTACCGAATCAAATGAAATAATGAACTATGAATAGTACATAGTATGACAATACAATAGTAATGAAAAGTAATATACTATATTATTTGTAATATTTACATATTGTTTCGTAAAGAGAAACTTCTATGAGATGATTAATTTATTGAAAGTACTAATTGACAGTGAATATACGTTTGTCTACATTACTGTATGTTATAGTGACACCGCAAATTTAAATTCAGTTTTTCCATTATATGCGATTCTCATCTTTAGAACAGTCTTAGGGGGGATTAAGAGAGGCGTACAGTTCAAATCGTTTCTTTATCCTTGGAAAAGATATGATTATGTTAATAGTCAATGTTTTAACAGTACCTTGACACGTTTTGCTTTTTCGATGGCTCGAAACTATTTACAATTTGTTAATACATCAAATTGAAAAGTACTATTATATTAAATTCTTTTTAAAAGGGCTTCCCATGTATTTAACACACATTCGTAAATTTATATTTGGAAGGGAGTACCCCTAACCTTGTCGGTTTCGAAGAACCGATGATATTTTCAACGTTTCATAGATTATTGCAGTTGGATTTTTTGAAACTCGAAAATTGGCGAAGTTACGGCACCAAAAATCACTGTATATTCCGTCAGGTAGGAAGATCTGATATAACGTTTGTGAAACAGAAATTTCGGTTAATTTTTCAATATCGATAAAACTTTGTAATTTTTTGTTTATTGAAGTAATGTTAGGAGAAACCGTCTCGGGTCGAATAATCTGGAAAAACGACATGGACTGATTCACGCAAAACAATAAGAGTGAGTGTAAATTCTGTAATTTGGACAATTGTCCCGAAGACGATAATCTGTAATAAGAAAATGGAAAATGACGATGAGAAAAATTGCAGATTTCGTTGCTGCTAGAGTATTCTCAACGGTGTATATAAAACGATATCATTAATGAAGCAATCTATGAAACCGGTTATTGGAAGTAGTTGCAAGCAATTTTTGTGAAGAAGTAAACAAACAACACCTAAACGCGCGAAAATTCAGGAACACGATAAAGGTCCAAAGAAATTCCATAATTACTAAGAGCAGCTTTAACACAAGCTGATGAAAGTTTCCGAGCCAGAAGTATCCTGTTATAGAGTTAGAACTGCGAGCTAAGCATAAAGGATAAATTCTTAAAAAGTTTGTTCTATTTCGTCAAAATATTGGCTTAAATGGCTATGACACCACGATTTCCTCGAAAACATCGTTTTCACGCGAGACCCAAGGTAGATATCAAGAACTAAGTATATTCGACTAACTATTTAAATTTTTACGTATTATTTCTTATAAGAAAGAAGTAAACAAACGACTTTTACAAAAGTTAACTTTATTGGGTGAAAACCCATTTCCTTTCAAACACCATCATTTGTATATTACTGAAAGTTACCTAAGGATAGTGAGAGCTACGTTATAGATAGTTTATTTTTGTTTAGGTTGATATGGAAATTTTTCTTGTTTTACGTCCCAGTCACTTCCGATACCAGATTCCAAGGTTTTATTAAACATGACAATAGATAATGTCGCATAACTCCGCCGTTTTGTAATTTCAGACAATAGATGAAACTGAATATAAAACGTTGCCCAACATCCTTTGAACGAAAATCCCGATATTTCGCTGAGAATAATTAATTACCCTGAGAAAGAAAGTGTTAATTTATCTGTTTTCTTGGCTCACAAGATAGGGTACTCCCTTGAAATTCTTCGAAGTATGCCTCATGAATAAAATAATTCGCGACATCACGAAATCAGATCCACGTTGAAAAATATAAAAGCACACTCTCTCAATCATTACATATCACCTATTCATTCTTATTAATATCGTTTCGCCTTTATGCACAGCATTTCGATCAATGGACAACAAATAAGAGAAAAGAGAGAAATAAGAAGAGAAAAAGAGAGGAAATGAAAAAAAGAATTAGGATCTACAGATTGTTCTATCTTGAAATGTTAATAAAGAAATGTAGTTTATAATATTAACGTGACTTTTTTCAATATATCGATTTCTTACCAAAATTGAGGCATAAAGTTTATCACAAAAATCAGAGCATTTGCATATTTAATCTGATTTTTCTTAAAATTCAGTATCCTATCACCTTTGAAACTGGTGAGAGTAAATTCAATTTCAATTTCAATTTCAAATAATTTCAATAATAACAAATAATCTTAACTTTTTTAATGTGAAGAATAGTAGTAAATTTTATATTGAAATCAAAGTTTCAATTGTCTAAAATTTGTTCAAAATAGAAAAGATGGTCAAAATGGCAGGCTTGAGCGTTACGCAATGCTATATGGGGACCCACTAAATATTCGTAATCCTTCATTATATAGATACTGTTTATTTTTCTTAAAATGTTTGTTTCTTCGCTATAGTTATATAGTATTACTTTTGTACAGTATTATTAATATAGTCATATTACAAATTTGATAGTATTATATACCTTGTAATTTCTATTTTTTTGAAAAACAAATTCAGATAAGAACACGAAATGGTATTTAAAGACTGTTACAAAAAACAATAACGATATATTTCTCTACTTATGAATGGCATAATATGCCTTTATATAAATTACTAATTTACGGAATAGATATTATTACACGCGTAACAATATTTATCAAAACGTTGTCTAAAGAAGCTATGGTTAGTTAGACATAATGAAATAAGGATATACACGGAAACATCATAGCCTCAAAAGTTCTAGGGGAAACTGTAATAAAAATTTGTACAAATTACGTATCATAAACTATGATACAGGTGTGTCAAAACACAGAAAATGATATAATAAGATTAAGGAAATATTGAACTACACATATAAGGTAATATTTAATAGCAATAAATGATTCATCTGTCATGATGCAAACACACGTATGTTCTGAATCTGGCCCTGAATGAATATAATCGCAGTATTTACATTTTAACAAAGAATGAAAGTCAAATTTAAAACCAAAGAGCGAATTGAAGAAAAAATTATGTACAGATACAATGTTATGATTTTTGCCCTGAACGCCCATATACTCGAAACACTGTGCCATGATATAAAACGTGAAAGATGATCGATAACAAATTTTGTTGGAAAAAATGACTACAATGCCAACTATCGATTCTTCTCGATCGATTAGAAAAAGGAAGTTATGTTAATACCGCAACATTTTTAATAGCGTCTTCTTTTATTAGGATAGTCATCCTGACGATTACGATCACTTCCACCTTGCCAACGTCCACTACCACCACTACCTCCACGACCACCACCCATATTACCCATATCGACCCTCATATCCATCAAATCCATTATTTGACTACGATCGTCATTGTAACCCCCACGACTACCACGATCCATACTATTATAAGCATCCATAAAAGACTTTGGATCCTAATCATCATTACAGAGAAAGGTGAATTTAATTATTACGCGTAAAGTAAGCCGATATCACCGAAACGAATGCCAACGATTTTTGTTTAATACGGTGAATAACGGTGTTTTGTAGATTTTGGATGTACCATAAATACATTTCACGGTTCAGGGCGACCATCCATGTTTGACAGCAGCACAGGTCATCGTCAATTTTCGTCAAATCACATAGAAAAGAAAGGGGAAAACACAATGTTAGATGTTGTTTGTACGTACAACATTAGTAGAATGGAATGCGTGAATAATACACGCGCTAGAACAAATCATAGATACGAATAGTTATACTGCTTTCAGAGTATGCCGTTTTCTCAACATCGATTAGCCTTATTAAACCAAGCAAATGCCCAACATACGATCGACAATGGTTACCGTCTACTAAGTCAGTGCACACAAGTCTGGTGAAATAGGTTAGAAGAATATCCTTAGAATGTATTTCTTCGTCTACAATATTTTGCATAAGTCTGTTCATTTAAATGCACCCTTAACTTTATAAGTCATATTTTAAGATTGAATTCGAGTCATAAAATTAAAGGTTTAGAACTTTCAGGATTAAAGTAGAAGTATAGATGTATCGCTAGATTCCACTAGATTCCTATGGATGTAATTTAACTGAAAGAATATACGCTATATATTATATTATTCCATACCGCTAGAGAAATTTCTCTGAAATTGTTAAAAATTTTAATATACACAATAGATATTTCAAATTCGGTACCAAGTCCTCGTTAAATAATGTTAAACGCACAATAAACATTCATATATAGAACATTAGGGGTTTTAAAGTATAGAAACGCATACGAGGTTCTTAATTTGAGTACCCAACACGTAGTTATACGACTTTCAAAGATATAACCCGTTCTAGTGTACGAACAAGAAGTATCTCGTCATATTAGTTACATCGATAGTGTGTATTTTTAGCGATAATGTTGTAACGACTAATATTGAATTAATTTTACACAACTCTGAAGCTTAAATATTGGTATAAGTGACAAAGAGATGTGATCAAGATCTCTAAGCAAACTTTATACAATATCTATACTACAGAATCGTGCATGTAAGTATGTAATAAATAGTTCACAAAATATATAGTTTAGAATATGAAAAAAAAAAAAAAACTTCATAAAGATTAATATAACAATAAAAACTCAAAATTATATTCGTTTAGATAAATGAAGCATAAAGATTGTTTTAAGCTCTTTTACTTATTGTAAATCAAAATTGATATTGCTGTACTCAGAAACTATGTTTAAATTACACTTAATCTTCAAGTAAATATCTCTAAATAAATGTATATGTGTGTATATTTAAATATATACTATATTTAAATAAAAATAATTTCTGAATACAGCTAATTATGTTTAATTAACATTCAATGTAGTTGGGCATTTGTTGGTTAATAAATAACAAATTATTACTATGGAACTATTTAAGCGAGGAAATATTCAATTTAGTTCTAATGTTCAGATTTATACGTTGAACGAACGATGCTAGTTCCATAGTATGTAAGCATACCTAATACCTAATTCTTAATGTAACTAGAGAAAATAGAAGAACAGAGCCTCCTGTCTGCAAGCATATGGAGAAGCCAATGAGGCACGAAATATTAATTCAGTTTTAGCTTCAATTTTACTGATGAATGTCTAAAAAGTATTCCTAGATTCAATATTTATGAATTCCAAAGCCCTGTTTATGAAGAATATATTCGAATTGAATACGTAGAACATTAACCCAAAGCTTATTACCAGTATAAACTGAAAAAAGCGGATTCTCTCAAATGTTTAGAAAAGTATTATCGTTAACAATAAAATTCACGTCCTATAAGATATAAGGCGAAGATGTTTCAGAATTAATCATGTATGGTATAGGTAAAAATAAGCGATTGCTGGCTTAAATGTACTGATCTCACAGTGCAGTTAAAAAATTAAAAATTTAGGTATGGCGAGCGGAGTCCGTCCAATAAAACCTTTACCTACCTATACAACCTTTATATCTCGCATTATTTATAATAGGTTAATAAAAATTTCCTAACATTTCTCCAAAATTTCGTACATTTACCTTTAAATATCCTCTGTTAATTTCATAACTTTGAATACTTATAAATGTCAGCATGATAAAACCTTCCAACCGGCAATAAATGCTTTAAAATATTTTTATCAGCATAGAATCATACATTTTTACAAGAAGTAGAACTACATTCAAAAAACCAAAAATGTCATATGTTTCAGTAATCGTTTGTAGTAGACAATAATAGAAACCATATCGCATGCGTTTGTAATACAAGTGAAGAATATTTAACAAAGATTGCAGCGGTGTGTTACGTGAACGTAGATAAAAGATTTCAAATATAAGATATGATAAGTATCGTCCTTATTACCTTATTAAATTATTATTATTAATACTTCGGTTCTTTGAAGATCGAATAAATTAATTTAAACTTCTGTACCTATTCACGCTACAACAAATGATCACCTGTTAAGTAGAAAATTTAATGTTAAGGCCCATTGACACCTCCACATGTTATAATAAACTAATTAAAAGTTATTATTGTACGATATATATATTCGATATTAGACTGATTTTAATACTATTGCCATTGTTGCAGACATTAGAACCCTGCTATATTGGAAAGCATGCTTTATAGGAATATTCGTAAAGTTCTTTCACTTATGTTTTTCGCAAGTGTTCACTAATAATACTCGCGATTTTACCATGCAAGGCAGTTCAATTATTTCTAACAAAAGATTCTCATATATAGGTAGAATAATTTGTTTAGTAATATCACCAAATGGAAATATACATAAATGAAATATCAAAGAAATAGTTTCAGAAAAAATAAATACTTTATGGAAAATATATATATATATACATACATACATACATACATACATATATATATATATGCGTGTGTGTGCATATGCATATATATGTACATATACATAAATATATATATACATATAGAATGATAGTTTAATGGGGGATACATTACCACTGGCATGCTGCTTCCACCTGTAACGAAGTAAATTTTTCCATTACAAATAGTTTTGAAGAATTTTGAATGAATGTTTCATGTAAAAATTTATATATAATAATTATTTATATATAATTTTATATACAATAATAACAATCAGTATAAAATATAAATTTCTATTTCAAGGAGAACTAATTGAATTCAAATATACTAGTAAATAAATACACATTATATGCTAGAGAAATATTGAAGTTTTTGAAGAATAACGTTTCAACATCTTAAGAAACTTACCATCTGGCTGTCCATATCCATCGCGGTCATTATTACCAACGGAATCATAATTTTTTCCTCCCATTCCGCCTCCTCCACCTCCTCTCATTGTTTGCTCCTTAAATATAAGAGGAACATAAGCGCAAGCGTTAATAAAAAAAAAACAAAGCAAAAAAATACAAATATTCTGACACACAAACATTATAAGTAGTGCCTACTATCCTATTCCTATCACTATGATAATGATAATAAATGTTAACACTTTACCGACCGATAGCCTATTAATCGGCTTTTTGTCGCAGACAATCTTTCTCATTATTTGAACAGTAATTTGTTGTTTAGTACTTAAAAGTGTTAAGGCACCTTGCTCAGTTGCGTTGCTTTGTAAGCTCCCACAGTTTTATACCAATTTAAAAAACTTACCGTTCGCGATGAACGAAAAGAATGGTATCGGAGAGTCTAAACCGAAACAGAGCCAGCGCCTGAGGTGCCGGTCGGACGTGCGTATGCTGTTGAATCGTTAGCGGTCGGTAAAGTGTTAATAATAAATAAAAGATACGTTCTCGCAAACGCATAAAAAAGAAAAATCTTTTATGTAACCTCCCCGCATGTAGTTTTTTAAATACATGCTTCTAATAAATACATGTTACTGATCTCTATTGTCACCCCTATAGTATAAAGATGTTAAAATTTTCAACCTATTGTCATAGAAACTTTCTGTAATTCCAATGAATTTAGTTTTCTGTTAACGTTGCCAAGTAATTACCTGCATGAATAAATTATTTTCTTGTTGACGACGATGTAGCTCCTCTTCTTGTCTTCTAATACGCATTGCCATTTCTTCCTGTTGTCTCCTTCGTAGTTCTTCTTCACGCGTTCTTTGTTCTTCAGCCTGTCTTTCTTTCATTTCCCATTCTCGCTTTTGTCTCTCACGATCGGCCTCGCGCATACGCAATTCTATCAATTAAAGAAAATCAACTTATTGATTTCCTGATTTATTACACTTACATTGCTTGTGCGATGTATATGTATATATTAAAGCAATATCTTTTAATGATGTTAAAATACTTACGTTCTCTCAACAATTCAGTTTCGTGTTCATATCGTGCAAATTCCATTTGAGCTTCCAATTTTTCTTCTTCCATTGCCATTTCTCTTTTTAGTGCTTCTTCTTTCTGTTCATATAATTCGTGCAACTGTTTCCACCTTGTCCCATATTCATATTCAAAACTTCCTATCTTTGCAAACCTTGGACCAATATCGCGAGCTGTAAAAAATTCCTGATTTTTCCGAGGTAGATTTTTGTCTGAATAACCATCAATGTCATCTAGTAATTCAAATGGTTTAACAACTACAGGACGCAGAGACCTATAAGTAAATTTTCGAATGTAAGTTTTCGAAGTTCTCTCTCTCTTTGTTTCAATAAAATTATATTTAAAATAATGTTTTGTGTTCCAATTTGCGGCACACAATACAAACATCTATTGTATCATGCTTCCTTTGGGAACTATTTTTCTTTCCCCCGTTATGATCAATTTTTAGGCACTTGTAGATAAATTAAATACGTCAAACAAGCGTGGCATTGGGGTAAACAACATTTTTATTTATAGTAAAAACGTACGCGGTTAAAAAGTAGCATCCTTCTGTGCACTTTCGTAAAGCAAGTTGGGCTGACGGTTTTCTGCAGAATTCTACAATTCCCTCTCCAGTAGATTTTCCCTTGTCATCTGCTATAACTATCGCCCGTTCAATTTCACCAAAGACACTGAATGCCCTCTCAAGCAATTCATTCGTAATCCAAGGTGTAAGATTTTTAACTTTAACCGTCGAAGAATGTGGAGCAAAACGAACTTTAAGTGCACGTCCTTTACTATTTGTAAATACATTTTTTCCATCTAACTCATGTTTTGCCTTCTCGGCATTTACCCTATAATCCTATAAAATAAAAAAGATTAAGTTATTGTTTAATGCCATACATACAAATCCATATATACATATATATACACATAGCAATGCATCATATAGTATAAGATAGCAGCAAAAATCTTATCATTTTCTTTCAAACGGTAATTATTTTAATCATTTTTTTATGTAAACATTACGGGAAAAAAAAGAAAGAAAGAAAAGGTATTGAACTTACCATCCTAAGAAATGCAAAGTTTTTCTCTTTATTTACAAAAAGTTCGGATATTTCACCATATTGTTGAAAGATTTGTTGAATTTCCTCTTCTGTAACATCATTTGACAAGTTTCCAATATACAGACGATTACGACCACTGAATTTCTTTTCCGTGGTTTCTGGGGGTGGTAGATCATGCGTAGGACCACTAATAGCCATAATCCGTTCCATTAAACGATCCTGATCACGAAAATAAAAGCAGTATTAATAAGATTATAAAAAGGTATTATGTATTAATATGTACACATTGACTTCTCGATTTATACTGATCTTTTTAATGTTAGTTTACCATTGCAATTTCATTTTACACCAGAAAACATTTTCTTATTGTATATTAGTATACATAATATATAAATTCTCGCTTGATTAGCTAATTATTACATCATTCCAATCTTTTCTGCTTAACTTACGTATATTATATTAACACATTCAATGTGGCATACAAAATCGAAGAGGGCCTCTGATGGCGGAAATCGATTTTTCTATAACATGTATCTCACTTATTCAGGCGTCATCCGCAAGAAAATAGGAAATCCGGAAATGCATACGTTCGCGTCTTCTGCATTGAATGCATTAAACGCGTTTTTACAAGTATCAAGGATATTGATTTCGTGTTAATTAAAAGAGAAAAGAGAGAGACTATTTTGAGCTACAGTACTGACAACAACGAGGAATAAAATTTCTTTTGGTTCTGTAAGCTCTCATTATTATCCTTTTTTTATAAAAATATGAAATAAATAATTTTATAACTTATATCGATTTTCTCTATAAATAATTCTTTTGTAGTAATTTTTATCTACGTAAAGAATCCACATATAGAACACATACTTCGCGTTAATTGAAAAATTAGTGTGTACATATAATTTCTTTAATTTATACTTACATCTTGTGATCGATTTCCCATGTTTCTATCACCCCCTCCGCGGCCACCTCTACCACCGCGCATTCCACCGCCACGTCCAATACCCATACCTCCACCCATACCTCCGCCGCCTATTCCTTCGTTCATGGTATTGTCCATACCACCATCCATAGGATCATTCATTTTCATCTGTAACATTTATAAAATTCAGGCACGTTTATATACATACTTATTATTTGTATACATATTTATAATTTCTGATGTGTTTATTATTATTATTATTATCTTTCACAACTGACATTTTCGTTTTCTACCAAAAAAAAATAACAAGTTATATCATAGACGGACAAGGAGGTAGCTATATAAAAGTGGTCTCACGATTAATCCTTTGCGGACAGAACCAAAGGACTCATATGTGTGTCATTTTATTTATCCTGTGGAGAATCTGTGCATGTACATATGGTCTAGAATTTAAAATCTATGAGCGAAAAACGCGTCTAAGCAGAAATGTGCGATGGCAATTTTAAATGACTATCATCAGCACGGTACGGTTGACTTCGAATCGTCCCGTCCGCAAAGGGTTAATAAAAGACCCACTTTAACCCTTTTGTTACTAGTTAATTATAATCGACATTAGTTAGATATAGATATTTGAATTAAGCGTGAAGCAGGTCCTACACGATGAAACATGCCTCGACTTATAATTGACAGTATGGACACAGCTTCCAAGCAATGAAATACCATTTCCATACGAAAAGTTACGATTGCTTAGGTATAGCGGCAAATATGTGTATTGAAGAGGGAAGAATGTTGGCTGATTGCCATAAATACAGATCCGTTTAGGATTTGTATCTTGGATGTTCCACAAATATGAGAAATTTCTATATAATACGATACAATCTTTTCGTAACATACGATCGGAGTATGCGGAAATCCGAATGTGTTGAGTCGGGCCAGAAGAAATCAGATAAATTCGGACGGGCACCCGACACGTTCGTACACTAGGGTAATCTGACTCTCTCGCATCAGGTGAGAAGAGGTCAGGCGAGCGGGGGCTCGGCCGAGTTTTCATGATACTCGTGGTCGTGATTCGATCCGAGATTGTGTTTGAAACTGATTGTACGTATTACGTTCATTATGCAGTCCTCGATACTTAGCATTTTTAGATAACTAAGTACTGAACAAACATGTACAAAATCTTTGTCTAAATGCAAGTTTCAAAAAGATAATTTTTCTGTGAAAAAATAATATTTCTAGCGGATTTATTTGCAATAAACTTCAGTCGATGTAACCTGTATATTCATTTTATAGAAAGTATACGAATTAAATTTGTATATTATCGAAATTTGAAAATTCATTCTATAAAGGGATTAATTTTTAAATATTATAGTACTAAATATACACCTAGAAAGGGATAACAAAGACAATTGTTCCAAATTGCACGATAATAAAGTTACTGCATGTACCCAATTCTTTGAGACCGTTTTCTTTTTTTACGTGATATTTTTGCCTTTCATTACACGTATCTACTGCTATAACTAAACAATTGTAACTTTCTTCGCACAGAAATAATATTTTATTACTTGGAAGATGCCAATACTGACAATTATAAGTAGGTTTCATAAAAACCAGCACGCATCGTACGAGATCGTTTCGAGGCAAATTACATCGTGTAGGGCCCTGGTTTGCAATTTTGGAAAGTGCAACGAGAAATATCGGAATTGAAAAATAAGATCGGCAACCCTAGGTGTATGTATGTATCGCACGTCCGCTCGGACTTCTCTTGGCCGGGACCGGCACTCCCTCCCCCAATCAGGTAATCAACACAGTCAAGTTGTTGCCTTAGTATCTCAACTTTGCAACATTATAAAAGCCGTTACGCACACAGTCGACAAGTCGCCGAGGGACTAAAAGCCGACAAGACAAAAGACCAGGCAAGCAAACTCGGCGACTTTATCGGTATCGTAGGAACCATCGAATGGAATAGATATCGAAGAAATTGTTACAATTATGAATAGTCCGTCTGTATATGGTTTTCAAAAGAGTTGCTATTCAATTAACGCATTTCATTTGACCACAGAGATTCGCTGGTAGTTGCGATCAAGTGCGTAGGAACTGCTCATTCATATATATATATATATATATATATATATATATATCTACTAATCGACAGTGCATAGTAGCGGTTATAACACAGTTTTTGGAAAGGCTACGTTAAAACGTACAACCTGTCGATTATAAAAGGTTTACGTTCAAAGATACAAATACCAAAAGTTATTCACAAAGTACACTAAATTTGATAGATTAACATTATCTTCGCCAAAATTATGGACATTGGAAGTCTTAGAAATCGGCCATTTTGCGTAGCAATTTTTCTAAATATTTATTTAAATCTCATAAATACTAATAAATACTGAAATGATACCTGACGTTATGAATTTTACAGATTGTTATTATTATTACCTAGAACTAAATTAATTCAAATTTTAAATAATTTTGAAATTCCAAATTCCCATTTGAAATCTAGAAAATTTACATTTAGATCGCCACAAACACATTAATAAAATATATTATACTATTTATAGGAGAACAAAAATGTTTTAACCACGTGTTGTGAAGACGAGGATACACTTGTCTGCCATTTCAATTTTCGTACACGCCATTTTGTAACTACTCTGATGAAGAATCAATATATTATAATCATTTCTTCATACAGAAACTCTGGTAAACAACAACGTTTACTGATTGTACTCACAGCAATAAAATTATTCACTCTAATGTATTTTATATCGACCTTACAGAATAATAGAACTAAAAATCTCAGTTTACTTTATCAGCGCTTCTTTTTCGATGTATCTAATATTCCAATTTGAGAAGTATTAATATAACTTCTCGAGTACTTGTAAATTTTATTTAAATATTTGCCTACAGTAACGGTATACATATATGTTAATGTAATTAAAATACAGTTAATTAAATAGTATTTATACTGCATCACAAAAAAGACTAACATTATTTTAGTTGCAACACTATAATAAATTGGTGTGTATATAACATAAATAAAAATTATATTTATAAATAACAGCATTTAATGAATCGAAAGGGCAGAAGTTTAAAACCAGTGGAAATATTACGCATCAATTTATAGCAAATATGGCGGTAGGAACAACGAATATAGTCTCAAAAAAAAAAAAAAAAAAAAAAAAAGAAAAAAGAAAAAAAAAAAAAATATATATATATATAAAAGAATTATATGAAATTCTTACCGGTCCATCGTTATTTCTGTTTCCTCCGCCCATTCCGCCACCACGTCCGCCAGAAAAACGTGTTCCTCCTTTTCGCCCACGAGGACCGCGGTTGCCGCCACCAGGAGGATTCCGTTCTCGTGGATTTTCATTACTATTCTCTGTAGATGCATTCTGCGATTCCTGTTTTAATTTAGGCGATTCGGCTCCTGCCATCGTCCGCTCAAATGTTCCAAGCCGTAATTATTAAAGACAAGGTTTTTCACGAAAAAGTTCGATTTACTTTCCACTCTTCTGCGAAACGAAGCGTTGATTATGGCGTCCGAGAACGAAGTGAACGAAGAAGCAAAATTGGAGATCTACTAGAGGAACTGTCCCACTACGTACCTCCATCTCCGGTGCATTATGGGTATATTTCTCTGAGAACATGATTGGTTGTTTTATTAATAGAGGTTGCATTTGATTGGTTAATTCAAACAGATGCAACGTCGCCATTGTTAACGAATAAAATTAACCGGAAGTACCATTTTAATTCTAGATTTTGTGAATCCAGACTAATATATATAATATTTATTTTCATCTGTTAATGCTATATTAAAATATATTTTATGCTTCGTATGATTATATGTTTTGTGATATTAATTACAACTATATATTTTAAAAATAGTACGTATTTTTCAACTTTTTCCAAGCCTATCCGAGTGCGTAATCTCGGGTATCCGCACACTACTAAACGAAGAAGTCATTCCGAACCACGTATATATTTTTTAACAATTAGAAAGAGATATTATGTACAACCTTTTGTTCTGTTATAAAAACAAATGATTTTTTATTTTTATGACGCAAAGTAATATAAAGTAAAATTCAATCTATGTATACGTATATGAAATATATAAATTAGGATCTGATATGTTCGATCGAAAATTTAACAAATTCAATGCAACTATGTACCGAAGATGGCACTTTCATCGCGTACATCATGATTTCTTTACAACGTTTCTACTATCTGTACGACATCTATTTCAAAGTTTCAGACGCATATATCACGGAAATTGTCAGCGTTAGCGATTCGAGATATTGATTTGTCGTGAACAATTGCAGCTTACCGCGTCTGTGAGTAATCACAAGAAATTTTTGCGAAAAACTATTGATCTGAGGTTTTAAATAAATCTTGCTAGATATGTGAATATTTTTTAAACTTTTAAAAGATAATTCGTTCAAAATCGTGTGTACTTTTTGTTTAACATTTTGTTTAGGCTAATATGCGGATATCATCGATATTTTTATTAATAAATATATTATTTTTCAGACATAAGCATGCAAAAATGATGCTTGCTAGGGTATGTCGAAGTACCGTCTCATCAAATTTGGTTAGTCTACTAAAGGCTCCAATTAATTCGAAACCGTTTATTCCGAGAATTCAATCTACCAGATTATTTGCTAACGATGGACGAAGTGCATTTGCAAGATCGGCTCGTAGATCAGCCACTATTTCAGAGCAGGCAATGGCTCCTGCAGGAGAAACAGGTAAGATTTCAATTCATACATAAAGTATGTAGAACAAAAGTAATAATAGAGAACACATATGCAATATGATGCAATCGCATTTATGAATATGGATTATAGGTTATTTCATATGACCTGTTCCAAATTTTTGTGTATTCGTTGAATGTAGTAATAATAAGGAGGGGAGAGGGGTGATCCTATTTTATAAGTATTTTTTAACATTTCTAAGATTTATCATGTAATATACATTATATCCAATTTATTGGTATAATGTTATACGTGCGCAATAAATAATCCTAATATATTTCTTTTATTTCTAAAATTCATTTACTTTGTTAATTTTTGAGTCTTAATTCTTCTGTGTTAATAGCAGTAAAGTTAATTCTGTGATATATGTATTAAACTTACTACTGAAAATACTTTTGCATTTATAGCATTCACTATCGGGAAAGGAGTTGTCGCTGGTGGTGCTGTAATAGGAATAGGTTCATTGTGCTATTATGGTTTGGGTTTGTCACCATCTATGGGAGTTATAGATTATGCAAAGTATTTTCTTTTAATCAGTGTTACAGTATATAATACAGTATATAATAGAATATAATACAATATATAATTCTTTATAGGTTATGGCCGCAATATGTGAAAGATAGAATTAAGACTACATACATGTACCTTGGTGCATCTATAGTAAGCAGCACTGTAGCTGCAGCACTATGTTTACGTTCACCAACTATGATGAACTTGGTAATGCGTCAAGGATGGGTTGCCATGTTAGTAACATTAGCATCTGTTTGGGGTAGTGGAATATTGTTACAGACTATCCCATACAAAGAAGGTTTTGGTGCAAAACAAATAGCATGGTTGATACATACTGGTACTGTTGGTGTATTTCTTGCACCTTTGTATTTACTTGGGGGACCTTTGGTTCTTAGAGCTGCATGGTATACTGCTGGTGTAGTTGGTGGTTTATCAGTAGTTGCAGTTTGTGCACCAAATGAAAAATTTCTGAACATGGGAGGTCCATTAGCGATTGGCTTGGGTTTTGTATTTGCAAGTAGCGTTGGATCAATGTTTTTACCACCTACAACAGCTCTTGGATCTGGTTTGCATTCAATATCTTTGTACGGTGGTCTGGTGCTCTTCTCTATGCTTCTTCTGTATGATACACAACGTATCATCAAACAAGCAGAAACATATCCAACCCATGACTATCTAGCAAGGCCATACGATCCAATTAATAAGTAAGTAATTTAATAAACATGTGAAATTTGACAAACACAACGTATACATTTTTATACTTCTTATTTCAGCGCGATTTCTGTTTATATGGATGCAGTGAATATCTTTGTAAGAATCCTCACAATGTTAGCAAATGGAGGAAGTAAAAGACAAAAGTAAAAGAATGGATGTCTATTTGAGTAGGTCAATAAAAGAATTATGGAGTCTCATACCATGTTTGAAAAACGCCGTGATTTAGTATTAAACTTAAAATAAACTTAAAATTATTTTGCAATATGTCAGCTTTATATATATAATCTACTTCATGTTATATTATAAGATGATATGTAAATTATTAGCTTATTTAAAATAAAGTATAAAACAGAAAAAGTAAATTTCTTTTGGAGAACATGCAAAGGACGTATTATTTATACTTAATTACTAGCGATAAAATTAAATGCAGTTTATTGTCGTTTCTCAAACACATTGTTCGAGAACAAAGTAAGATACAGCTACTAAACTAATCATAGGTATTTTACAAATTTAAGCCAGTCACTTAATTTTAAATCGAGGTACAGTGAGAAAGATAATGCAGTGCAATTGATACTGTGCATAGTGTCAAAGGATAGTGTCGCAGATAAAGTAGATTTAACCTTTCATCTGCATACCAGGTCGTTGTCGACTAGTAATTATAACTATTAATTAGGTAATTTCTCGGTTTACCTATATTTTCGTTTAAATTTAGCTTCTCTTAAAGAAACGAAGATAAGATGTAGCATTGAAAACTATGAAATAATATTCTAGAGATCTGGGGGAGTATTAAAAAATTTTTGGGGATCTTTTAAAGCACAAAAGACCTAAAAGGATGTGGATGGATTTAAGTGAACCAGTATGCAGACAACGTTAGTAAAAATAAAGTTGCAGACGGAGGGTTTAATGTCGTGTCATTCTCAATATGATTACGTTTTAAAGTCTGTTGCAGTGTTTGCACGTTAAGTATCGAAGAAACGTTTACTTTTACGTTTACTTCACTTAGTTCCATGAATTATGCGAAATATAAGAATTATTTTCAACTGGTGCTATCACACTGCAGATAACGACATTGGTTTATATGTGTATTTGTATTTAATTATACATGATCGCCAAGAAGGTTAACCCTTCCAAACTAAAATTAGTTTGTCCTAAGAAAATAAACTTTTATTAATAAGAAACTCATCAATAGACAGTAAATGTAGATAAATGCAAATAAATAATATAAAAATTATCATACTTTGAGACATATGTTCATCAAACAATAATAAGATTTGGATTGAATATACATAATATGATGTATCGCAATTAATATGCTTAGAAAGATTAAAGGAATACACGAAGAATTAATGACTTTTTTACGAAAGCACGATTAAAGGAGCACCTCGAGGAGATTATTTAAATTTCTTATTGCCTAGTTTATCACCGATACGCATTTTACCTGATATCTTTCTTCATTTACAGAAGTGTTTTGATTCACCTTTTAGATTTAAAAAACATATTTTAAACTTATTTTTTGTGATTTGTCTTGAACGGTACACAATATATTTTAAAATCGTCCATTTCGTATCTCATGTTATATGGTAGGTGTCGATAAGTACAATGAATATTCAAGCATTATCAGGCTACACATTAACAGAATCTGACTTCGCGCCTAATGACGATGAAGAATGCCTTCTAAGATAACCAGCGAATAGTTGCCTCGCTTGATTGAGCACTCGAATAACGTTATGTCGACGAACCATTTTATCGAAATGCATTGCCATTTCATTATAATCCATTTGATTACGCATAACAAAGTCTCTGTGTTGCAATAACAGAGTAATACAGAGGAACATAAGAAACGGATTACCACCACCAAATTCGTGAGGTGGAGGTAGAGAAGTTTCTCCCAACTGATCTTCGCAAGTTCCTGCTGGAATAAGATTTGTAAGCTCTGTGGCTTCTTCACAGTGCTCTTGTACCGATTGTTTTATTGGACTTTCTTGTACTGTTGCATTTTGGTGCCAACTTTCTGCCTCCTCGCTGTCCGAAGCAGATTCGGACCTATGAAATTTTATAATTTTTATATTTAAGGCTGTGTACACTTCGAAACATACAATTCTTGTGAAATTATAAAAAGTCGGTCTATACCTTGTAGTCCGTTTAAGTAATCTAATTGGGGTAACAGATTTAACACCATTCTGATCTTCTAATATTTCGCCATCATACTCGAGTTCTGCTTGCTCATCTGGAGTAGCTGGATGATTCTTTTGCTGTAACGTGTGCAGAGGATTCTCCCATACAAATACATCCGCAGCTGGACTACACCTTGCTAACTCTGTATCTGTTTCGCTGTCGGCTAATTCGCTTTCTCTTTTAGATAGAACACAATCACATTGTTGATCACTCGGCGGTGATGGTCCGAAGACTTGTCGATCGAGTGATTCTAGTTCCAGTCTTAATTCTCTAGTCATTGATGTAGTCATTGGAAAAAAATCTGTCGGGTCATCCGGCGAACTTGGTTCATCTCTTAAAACTCTAATTACTCCGCTCTCGCTCGAAACACGTCTAAAAAATAATATATTTACCGGTTATAACATTATTTTTACCCATTATTTATATAAGACGGATAAGAATAACATGCTGGTAATTTCTGATAAATTATGTTTATCTATATTGAATTGAATTGTATTTATATTGAAAATATATTGTTTCACCTCAACTCTGGTTCAGCATCGCTTGGTGTTATTTTGCTACGATTGAGGCTCGTGAAGTTCAAAAATTCGTTTAAATTCTTTACTACTCGGGCGCATTTCTTTTCACCATCGTTTTCATTATTTTTTGTTTGTTGATGTTCTTTACTAGGTAACGACAGTCTTTCTTTCAATTCCAGCAAGTTTACGCGTTTAGATTTACCAGACAGAGAATCTGTACTTAGGCACTTTTCCGTAGATTCAGTGTTTCTTCGATTTTTCGCTGTCGTCAAATCATTTTCTGGCTCAGAAAACGTCTCGTAAGGAGAGCTCGATCTGTAGACAGCGGGTTTCACTTTATATTATTATTTCTATTTCACTGCTTTCATCGATTCGCATAGAAGTACCTTTTTGAGTCACCGTTAGTTTCTGTAGAGCTTTGCAAAGATGGATCCTCCGCGTTAAGAGTCTTTCTTTTACCAGTAGTGGCGATACTCGCGGAAGAGCTTTGTCGTCTGATAGCACAAACTTTCGTGTATGCGTTCTCACGAATATGTTTTACGTTTGGGCTTGGCGGTGGCGAAGGTGGAGGAAAAGGTACTTCGGCCAGACTGAGTTCTCCGTTTGGCGGTGACGCTGGCAAAGCAGCCCACAATACTTCGAGCATTCTCAGAGCGTCGTCCAAAGCAAATTCACGTTTCATTTCTAATAAAAGCCATCGATAACAGAACAATAGGTCGTCCGCTTGATGGGATTTTAAATAAGCATAGAAGTCTGGGTCATAATGTTGTAAACCTTAAAAAATGTAGATATTTTATAACAATTGATACAGACGTAATATTTATTAAATGAATTTTCTAATTTGAAAGAATTATATACATCGATTAGAAGATTGTTTTCTTTCTATTCTAACAACATCCAAGTAACACGAATCAGTTGCTTCTCGAAAGATAATCTTTTCCTTTCTCGTTTACCGTTCATTTTAATGTAAAAAATGGTTCCATATTATAATTTTTTAATAATTAATAATTTTTTAATAATTATATAATAATATAAATTTTTTAATAACTGGGAATATATAAGTTACTTTATATTTTATATTTCAGTTCTAGTTGTAACTATTATAGCTATAATATTAAGTTGTAACTTTTACGCATATGACATTTTTTTATACTAAAGAAATCACAATCTCCTAATTATTTAAATAACATATTCAGTTTTACATACCTTCAGCCAAATGTGCAAATTTAGTAGTCATAGCAATTCCATCAAGCATAAAGTTGTCCTTCAACCTCCTCATAAGAGCGCACAGGCATATGTATGCTTGTGCTTCGTCCCTCATAGTAACCAATAAAGGTGAAGCCAGATCGCTCATACCTTGACAGTAACTGACACTCGGATGATTTAAGGCATACGTAGTTAAGATATTAAAGAGACTAGCCGTATTCTGATTATCGTCAGAACCACCGTAAAACTTGTGATGTCTATCCGTTCTTAGAACATCTTTCCGTACCATACTCGTTACATATGCCAAATCTCCGACATTTTGTCCCTTTTGTACCAAGATTTTCCATCTTTCTCGAAGATTTTGATACTCTTGCGACTTTTTCTTCATATAATCCATCCTCTCGCGACCGGACATTCCTTCGGGATATACGTTTAGAATGTGTTTCCAAACCACTTTTCGCAGGCTAGGTTCAATTCCACCGAAGTATATGACGGCTCGTAATTCTTTAGGATGTATTACTTGTCCGATGGGATCCAAAAATCGTCGAAACTCTGCGTCTGTCAATGGTGGTCGTGGTGGTTGAGCACACTGCTGGTGCGAAGATTCTTCGCTCAAATTACCCAGAGCACGTTGAACCATGTTTAGCGTTCTTTCCATCTGTAAGAAAAGAAAAAAAAACCGGTCAGATTTATAACGTATACATCTATTCTATGGTAATTGATCTTTTTAAATTTGATGAATGATAATTTTGAAGATTTTGTGGCAGACGGTTGAAAAAATATAGTAAAAAATCGAGAGAAACGCGAGAGAAATTTAAAAATAACGTTTTTCACTGATAAATTGGCGTAACTTTTGCAGAAGTTAAAATTTTGATAAACCACTTTGGTTTATCAAAACGATATTAAAATGACCAAAAGGAGAAAATTTGATTTATCAAAAAGACTTTTTGTTAGACTGATCGATGACCATAAAAAATAATGTAACGAGTAAACGGGGAATATAAAATAGGTAAAAGAGAAATTTTCTGTGTCACACGTTGCTACAAGTAACGCGTTAGAAATGAAAAAGTTTCATATACATTTCAATTCTATCATAAATAACATTGCAAGGTTAACCATTCAGATGTCTTGTAGTCACCTGAAAGATACATACAAACATATTGTATATGATATCCTTGGATTCAGTTGAGAAGGAAATGGAAAATAAAACGAATAACTGGAAGCAGAATCACAGATGATGGAGGGACAACGAGCGAAGTACTCGCCTTGTTCATTATTAGACCCGGTAACTTGGGCGTCTTGTATGGAAACCCGGTTTCTTGTCGAGTCGACACTTCCTGTGCATTTTGTTCCCAATAACATTCGCAGTCGCCTGTCTCTCCGAACGGCTTTAAGTTGACTTGCAGATATAGATAGGGTTCAGAAGCGCTATAATAAAATACGTTATCGGTTGAAACAACGGAGTTCCGTATCTTTAATCACTTAGGTACCAGCGGTATTATATAAAATATTTACCTGATAAATGCTGCATCCAAGTCCCAGTCAGAAAGTAGGAATAAGTATGTTTCCGATCCATAGTCATCTATTGCTCGATAAGAAACTGTGAATTCTCTGGAAATATTTCAGAAACTTATTTCTTTTATCGCAAGTTAGCATTTTAAAATTTCTTCTTCAATTATCTAACGATTTTCAGGCATTCTCGATATTCAAGCGTTAAACTCTTACATTAAGCGTAAAATAATCATCAAGTAGAAATTAAATTCTATTTTTTATCATTTAATTTTGCGCTCATTGTACAAGCTTAATCGATTAATAAAAGATGTATTGATGAAAGAATGCTTTTAAATCTACGTTCTTTAATCTATATATTTATCAATTTTAAGTTTCTAATTTATATTGTAACTATTACACATTATGTGTGTGTGTGTGTGTGTTAGTTCAGTGCGAACGGTGAATTAAATATTGCAAGAATTTGTAGATTTGAAAGTCTTGCAACCCGATAGGGGTGATATCGATAAATTAGGATTAAACTGCTATATATAGCGTGGATAATTTTTAAATTATTAACATTTCAACAAATGAATGATTCATAGAAAGTAGCAGACAATTGCAAAGGCCGATCGAGCTATCTGCCATTAATCGACGCAACGATGAAGTGGAAAAATATATTTCAAGATTATCGTAATTCAAAGTCAAATCAGAATTTCTCGCCATCTGCCGTTACGTTCATTTCTTTTATACTTTCGATACATGTAATTAAATACTACCTCTTTCTTTCGTGATAGTAACATGAGAATACAATCTAATTTAATTATTGGCGAAAGTAAGACAAATGGCATTCAAATGGCGCTCGATTCGTATCGTATTTATTACGATTCTGTCATAATTAAACACCGATCTCGTTCTTAGTAGTTCGAGTTTAAATAATTCAGAAAAAGCTTAACAAAACATTAATTTCTAGATAAAATTCAAATGAAAAATTTTATGTTTAATTTATAAGACTTCCATATTCTTTTCGAAAATGTTTTTATTTATTTTATAACGTTCCTTTACGTCTTCTTATTATTCTTTTTCTATTATTACTATCTAATAGTTTATGTTTAGCTTTCATAGTTGGTAATGAGAAAAGGCTCGTGGAAAATTTTCCTTCTCCGAGCTAACGTGTTGTGAAACGCGTGCTCGGTTTTATAGATAAATGGTAATCGCTGCGCGTCCAAAGCAAATGAACGTTAGCCGAAGGTAGAGTAGCGGTCAAAAGTTTTGCACGACTACGTATCGTTGACAGATTATCGCACTATGTTACAGATATTAAAATTATATAATCAACAGTTTGCGATTGTCCTTACAATCACGCGCACGCGCACTCACGCTCTATCCACGAACCAGCAAGAGAGTTCATTGAAACGTGAACGATGCTTGGCACAACAAATATAAAACGATTCGGTGCTGTATTTGCTGCGAATATTAATTTAACGCGTTGAACTAATAGGTTAAAATAGCAAGACTATTTCAAATAATATATTAAATTTGTAATAGCAAATTACTAAATTCCAAGGTACTTTTTGCAGGTACTGCACTCTATTACGCTAAACCGAAACGCAGTAGACCCCTGTACCCTTTATACGAAAAGGATCGCTTTCGCAACTCTTACAAATGATCTTAACTTTTTTCTATAAACTTTTGTCCGGCTTGAAACTTTTTCTTATTCCCGAGTTTCACTCACGACCATTGCGCTCGGCATTAATAACAGTAAAATCTCACCCTTTGATATCGAACGCTTTGATGAGTATACTTTGAAGCACTTCGATGGATGTTATCTGCGGGTCCACGCTGAACTTCCGATACTCTGGCTGATGTCTGGTCTCGCATTTCTAAACATAAATGTTTACCTCTGTTATAAAACGTGTGTCTCGTATCGTTTCGTTTCGTTTCGTTTCTAGAATTGAAAAAATATATCTTGTATGGTTGTTATTAATTTCAGCATATATATACGAGAAATTTGTTAAGTGTTATCAAAGTAAACCTATTTCTAGGCACAACGTATATCATATATCGTATGTATACATACTTTAAATGGTAGATATTATTTACATATATATATATATATATATATATATATATAGTATAGGGAGGATTAAAGTCTTCCAGGCGTAGTTGGTAAATCTCGTTTGATTTTTCATGAATCGAAAACTAAGTTTCAGTGTTATTTTCACTGTGCATAATATTAGCCTTGAATCGTTTGACCGTTAAACGCAAGAACTTGGAAAGAGGTACCTTTCCAAGGTACAAAAAATGACCAATCTTTCTGTAGCTCAAGCAATAGAAATATTTGTACATAAAGCACACTCCTTTACCGGTCATTATTTTGCGGATAAAACTTGATATTTATATTGTACGGCAAAAATAATGGACAAAATATTTGTTAACGTTCCTAGAAAAAGATAATTATGATGAAGCGTAATGGTAACGTGATGATGATAAATAGGTACATAGAACAAAATATTCTTACAGAATATTACGATTCTTTTAAATGGAGATACCGTATCGAATTGGTGTTACACGTGCATACGAGCCAATACATCGAAGCTTAAGAAAAGTTTGTGAAAGTAATAGACGTACAAAAATTCCATCAAATCTATTACACTTCGCAATTATATTATTTAAGTATATTTAAATAATAATAATAATAATAATAATATAATAGGATATACATGTATAAAATTATATTATAAAAAGGAACTTGACGTTTATATTAACGAAAGCAATATGTACACGAACGTACCTAACGAAAGTACATATAATTATGTAAGAAAAGAGAGAGAGAGAGAGAGAGAGATAAAGGAGAAAAAGCAGGACGAGATTAGAATAATATTAAAAGGATTTCTATATATAAAATTAGAAGTCGACTTCGGTTGGCAGTTACACTGTCACACCTATTATATAAATGCTCTTTTAACTTCGATCGAATGTATTGGATCACTTTATGCCATTGCCAGATAATATTAACACGTGCAGAATCGCAGGATTTTGAGGTTAAGGTTAGATATTGCAACGAAACTATTAATATTTTCGATTTAATATGAAATATGAAATACATATATACATATATGAAACAAAATGATTGGTTGTAATGTTTTCAGTAATGTTTCCAGGACACACGAACAGACATTTTTGTTCTTAGCATTTTAATAAGCTATCGTCAATAACGAGTACAAATAAATAAACCGTAACATGAGAGTTTTAAAACGATAAAATCCGCTTTATAGCAGCAATATATTACGAGTTATTAGAAATATTTTAGTCAACCAGTATTTTTCCAATTTTTGCACACGAAGAATATGTTCGATAACAGACGCAAAAGAGATCCATATTTGTATCTCTGTAAAAGCAGATGTCTTGTGCTTTTAAATTTTGTTTGTTCATTTTTTCACGGTAAAAATAATTGCCGGGAAATAGGATGAAACTTCGATTCTCAAACTGTGTACTAATAAATATATATATAACGAGACAAGATATAAGATATATAAATAAATATATATAACAGGATGTTATACATTGTCTCGGTACAGACAACTCTCCGACATTTGTTTAATTTTCTGTCAAGTGTCACACGCAGGCATTTGCAGGGTTTGCATAGGAAAATAGGAGAGATGTTACGGCTGTTTCTGATTCGAAATTTCCGCCGCAATGCCATAGGAACATTTTGTCGAATACCCGGTGAAATAGCGACGCGTTCTAATTATTTTTACAGAACGTTGGTTATTCCAATTACGAAACGCGACGTGTTGCCGTTGCCGCGCGACGCCTCGCTTTCTTTATCCGAATCTACTTAAAAGATGTACACGTACATATATGTACATATGCGTGCATATCAGAAACTTTCTACGGGTAGTAACAATTTACAACTACCTAGGAAGATAGAAATGGAATTCGTCTTTATTATCTGGAGCGAATTCACGCTTCGATTTCGAGTTCGAGTGATATTGAGCTTACGTGATATTGAGACTGCGTTTTCAATGACTTACACTGCTTACACTGAAGCTTTAAATCCCTATGCTCCTACTGCAAATTTATCATTTCAAGTATTTTGTAAACAATGTTTTATATATATATATATATATATATATAAATATATAAAAAAAAAATATATATATATAAAAAAAAAAAAAGAGTGAATAGTAAACGCAGGGAAATATCGTTATCAATGAAGAATATTTCTTTTTTATCAAATTCAACAATGAGAATTTCACTATTCGACAATCAGAATAGATTTGGTTTTTAAATGTCCTTTAGCGTGTAATAGCGAAACATTATTTTCGAGAAAGTTTCACTGTAATTTTATGCGAGGTGTCGATGTAATGGCGAAACGTGCAATATTATGTTGTATAACATGAACTGTACCTTTACTTTGACGCGCACAGCTTCTCTAGGACAACCGAACATGTTTGACGTTGATATTCAGGCTATTTCGTGCACGCGAAAAAGGACGTTCGATAATTCAGGACAGCTCCAGATTCATCAAAATGTGCATCTCCTCGAGGACGTTCTTATGACAGCGAACGAAGCTCCACATTTTTATGGGTAATCCAGTTCTGATAGGTTAATTCGTTTCACGCGACGCGTAACGAGCCACCTTAAAGCTTTCACTTTTTCCCAAGAAAGGCATAGTAGCGTCTTGTCAGGGCACAGCACCACCACGTTTCCCTAACAAAATCCAAGTTTTTGAACAACCACCGATTGACATTTGGCATAAGTGTTCATGATCGTTCGCGATGACGAGGTGTATTCCAAAAGCCCAACAGCTGTCGATGATGACACGTTTCAGAATATTAGGTTTCGAAATCGTTTCGCGCGTTGCTCGAGTTTCGACTACACAAAGATCAGTCGTCGTCACCGTGATCGTTGACTGACGATACCGTCTGCTCCCGTGATTCGTGTCTCGTGTTTAATCGGCCGAAATTGTATGTCCCTTTCTTCGTTAAAATCACCGATGTTGGGACGAACGGAGGGATGGTATTTCGAAAGATGACAAGCGGAACGCAGGCGAATAGAAATGCCGATGGAAATTGGCGTTACGTTCTCGCGAGGAAAGAGAGAAAGAGCGAGAAAGAAAGAAGCGAGCGAACTGAAGCGAGCCGCGTTTGACGCCAAATTTAGTTTAACCAGAGAGGAAATGAGTGCTCACGCCCGTAGTTCTAGTTGTTCCACGGTACAGCTGCTGCACCATGCGGCCAGGTGCTGAGTTTAATTGACATTAGCATGTACAAGAACCTATAAAATTAGGGATCTGCTCTGTTTGGTTGGAATTTAGCATATACAAGAACCTATGTATTTAAGCTTAAAGTTAGGGATCTGCCCTGTTTGGTCGTGCACTAGCATAGACAAGAACCTATTTAATCGTACGGTTCTACGGAAAAATTCATATCTGCTATTTTATCCGAGATAGAGAAATATAAGAATGACAAAATCGCGCAACAATAAAACTAGTTGTAAGTTGCCTAAAAAAGAGAAATTAATCGTTTACTATATTTTTGAACGATGACACGTACAAGGCAATAGTAGAAATTCCTCTCTGGTATTATAAAATAAAAATTTTATTACCTAAACATCAATTAATAGCAAAGTAAACAATGATAAGTTATTTTCAATTAAAGAAGTTTCTCTTTTTACGACAGTTTCGCTATCGATTCTCCAGGACTATTCTAAACTACTAATTATTAACAATTTTTAAGGATTACATTTGTCTTTAATAAAGAAACTTACAAAGCAGGATAGAACAATTTTCCCGACTTTCGTGTAATAATAAGTAGTAACATACCATATTTTATGTAATAATAACAACTTTACTCGTGTAACGCATAAAAGCTTTTCATTAAGAACATAATCCTATTCGTAATCGCTACTGAACATTGTCTTAAATATGTTTCCTATTTCTCAATTTCATCAATTTCACTGTTTGAATACATTAAGTTTGCGCGCGCTTGTATATACGAAAATTGTGCGCTCCTATTTGCGCAATGTATCGCAAAGTCAAATCGAGCGTGCCTATTGGCGCAGAATATCGTCAAAGTCAAATCTGGCGTGCCTATTGGTGCAGAATATTGTCAAATGAAATTGTGCGTTCCTATTGGCGCAATATATTGTCACGTTGAATCGAGCATTCCTATTGGTGCGAAATATTGGAAAGTCGTAGTTTCCCGGAGAAACGTGCCGTGGGGTGATGTTGTACATTTGAAAGTTGTGGAGCGAAAATTCATTTCGACTTTATCGACGTTTCTACGCTTCTATCTGCTTCGTACAAATAGTACGTTCGTATTTAACCGTTTATTGATTATAATTTTAGTAAAATTAGTAGTATCCGAAATCTTCTTTTACTTTCATCGTTGATCGCGTACTTGACAGGTTACAGTCAACGATAGCTTATATTACCGGTCTTTGAGCCAGAATTTGGCTCTTATTATTACTTTATTTCGCTATAACTGGCTTCAATATTGTAAATTATTGGTTTATTATACATTTATTCTTGACTGTATTTCTGATAGTTAAAATTATCGATAATTCACATTACCGGCCTTTGGGGCAGACTTTGGATTTTACTATTGCTTTATCTTACTATAATTTGTTCTGTTATTGTAAATTATTGGTTTTGTTATACATTTGTCTGAGATTGCTTTGGTTTTCCTTTGTACAGATCATTGGGCGGTCACGGGACTGAAAGAATAGTGGTTCACATCACATCACAGACGCCATAGTCGATTAATAATCGATAATTCGAACTGATACGAAATGGACGCCGCAGATTATTAATAATCGAGTCGTTGTTGGTTTCTCATGCAGATTTGGTAATGGTTTTAATTGCATAATTTGTTGAAAATATTAAAATGAAAAAAACGGAGATTAAAAAAGTCACTTCATCGCAATTCATTTAATCGTTATTAGAAAATAATCTATCGCGAAGTTATTATATTTTTATATATGTATTTGTACGAGAAAATCAGTTTATTATTGTCTCGAAAGAATCTGCATAAGACATGTTCAGACACGTTTCGGTAATCACTTGAAGCATGCTTAGTTTTAAGGAAGCTTAATTTATCATAAGCATCGTCGAATCTTTATAAAGTGCAACATAGTATGTTAGTAAAAACCATGTTTCAAACATATCGATGACCAACATTCACAATTGAATTCTTTCTGAGGAAAGAATTGATTTTATATTTTAGAATGTTAATAAATATTTGAAAACATAATATTAATTATAATAAATATTAGAAGATATCCTGCAATACATAAACCGTATTTCTGTATATTGTATTCTAATTTATTTTATTATTCGTATTTTGATCGAACTATTATTAATTTCCATTGACATAAAATCTAAAAATTATAGTTATATTAATTATATAATTATAAACATTATAGCATGCTTCGCAAACGATTAGATTATCATCATTCTTAGGTTAAAAATTGTTACTTTAGCGTTCATATTTTTATAGTAATTAGATTTTAACAGGATTTCAATTTTTATTATCATTCAAATTTCGAACAGAGATTAGAGTTTAAGAAATTTTGAATAGAGTTTTATTTTTCATTAGTTTGGGACTCCTTAAACAACGAAGGATATATTTTTAAGAACAAATTATAATATTTCACATGTTTTGTTTCAGTTTTTCATAACTTCTATTTTTTTCTTGTGCTTCGGAAAGGACGCAGCAGTGATGCTTCGAAACTAAGCGTGTAAGAATCTTTGCATATCGTATTCCAATTAATTTCATTCCTTTCATTATTCTACTTTAATTATTCATAATGAAAAAACAAGTTTGACTTTAAAATTTAATATCAGTGTTTGAATTGTTGGAGTAATTAGAGTTTACCAGCAATTTAATCTTTCTATTATTATTAAAGTTCAAAGTTTTCATAGAGTTCTATATTACGTTATCTCAAATATTTTGGTGAATTATCGCTTAGTTTCCAAAATATATTATTCACGGATATATTATTCATATATGTATAATAAGTCGTATTTTGTTAAAGGTTTATCGCTCCTTTCTCTTCCTCCTATTTCCTAAAAAGGACCTAGTGGGGCTTCAAAAGCCAAGAATGTAAGTAATTTTGTAATCTGTATTTCATTTAATTCTAGTCTTTGTATTTCAATTTGCCGATTATTCCTATTCCCGATTTAAATATTCTCATTAAAATTTTAACAGAGATTAATCTTCCGCTATTTGAAATTTTCCAATTAATTAGCGTCATATTTAAGAGTAAATTATGATATTCCATGCGTTACTACAGTTTTTTCCATGATGGAATTTTCACGATGACTTCCTCCGGGCTACCGCAGCATCGATGACTACGTTCCTCGCATCTTATCGTGAGTCGCATGCATTTTTGTTCCTCCGGTCACTCAATCATGTCGTAGGACGAAAGGTCCGAACCGACACGGGTGACTGGTTGTATTACGTAGAATTTTTTGCGAGCACAGTAACCGCGGGTATTTACTATACCCGTGAGTAGCAACATTTTCTTTTTCTGCGTATTATTTATTAGTTCAGGATAGGTCTTCTTGCACGTCGCGTTTTTTTCCTTTTATATTAATTACATGAAACTGACAAATTTTGTATTAAGAATATTGGTAATGATATCAACTGGTACAAACGATATTGTATTAACAATTAATTTGAATATTTGTGAATGAAGGTGTGTTCGTAAAGTCGGAATGTATTAACAATATATATTCACAAAAATTTCGTAGTGACAAAAGAAAATTGCAATTATTGCGTATCTATTGATAATGATAATAAGTCATCTTTTATTTTCACCTTCTGTTCTCCGATGGCATTGTTTCAATGGATTTAATTGTTTGCCATTCATTTTTCAATTTGAGTATTTCAATTTAAAATATGCATATAGAGATATTAAAGTTCAATTCTGCCGTACAGAAATGTATGAAATTTTATGTGCAAAAAGAAATTTCGCGACAGGCAAATTTTGGAATCAAAGCAACAGATTTTGCTTTTTTTGAACGTTGCTTTCGCATTTTCGACAATGTGCTTTGACGAAGGGATTGCCTGAGGTTGTTTGCATTAATATTTAACTTTGAGTCAATTATCAAATAAATTTCTTATTTATCGTCAATTTGTCTCTTTAGTAATAGAATTTCAATAATTCATAGAGTCTAAACAAAGAGTATAAATAAATAAATTCAGTATTATTAGTACCGTGGTAATTTATTAAATTAACGAAGTAAAGTATACAGTATTACTAATTGCGATAAAATTCGAAGATGCAAAATGAAGAAAGATTAGCCCGTTAAAGACAAAATAGATGCGCTAATACCTTTTTTTTTTAGTTAGGATTTTCAGGTTTCACCCTTTCCGTGTCCATTGCCAGGATCTCGTTCACGTGCCCAGGTGCTACTCGGGTGAGAGAAAGGCAATGGGTACGATGACCATTGATTTTATAACTATTTCTAAGCGACCGACGATGCGTTAGCGTATCGTGCACGATGTACTTCCCACATAGTGTGTGTGTGTGTGTGGTTAGGCTGTGGAATTGCGTCGTTTTAGAGTACTTGTTAAATTGTAATAGATGGTAGGAAATTGTGCAGCATCTGTAACTTCTTTGACAATTAAATGTGAGATTTACTTTTATCGCGTTGTACGCAATGGTCGTTAACCTTCGTCGGTCGATTTCAGGAAAATGGGTAGGTAATATTAGATTGTGCAAGTTGTGTGCGAAACTCGGGTGTCGGAGGCGTCCCGGGACGTTCTCTCTAGTGTAGGTGGATTTTTGGAATTTCTGGGAATTTCATTTGAAAAATCGACGGCGAAGCTGGTTTGTAACCAGCACAACAATGGAACATACCATTGTCTGCCTGGCTTTGGCCATCGATTTTTCGAATTCCGCGGTCGTGGTCGCCGGTGGGTTTCGACACGAACGTTGACGTATCGCTCGAGCGTGCACACGCGAACGGACAGCGATCTCTACGATCGCTGTTCATCCGTGTGTACTGGGATCAGCTTTCGCGATTTACATTTTTATTTCACCTTTGTAAGTTATTTTTTGGTTTGCGATTTAGAAAGTCTCGAGCTTACTTAGACGTAAGTTTCAACGGGCATCACGCCCGAAGAAAGGAAGAGGCTACGAGCCGAAGAGGCCCGGCAAATTGCCATAGAAGAGGGCAACTACTAATGGCTTTGCATCCTCTGGATCATCCAGAGAATGGAAAGTCATTCTCGTTACTACTTTGTCACTGTGCTCGCCTACATTATTTGTAGTAGTATTAGCTGTGATTTGTTTGTTAGCCGACCCATGTATGTCGGCCCATTGTCATGTTGGGCTAACCCCGATCTTTGCAATTAGCGTTGCGAGTCTAAATTTCGCGTTATCAATTAGAGTTGCGAAAAAGTACTGACTTCGGTTTGGATTAGCGTTACGACGGAGAGACGGCCGCGTTTGCTTTAGCGTTGCGAATTATAAGATATCGCGATTGTTCTTGGTATTTTCTATCGCGAATAATTATTAGAATTTGTCAAAGAGTAGAATTTGAATTTGTCGCGTGTTATGTGAATTAATTTCGTAGCGTTGCGATTTCTCACTATCGCGTATGATTGAAATCATGTTTTTTTCTCATCTATAGATGGTAATTTTAGAGATTCGTTTTAAGATCTGTAGCGTTGCGTTGATTAATAATCGCGTTCTTGTACGTAGTGTTGCGTCTATGAAATGCCCAAATTTCTGCCTGTTTTTCGATCACCCGATGCAGCTAACATACGTATAACATAAGTACGTGGCTGCACTTTGACATCACGATATTAGCGTTGCGTGAATAATTACAACACTCCACTACCGTCTATACTTTCGCCAATTTTTCATCTTTTCTTTCTTCTTTTTTTTTTCTCTTTTTTTTTTGTCTTTTTTTTTTGTCAGTGGCAAATAAACATCGAAAACGCGATAAAGCACTTCTCGCGATTTATTTCGAGAAATTTATACCTTGCAGTTATACGGACTTGAAAGATTAGCGTTGCGAAATAGAAAAATGTCCCACTCACGGTTTGTTCGGGATTCTATCGAGTGGGTCGCCTTTCCGGCTATCGGATCTATCTCTTTTTCAGCATCCCCTTGAGCGTTTGTTAATGGAAATACCGTTGAACAGTATATCTGTTCGATGCTGATGATTTAATTTAATTTAATTCGTTGTTATAGTACCTAAAGTTATTATAAATGGTTTTATTTCGTAATTATACGTATATTACATTTGAGGAAAAACGACAAGCGATATATGTTTGAATTACTTAAACTTAATACGATATAAATAATTTTCTAGCAAATGAAAAAAAGGGCAAAGTAACGACAATGAATTAGTCTATTTAAGATTTTATTTCATTATTTTGAAATATAAACAGCGATCGTTGGTTATTAGAGTTATAATTTTCTCGTGCATAGTATTTTCGATTAATTAGCCAGAAAGTAATCTTATAAATGTTTCAATGTGCTGTGCATAAGTTATCGTTTATTTTCAAGAATCTTGCGTAGAAAACATTGTGCGAATGTCTATTTTCCATGACTGATTTTTTGACTGATAGCGTTGACGATAATGGTTATCTTTTTGCCTGTTGCTTGCTTCTAGAAACAAGTTAAACAGATAGTCTTGCAGCGTGAAACTCGATGTGTTCTTGTCTAGATAGGTACTAGTGTGTAAGCAAACAGGGCAGATCCCTAATTTTTATAGGTTTTTGTATATGCTAACGCCAATTAAACTCAGCACTTGGCCGCATGGCGCAGCACTAGTCCAGGAACAACCAGGTCCATAAGCGTGCGCACACTCGTTTCCTCCCTTCTAGTATCGGCCAGTTCGGGCAGAATCACAAATCCTTCGTTATGGAATTCCCGCTGGATCGACACTCTCTTCAAACGACGCACGATTTATGTACGCGCGTGGTTTATACTATCGTTCTACTCGCATATGCTAGGCTGTATACTAGCAAAGAGGGAATTAGAGTGCACGCGCGCGTCCTTGTGTTGTCCCCTATACAAGTGCTGTACCAAACAGCCAAGTGTTGCAGTGGTTTAACCACAGACGAGTATATGCGTAAGATAAATCACATATAATCCAAGTACGATCGTATTAAATAGGTTTCGACGCTCGCTAGGGAAAACCGTTCGAAAATTGAGTCGTCAAAAATTAACATGGAAGACAATAAAGTTCTTCTTATTCTGCTCGTGCATAATACGCACATATACATAGATACTACTAGATCGATAAATCATAATTTTTTAAATTAGCTTTATGTTAAACTATATTAAATTTTAGCTATCCTAATTAATTGCGATAGATAACAAATCCAATTATTGTCGATAAAATGTCGGATTAGGTGGAAAGGGTTTGAAAACTTTGTATAACACAGATACGAAGTTATTCGTCTCTCCTTCTCTACTTTCGGAAACGTTTTTTTCCAATAGCTTCTCAGCTGGCCGAGATCCTGACTCGATCCTTGTGGCTTCTACATGACGGTTGCGCGCATCGAATCGCTTCCATTCGCGCAACTTTGTTCGACTTTTGGAAGGAGAGAACGGGGCGCGTGGCACGCTTTTTAACTAACTTTTCCATAAGTAGTTATTCGCAGTGCTAAAAAATTAAAAAATTGCTACTCGATTATTCGTGAAACAGCTGGTAATCACAGTCTCCAGCAATGCTTTCCTCTTGGTGTCAAAGAAGAGCGTCTTCGGATCTTTCCGATCATCTTCATAGAGACGCAGGAATAAAAGTTCCTATTTCACAGATGGTATCGACGCGATCGCGTCTCTTTCGCGTTACAAAGTTTCATACAGCGAATCAAATTTTCATCGTTGGATTATAACCGGCGAGGCGGCCGGTCTGACGGCAAATTGTTTCTTCTCGCATCGTCGACTCGTAAACCGACACACGAAATGGACGATAGGGACGTGACAGAAGGAAGGGTGGATTTCCTGGAATCTCGTTATACTTTCCCGCTGACTTGGCTCCATCTGCTCGGGATCGTGCGTGTGCGCATGCACGTTCACAGGGTCGGTTTGCCCGAGAAAATTTTCTAGCGTCGACAACATTTACAACATTTCCTAGTATCGTGTTTACATCTGATCCATTACGCGTTACAAATTTTATCGGCTTTGCGTTTAGAGTAACGAGCTATGGGAACTGCTCGATTACGATGTATTTTATTCGATGTTTATATCTTTTATTTTTTTGCTTACTATGATTATTAACGTATAATATTTGATAATTAATTTGCGTATTTCCTGGACAAAGCAACATTTTAGCAAGGATTAGTTATATATCGATCTATAAATTTCTCTCATCGCGACGAAACACCATATAACGAAACTGTAAAATCTGTCAACGGCAGTTTTTCATTGATTTCGATCATAACCAGTAGGTTTCGTTCGATCGGGCCACATTTACGAGAAACGATGAAAACGAAGAAGATGTCCCAGGTGCCACATTCGCTCGCGTACTCGCTCGCTATTAGTCGGAATAATTACTCGTAGCAGCGCACCGTGTACATTGTTCACTCGCGTTCAACACAAAATAGATCTTAAATGCGTGAAAAGGAAGAAAGGAAGCTTTAGAATAAAAGATTTAGATCCATCGTCGATCGTACGTACGCTCGAAAGCGGAGGTGTATTTTTTGCTTATATTAGCGTGCAAATTTACACACCCTGAAGCGCTCAAGTATCGACGTTCCCTTATGAATCAGTCTCTATATATTATACAACGCACAGCGAGAATATTACAATGTAGCGTTGCTCGATCCGCAAACGACAAGAAGTGCACGGCCTTGGACAATTTGACGATTCCAACGTTGCATCGATGCAAACGGCCACCGCTTCGAACGCGTGTTCCAACGTAAGATCGATCGCTTGCTTGATTATGTATCGTCCAATGATCGTCCTGTGTATCAGAGACCGTTGAAATCGTCCAAACGTCCTTTATTCTGCCAGCAATAGAAAAGTATGGCGAGCGATCTAAAAATATCGAGGTGACGTTCGGGTCTGGTGAAACGAACAAATGATTACTATCTAAATACTACGTATTACGGTTTCCTATGTGCCGCGTGACTTTTGCGCAGGGACGTGGATCGAAAAATCCAGGCACCCTCGCGAAGACGATAACGGTCGACCACGAGGCACCTCTCCGCGCCGGCCGTACTTGCGTATCGTGTTCTGTAAGCTACAAAGATTGTATGTAAGCTATAAAGGTATTTTAATAGATTTTAATAGATTAGATCAATGTAGATATTATTTAGAAGCAGAAGGGACAAAGAAAGACGATATTTAATATACTCACGAATTAACGAGCACGGATAATATGTCATAAAGGATGATACCGAACATAAATATCGCGATGAAAATTTTTGAAAGCAACGAAAGATGTCGTTGCTTCGGTTAAAGATATTATCAGAGAAATGAAAACAGTGTGAATTTGAATTTCTAAGATCCGTACATGGCTGTTATGGCTGTTATCATTCGTGGCCGGAAGAATAAAAGATAGATCGGATCATAGCCGATCATTGCGTCTGCGTGATTGTCCGTTGTGAACCTCGTGGTCACGACGACGCGTGAAACGAGTCATGAAACGAACGAATCTCAGAAGCACGTTCCATGCTGAGGGCACGCTGCCAGAAATTCGTTCCACCGCGATAGTTGGCAGATTTCGTGGCGATAAAGCCGCGCTCCCTCTCCTCTAAACTTATCGGGCAACGGCCGCGTTTCAATACCGATGGTTTTAACTTGCAGTAAAATATTAGAAAATAGAACTAACAACCACGTAGCGCTTCGGAAAATTGGCGAGTAAATAAAGCTAATAAAGACGAGACATTCTACGTCATACTAAACGAAGTTAGGCGTGTCGAACGACGTTTCCCCTTCGCTTCTATCAAACGCATTACCGCCCCACTGCGAGTAAATGGCTACTTACGAACATTTCGCTGAGAAGAGAATTAAAATAACGAGTAAATTAAACGTTGATTTTATGATTGTCGTAGATCCCCTCGATAATTCAGCCTGCGAGAGCACAACACAAGTAATAATCGCGATAGTAATCGTAATCGTAATCGTAATTGTAATTGTTCGATGACGTCTTTCGTTATTGTTTCGACATTGAGGCTCGTCGAACCTCGTAGGTTCTTCCGCGTAACTATAGTACAACGAATAAAATTCAGTTTTATACTTTTTTCTATCAACGAAACGGCGGTTTATTCGTTAGCCCTAAATAGGGCTGAGTTTCTAATTTGAGAGCTAGATTTCCGAGCTACAACTAGACAAATATACTACATACGTTACTACTATACGCTATATTATACGCATGCTAATACGAAATAACTTATTTATACGTATTGTACGTACTTATTTATTGGCAGAGCGACGCATTTCGGAATGCGTAGTACGCTAGTATCGCTAGTTGCTAATTAGTTGGAGATAATGCAACAGATATTACTTATCGTGGCATTTCAAACTTTATAGACGATAAATATATAAATTCTGTAGCGAGTATTCAAAGAACGATAGTTTATCGTAGTTTACGTTATTGTATAATACTTTGATCGCTCTATTCTATTATACGTTCATTTACGCTTTGTATGTTTCCTTATTTTATGGAGGATGATTATTGGATAGACATTTGAGAGCAACAACAGAGATGGAGCATAAAGGATGTAGATGTGCAGAGAGCGGTGATATGGTACGTACGCGTCTCTGGGGAATAGGAGAAAGAGCAAGTTTGGAGGAGATTACGGAAGAAGGAGGATGATGTTTAACGTTACGGCGAACGGCATAATGATGTAGGCGGTAGAAACATAGGGAATAGAAGATAGAAAGTGGCAGAGAAGAAACGAAAACGGGGGAAAGATATATAAAGGCCAGTCGGCCTTTAAGGCTTAAGCCTTAATGCGCTCAGAAGAGAAATTGATATATAGGAAATAGATGTATGATAATAGGGACGAATGGAATGACACGAGCAAGGGAGAAATTCTGTAAGAAAGCAGAAACGGGCGGCTGGAAAATGGAAAGCAGAGACGATAGAAGATATAGCGGAGAGATGGAGGAGAGAAGCGGAGGGAAGGGGGAAAGAAAAGGAGAGGAAAGAATGGCAGCTGGAGAACTCAAAGTATGAGAGAGAATACGTGAGACGGAGACAGGTAAAGGTACCCTTAAATAAGTGAAATACCAACAAGAAAAATGAAAAGCAAAGAAGACAAAGATGGTAGCTAGATTCAGAGTATTCGGAGTATTCGGAGTAATCGAAATGGGTGGCTAGTAAATACTGGACGAACGAGGAGAAAAGGAAATTTAAGAATGGACGATGAAGGTGATAGACGAAAGAAACTTAACAGGCAATAAGAGGAGAAAGATATTTGTTATATATGTTAAAAGATGCTTCTGATAAAAGATGACCTTTTATACCCTTAGAAAGGGATCGTTAGTTGTAATAGGAAATAAGTAAAAACAAGGATCAAGAATACAAATAACACGAAACGTTTTCTATTTTCTCAACGTGTACGTACATATTTCGGTATATCGTGTTCTATTTATTAATAAACGTATATTCGTACATTACGTATATTATCCAGAAGTTTCGTTACTTTGTTTTACATTTTACTCTCCACGATATCGTTGAATTCTCTGGAAAGAGGAGAAAGCGATCCATCCATATTTTCATCTTGTTTTAATATCGGAACAGATCGATAAGAGAAAATTGGAAAGATAAACCTTTCTTCGCTTAATGCATACCTCCCTTTTCTTCAACTTGGTTTTTCGTTCCTTTCGATAACGGACTACCGACCGATTCTCCCGTTTTGCATCCGTCTGTCATGGTCCGACTGTCTTTTTTTCTTCTCGCGGAGACGTTGTTTTTTCACCGTAGCCGGCCGGCCATCGAATATCGACACAGTTCTCCTCTGGTTCGTACGTATCGCGAATCAACGTACCAACCAGAGTGCGATAAACTTCAAAGGATCTCTGACCAACGTACCAGCGAATTTTCTCCGAGGTGATTACGATAAATATTACTATAATAAAATCGTTACGATGCGATTAAAATAAAACTATAACAAAACGTAATCTCGTTTCTGTGTTGTCTTTCGCTGTCTGTAGAATGTAAGATAGATGTTTTTAGCTGGTTAGGCGCTCAACCATATCGATATTTAAAAAGATGTAAACGATTTTAGAAAGAGAAAGCATTTAGAAATAAGATATCGTAAATAGTGGGACAGCGATAGGGCAGAGCGATGGAATGACTGACAGAGTGACGAAAGAAGGCGAAAGAGGACGAGAGAGGACGAAAGAAGATGAAAGAAGGCAAATTCGGTGAAACGAGCAACAGTCTGTGCTAAATAGAGCGGCAAAGCGACGAAAGTAGAGAAAGGCGAGCGTGTTGGCCGAGGCGACGGAAGATTTAAAGCCGCGAATAAAAGAGAGTGTGTGTAAAGTGTATGGCGTAAAGAAGCGGCGACTGCGAATAGTGCTCGAAAAGATTCGTAATTTTCGTAGAGCGAGAAAAACAGAGGTGGTGTCCATGGAAAGAAAGAAGCAGAGTTTACGGTCGGGGCGAAAGTAACGAGTAACGAACGGAAGGACGAGGTTAAAGTAACAGGAAGAAGATGCGGCACGAAGGGCAAAAAGAAGACGGAAGGGAGGTATGTGCAACAGCTTGGAGAGACGAGTAGAGAGCGAAGGAACGGGTGGAACGAGGCAACAACATGGCAACAACATGGCAACAACATGGTTAAATAGAAGGACACGCAGAGAGAAAGAGGACGTGGGAGTGGGAGAGAGGCGAAAGAGAGGCGGAAGAGAGGCGGAAGAGAGGCGGAAGAGAGGCGGAAGAAGAGGAAGAGGCTGTAGCTTATAGGTACGGCTCGTGCTTGAAATGAAACGTTCGTGTTATATTTTACGGCCTTGATCCCGGACGAACATCTTTTGGAAATTAATTACAAGTGGCGCGCTCATCCTGACTAAGAGGTTATGTACCGGCTATGAATTAAGTTTTATACTCGTTTCTACGGTTATACCGTTACTGCCGCGGCTAACGAACGAGTCGGTGAGTTTAAAAAATCGTTTCGCGCGAGATGCGCAAACGCGGTAAATTGATGGAGGTGGAGACGAGAATGGGGGAAGAAGGAATTACAAAAGGGGGTGGACGAAGGTTGGTAAACGACAGGATGGTTCGCAACGAAGGCGATTAATCGGAGAGCGTTAAACGCAAGGTCCGTGGCGAAAATTAATTTCTATTCCCTTTTTATATACGTCTGCCACGGAGAGGTGAGAATAACGACCAACGATAAATAACCATCACTGATAAAAATATAGCTAGTATGATAAAAGGATAGATTAGGTAAACGGAATGGGAATAGATCGATGGAAAATAAATTACGAAGAAAAATTCGTTGGTTTGCTCGCAATATTTAGATACGATAATTTAACCATGGTCAAATTTTCTTCATCCACCTACGTATAACGATAGGATCTGGTTGTTAGAAAATTGGGATTAGTTTATCCTTTGCCATAGCCATTTACGTAAATATTACAAATGCTAAATTCTCTTATAATTGGTTTCGCAAGTTGTAGAAACTAGAAAGTCGATTCGAATGATTTCAAAGTATAATAAATGGCAAGCACTGAGAGACAGAGAGAGAGAGAGAGAGAGAGAGAGAGAGAGAGAGAGAGAGAGAGAGAGAGACGCTACGTTGAAAATATCTCGCGGTAATGGAAACGTCAAAGGGAAAATTATAAACAAAGAGGGAAGAGTATAGTATAGCGTAGTATAGTAACGGTGTGTAAGACACAGTGGAAGAAGAAAAACGCTTGCCAGCTAAACAGGTTTTAGGTTAACGAAATCGCTTCATCCTGTTTTCTCACTAGTTCACTGTCGATATCGTTTCCGGCAATGAGTCATTCTTTATAAAAGGGAAGATCCAGATACCAGAAACCAGTTTCACGCTGAATAGTTTATTTCAATCGTGTTTCGTGGTCGAATACCATACTAAGGCGTGTTTCGCCTAGACAACGAAATACGATACCTCTTTTTCTATCGATGACGCGCAAATTACAGCGTCTTATAAACAGCCTAGAAAAATGGGTGGGGGGGGGGGGAACAGACAGACTAGATTTGCTTGTACCGAACAAAATTGTTGGTTAAGTCGCTTCGGGCAAGTATTTAAACGACGATGAATACATAGCGAATAAATTTTAAGCGCTATCGAATATCATCTGTGTACAAGACTGATGCGAGTCTTTGTTCGTGCTGTTCGAAGTAAAATATTTCCTACAGTTTGTTCATAAAGACATAGCCGATGATCATCTTCTTACTATTTATCGTTATACAAGTTTCGAGTCGGCGTGTTTCTTAAAAAAACCAATAATACCGATTTAATTAATATCCATTTAATAACGATTAATTGATAAATTTATCTTTGTCACGAATAGAAGGACGAAATAGAGGAAGAAATAGAGGATGCGTCTACTATACGTAAAAGATTCGAGTAGTTCCGCAAAATGTAATCTTACGTCATACGCAACTGTAAACAAATTATAAATATAACATTCTCGACGATAGGTTGGTTTATTTTTCAACTTGGAAATTTTTCACTTGCATTTAGTTAGGAACAAAGACGTGCAAAGAGTCTGTAGGTCGTCTGGCGTAAATTTGAATATCGAAAAGCGATAACGATACGGAAGATTTTGTCAACCTCTTCTCGTGCTCGTTCGTCGCGTACTGTCGCTCCACTTTGTTGCTGTCACGGATTCTCTCTCGATCGATTCTCTCGAGTCACGAAAGTAAACTTTTATCCGTATTTTTCGGCCTGTACTTTCTATATATGCGAGTGCCGTTCTTACAGCGGAGGTTTCTAGGTATTACGATGCTTGTCGCGTGTACTGTATATACAGGTGTACCATCGATCAGATTCTATGGCGTGCTCAGTACGACGCGTACGTTACGCACGCACGATACTGCTATCTTTTGCGAGTATCTCGGAAACTAGATTTTTCGCAACTTGGGACAGACCGATGGAAAATGTTATTCGGAATCATGACCCCGACCACGTATTCGGAGATGGTCGAAATTAGCGAGAACCTAGCTTCCCGACAGGTTCATCTTATCGGTGGAATGGCGCGATTATATTTGTTTGAACCGAACGGAATCTGGTGATATATACGTATGTATAATATGTACAGCGCGTCGAACAATATCTTTCTTCGTTGAACGATCATTTTACCTCGCAGTCTGATCGTAAATCACTGCTTCTACTGCTGCTGCAGCGGTATTGATACTAATGAGCGAAAAATACGTCCATTATGTATGGGCGATATAAAGCAAATCTTACACAAAGCAAAATTAAACGGATTCGAGCGGTACATTACGTGGTAAGCGAATATGTATATACTTAGGTGCGTGGCTGTCTCGAAAGTAGAATTGTTCGCACATTCGAAAGATAGAGGTATTTGTGCGTGAAAACGATTAGTTTAGAAGATGTTCCGATTGTAATTTTGTAAAATCTAGCGTACGAATAGGCTGGATAACTTAATTACGAATATCATTTTCTCGATCGTGAAAGAAGAGTTTAACGACCGACCTCGTATTACACCTCGTCTTTCCAAAAAACCAGAGTAGAGAACGCGAGTCGAGACTAATTATCGTTTGATCCGGTCGATCGATCGCGATCGAATCGAACGGATTACGTTAAGAACATCGAAGACCAAGGAGAGGGAAGAAAAAAGACGAACGTTGAGGAGGGGATTCGCGGGAAGGGAGGGGAGGGGAGGGAGACCGGGCGAAAAGAGGCGCGTCGTGTATGGTCTTGTTGTTGTTGTACTCAGCGGCAAGCCTAGTCGAATTTCTCTCTCGTCTCCGCTGTCGGTTGGTGCGAGCGTACAGTCGCGTTTCTACGTGCGTATTCACCGTGTCGTGTCATATGGACGCATCGCGCCGTTGTCGAATACGCGGCGGTACGTTGGCGGGAATGCGAGAATGGGGGAATGCAGGAATGCGGGAATGCGGGAATCTGAGCCAGCCTGGCCGCGGATAAACGATAAGGGGGCAAGGAAATCGGCAGTGACGATCGTAGGATTCATCTATCAAAAATAAATGCTCGAATAATCGTTTATCGAATAGTTTTGTCGGTACACAAAGATTTGCTTATTCGGCGTGACACGTATGATTCTCTCTATCTAATTTTAGAAACGAAAAAGAATCTTCAACTATTTGTAGCAGTATGATGTGAATTACGTAGAGGCTGATAACTCGCGCGATAAATCACGGTAAATCGTTTCGAATGTCGAGAGGTGGAAATTATAGGACGAAACTAGAATATAAAAGGATTAGGTTAGACGGAGTGATTTCTTTATTGCAATTCGATAAACTTTGTGAATTGGGTGGACGAGAAGACAGGAAGAAGAAGGTAACGAGGAGACGGCGGTGATCTATTTGTGGCGTTCGATTAGTCGCGTGAAAAAAAGAAAAAAAAAAGAGAGAAAGAAGAAAACTGTAAAAAAGGGAAACCGAAAAGTGAGATTCGAGAAAAGGTGTCTCGTGCAAGGTACTGCTGCACTTGGGAATATCGAAATGGCGGAAGAAAGAAAGAAGCAAGGCGTCGTTGAAATAATTACGAGCCGTAAGGCGAAGGGGCACGATAGGTTCGTGTTCGAGAATTAAAAACGCTGCTGGAATAATTCAAATTCAGGAAAAAGAAAGTGTGACGCGAAGAAGAGTGAGAAGTTGTAAAAGATTGGAGCAAAAGTTGGCGGAGATTGCGAGACTCGTCGTGTAATCGTCGCGTAATCGTCGCGTAATCGTCGCGTAATCGTCGCGTAATCGTCGCGTAATCTTCGCGTAATAGAGAAAAATGGGAAAAGAAGAAGCAGCGGAATAGTAACACGACCGAAAAAGATAAAACGAACGAAATTTGAACGATCTAGGTGCGTTTGTGAGTCAAGTTGTTAAGTCAAGTACGAATTTCTGATGGAATAATTAACTTGCGTCTTTCGGTAATATCGTATATGATAATATCGTAATTTTGTGTGTGTGTGCGTGCGTGCGTGCATGGGTGTGAATGAATGGATTAATCGTTGAAATTTATCGTTGAGAAAGGGGAGGAACGGCGAATTAAATAGATGGGCTTTCTCTTATGCAAATTCGAGAAACGAACAGGTATGTAAAAATAATTCGTAATCGATAATGTGATATAGGGCAAGATAAAAAGATGAAAAGATAGAAAATATACGCGTTTTATAGAAGGCTGTGGTATAAAAATATCAATGAAAAATAAGCGAAACTTGCTTTCCTAACACTGCGAATAAAAGATAAATTGGAAACATCTCGGAGCAAGGAACAACGAGGAAGAACGAGGAAGAACGAGGAACAACAAGGAAAAAACTCGAAGCTTCGAATCGAAAGGAAATATGTAAAATACGCAGTAGGAATGGAACTGTGAAATCAATCGCGATACTTGGGAAGGTGAGAGATTAGCAATTTGCTGCACCTGCGCCGATAGATTATCCGCTGCATGTAACGGAATCACGAGAAGATTTTGATCAACGAACCGAGAAGAATTTGAGATTAAAATTCAAGTTGCCCTTAAACCGACGCTGCTGCTCTATCTGATTTGGAACAATAGAGCTACCTTGTAATTGAAGATTATCCGAATGCAGTTAGGTGCGTGCAACACGTTGCATTATGCGATGGACGGGACAATTTAATCGATCGGAGACGGCTTACACGAATTGTACGAATTGAATTTTACGAAGATCGACGACGAGTAACGACGAGTAACGACGAGTAACGACGAATAACGATGTCTATCGACCGCGCAAATTCCAACACACGCATTAAAAGTTTATAACACAACGACGTCTCATTAACGGACGAAGATCGACAAACGATTCTCGTGAAAAGGCGGTTCTCGTTTGTACGTTTATCATTTCCACTTGTACCTTACTGTTTTCTTCGTGTCGTTTAACGTTAGCATCGGACCGTTTTATTATTATTTACCACCACGGTGAATTTACGCGATAAAGCGATACATATAGAGAATAATATATAATAAATAGGGAAATAAATGAAATAGTAAAAGACGGAAAGCAAATAAATAGAGGGACAAAGGAATAACGGTAGAGAAAGCAGAGTGTATTTGGTCAAATAATTCCACGTATAACGGCCAGAAGTCGTGTGGGTTCTTGGAAAATCCGACCGAAGATGAGACTTACTCGAGTCAAGGTCTCCAAGTATACATAGCAGCAGAATCGTCGAGCTCCGTGCTTTTCAGAGTTTGTTGGAAGTTGTGTGAACGAGCAACGGTCATTTTGATGCTTGTCGATACTTGGGTTCGCGATCTAGATCCTTTCCTTTTTAATTGATCAACGAGTTTGATTGGCTAAACAGCAATTAACGGCAAATAACGGCAAATAACGGCAAATAACGGCAAATAACGGCAAATAACGGCAAATAACGGCAAACAACGGGAAATATTCGTTACCAGGCTTCGTACAAGCTTAATATTTAATACTTCAGCTGTTGTTAATATCTCAGCTGTCTCAGCTGACACCGACGTTTCATCTTTAATCGTAAAAAGCAGCGGTTGAGTGGGATTTTCAACGGAACGATGTTGGGTGAAATCGGTGAAATTATGCAGCGATCAGTTTCGAGATATTCAAAGTGCTGTTCGTGTCCGACGCTAACGAGAAATTTTCTTCTTTTGTGGTTGCTGTCTCTGTCAGCCGGCGTCGCTTGTTCCTTCAACAAATGTTGCCCATTTGGGGAAGTTTTCTCAGGGATGTCGAAAGTGGATTGCGTTGCGTCGCCACGTGCTCCGCAAATCGTTGCCAGTGATCCTACTAACAAGAACGTAACTTACGGCCAACTTCCTATTTGCCAGAAGCCTGAATACATTACCACTCTGTCTCTCGATGAAATCAACTCGGCTGACATTTTACAGGTACGCGATAGCGGTTGCTCGTTTTACTTAATGTTTGTCAATACATGTTGCAAATCGTGCTATATAAAGAATCGATGCAGATCTTGCTACCACTTTTCTCAGATGAAACATTTATGATACAACAACGATAAGGGGAAATATTACGATAATAAGCATGAAAAGTGACCGCAGGATGACGCAGCAATTAAGTTGCCAATGAAAGTTTAAACTTTTTCGTATTTACAGAGTCCGTACTGTATCGATATTCTGTACAACGATATCACTCGGGTCGTTGTTCCGACACTCGTGCATTGTAAATCGAACGAAGACAAGGATCGAACACGTCCATTCCCAAAAGCACCATCGTTGTCGGAATTTTTAAACGTCAGAAAATGTTGCTCGAATAATACAGTTTTTAACGTGGTAACGGGAGGCTGTGAATTCGATCGTTATTACTCGAAAACGAACCATTTCTTGCCGTTACTCACCGATTACTTACGGGAAAACGAGCATTTTCCGAACGTGGAGTTATTTCTGCTTCATACAGGCATGCCCAAATGTTCATCAGGCGCGATCTTTACGCACGAGATCGATTCAGCAGACATCATCAATGGAACTTTACAGGTGAGTGGATCGTCGAACGTGAATTCGCGCCACGCCAGATTCTCCATTTTTCAATCTCCAATCTACGATCTCCAATCTCCAATCTATTCGTTTCGTTATATATGTAACTAATTATTTCCTAATCATTTAGTTTTCAATCGAGTTTCTAGAACGAACGAAGAAAATACAGGAAAAGGAAAGAAAAGAAAAGAAAAGAGAACTTGCCCACCATGCCCCAATTTTTCGATATTATACCGTAAAATATAACAATGTTGTAATTTATATCATCTGGATCGTCAAATTCAAACCATTTTTTTTTTCGGAGCCACAATATCTGTAACAACGAAGATAAACGAGTTGGTCGAAGGATCTTGGAATTTGGGGGAAAAACCATTTTGTTACACGAGGAGAAACAAATTTCAAGGATAGCCAACTATATGTATATTTTTCCAAGCGTTCATTTACTTACGTGACGCATCTTCTTGCTCGACTGTACTCTCTTTGTTGCATTTATTTGAATTCTATACCATTTACAAAGATATCGTTATCAGCATATCGTTAGGGGCACGCCAATCTCGATATTCCTGCTTGTTCTCTGCTTCAGATAATATTTTTTCACAAACGTTTCAGCGCTTCTGTATACACATATATATATATATGTAGTAAAAAGTATAATATTCAGTTAAATATAATAGATTTGTATATACTTGAAATTATTCGATATTCATAAAAGAGATACGTATACGTGGTATTAGGAAAATAGTGAAGAAATAGAGGAAAGCCGGAGCAAATTGATACGGTTCTTGGCTTTCGATTAAAGAAATTGCCGTTTTACCTCTTGATACATAGATCGGAAGTGAATATTCGAAAGACTATGATAGGGCGTGAATAAAAGTAGTGGTTGAATTTCACTGTATCAAGGCACCCACGCGATTTGAATTTGTCGAAGCGTTTATCCAACAAAAAGGTAGGAAATTTCCGGCTTTGGTTACGCGAACGATGAAGTCACGCATGCAGAAGCTACGCCTTAAATTATAATAAACAAAGTTGGGACGCGACGCAAGCGTTAATTCGTTCCAGGTTGCAGCAGCGGCCAGGCATCGACGGTTTCATCATTGTTCCTTTCTCTAGGCTCGTTGTTCCGTCGGATTTTTTCTCACCGTATTCTCAGCAGGCACGGTTTCGAACGGATAAACGGAATATTATCCATATTATCCATGCAACGCTTTTACCTTGCTTTCTGTTTGCTCTTCTCCGCTTATATATGGTTACAATCTGTATTTGGTGTATTTTCCTTTCTTTTCTACAACAGATTGTTTCTTCTTCGAAGAATTTTCTGTTCTCTAATTATCGAATATTTCAAATATATCTTGAAACGCGAACGTGTTATTAGCTGTTCGATGAAAGATTTCTCCTTGCTCACAGAGAGTACGAATTTTTACTTCCTTACGACAATCTGATCGAGGGTTCGAGAAATTCCGGAAAGAGAATAGGAAAGAGAAAGAAATATCTATGTACGCGATTAAACAAAATAGATTTAAACATACAAATTAGGTTAATTTTTATAACGTAATGACTTAAGGAATAAAGTTAATAAGCAATCCGAGAGACTACACGTGGTGCATATAATATTATAATTAGTATAGTAAATTGTTATTCTTTTTTCTTTTGACGTATATTCATCAGCGTATCGATCAGCACCGTTTGTTCGTTTTATAAAGTATAAAAAGTAGGTTGATAAAGTAAAATATCGGTGAAACCGTGGAAAGAGCCATATGTAAAAGTACGTAGATTACGCTAGTTTACTAGAGATTTCGCGATCGAAGCAAATACAGGCAAAGTCGGGCAGATTCACTTCAAAATACATAATACGAAAATCAAATTGTAAGCCTAGTTTTCGACAAAATTCGGTTTGAAAATTTGTTCGGTACGCGTTAATTTACCAAATTCCCAGTTAGACAGGTCGTTCTACGCGTGAACGTTGAAAATGTAGAGTACCATTCTTTCGTCTCAAGTCTTGTCACGAGGAAAGTTGAATTTTAAAATCTGTCTAATACCTAACGCGTATCCCGAGCTCGTTGTTGACAACGAGCATTAAAACAACACGTTAAAAAGGCTACTTTATTTATATATTAAATATAGCATATTTTCGTACGGGGAACGACCTTCTGTCGATTGTCCATTACTGCTGTGCCTTTCAACACGATCCTCTTATCCTTCGTGTTTCAGCCTTTTACTCCGTGCCGTAGCACACTGCCTATTGTATACTTGCCGTAATTACGTTATCCGTCGTATAGCGACGAAAAGTGTAATACGCAATGTTACGAAATTGCTAAGTAGTCCATATCCTACGTGTTTGACGCGTCTTTTGTTTTAAATTGAATTTTAATGGATCGCGCGATAGATGGTTCACGAGTCTTCTCTTTTGTGAATTGGAGATTCTACTTAATTATTGCGTGGTATTAGATCGTAATGGATTTTTAATTTGCTTTGTCCTTAGAGTATAATGGACTTTTAATGGCTGTTTTCGTTTAATTGGTTTCCTCTTGAAGCGAAAAACATCGCGACACGGATATTACGTTCGTATATCTCGTGTTGTTTATGATCTTTTACAGATATTAAAAAGATCAACTATTCGACTTTGAATAGCATGCTTGTGTTGACTGTCTCGTAGGTACTTTCAAACTACAAATGTGTATGTATTCCTGCTACATACACCCGCTTTTCTCACTCGGGTATACGTTTCCTTTTGCTTTTCTATTGAAACGAGAAACGCACTCCTGAAGAATTACCTGCCGAAGCAACGTGTAAACGTATAATAATATTTTATGCATTCTTTAACGTTTAACGCGTTTATCTTCTTTATGTTATATACATAGGTACGTCGGGTAATGTATATTACGCAATCGAATTTTATTTTTAACGCATACTTTCACTAAATTACGTATATATAACTATGTATATATAAACAAACTAAAGAGGCAGAAGCTTATGAAATAATAAAGGTAATATAGAGAAAGTTATTAACGTATGTTGAGGTGTGCCTCGAGACGAGTTTGCAGTAGGTGGAAAAAGAAAAAAAGAAAGAAGAAGAAGAAGAAGAATAAATAATTATTATTTATTTTGTCGTTAGGCAAGAATCGTGGTTTAACACAATAACTTTTACGGTATAAGATAACTTTTTTGAGGTTTTCTTTAAAATAGTTTATCGGATCGAAATACAATGTTGAAGCAATTTTTCGGAATTCCTCCAACGACCATCTTATTTTATCGAGAAGGTCGGAAACTTGTTCCAACGGATTTTGTACGACATTTTATACGAGTAAATTTTATTTTTCATTCCTAACTATAGGACGCGATGCTTGCTCAGCTATTTTGCAGTATATGCTTCGATAACCTTTGCTCGATATCCAGAAGCGGAAGCGACTAGGTGCAGGATTTGATATTTGAACTTTATGGTTCGTGTCCTATAACTTTAAACTTCCACGACGGGTAACGAATTTGATAAGAAGACATTCTGTCGGTCCCCTTTAATTCGTACGTCGACCGTGACAAAACGAAACGAAACGAAACGAAACGAAACGAAACGAAACGAAACGAAACGAAATGAAACGACAAAATCAAGTTACATTTTCCTTCCCGATATTTCCACCTCTGAGGGCACTACCCTTAGGCATCTTTTACCCTTTGTGTCGTCGAAAATAGACGCGACATCGCGCCAGATTTACAGATACACGGCCAATATTTACGACCCTTTTTTTTTTGAAAGAATATTTGAAAGAGTATTTGACTGTCCGATTTTTGAAAAGAATATTTTCAGTGGCCTACCCGGATCGAACGAGGCGTTGCGACAGAATCCACCGTGATTTTTGCATTTTGTGTTTGTCATGAGACGCTTATATCGCGTGCACTGTATAAACGACGGATAAACGACGGCTGGAGAAGTTTGTATTATGAAATTTTTTATTTAGCTAGCATTTTTTCCCCACTCGGTTCAATCGCGGTAAAAAAACGCGTAGAAAAATATTTGTACGGATAAAAGTGTTTCGCGTTTCGATGTTTTTGAATTTGAAAATCCGTGTCATAGCTATTGCGATACTTTGGTTGACAAACAGTACGATTAGTTTAATCGCGTTAATCTCGTAACGAAACTTGCTATACGAGAGAATTATCTCGTTTTCGAAATTGGCGGCGAGTTTCTGGGAGAAAGGTGACGCAAACGAATTCGATGCGAAATCGAGGAGTCACTGGGAGATTGGCAAGCCTGGTGGAAGGTGTTAGAAGCCAAGAAATCGAGCAGCCATTGGGTTGGCAAGATTTTCTGTTCTATCGAGGCTTTCCTTTTTCCTCGTAATTTACCAGCTTCGTAATTTTGATTGACAAAAGTCGACACGGCTCGAGCGATAAAGTCGTGTATCGTGCGAGTAGGCACGTTCAACTACGTTGCGAAGGATCGTTGACTCGATCGTTAGGTCTCGCGTAACTAGACTCAAATTTACAAATTTGTTCATTTTCATTTTCGTTTTCATTTTTATTTTTACACTGTCTACCGACAGAAAGATGGCTTTGTTTAAGCATCGCCTTCTGATCTCGGAGAAGAGGTAGAAATCGCAAGAGGCGAGATCTCGCGCGTAGGATGGGTACTCGAGCACGGTGTTGTTTTTGTTAAAAGTGAATAATTTGTTTGGCGGACAACGCGTCGTGGGTGAGCAATGGCTTGATTGTTAACTTTTGCAATCCGACATTTTTTGACCGAGCGTAAAAACACGCTTATATTTGAAGATGCGTCAAGTTGTACCGACTGACACGATCGAGCTGAATTTTCTCACATTATCGGTACAGTCGAAACATCTTTTATAGCTGTTTGTTTTTTTTATCTCTACCCTACCACTCTCGGTTTCCAAGCTGTGTAAGGTCGTTCTCGTCTTTTTCTGTCGGACCTCGTATCACCAACAATCGCGGCTATCTCCCTCTTTCTCCTTCTCTCTCTCTCTCTCTTTTTCTCTCTATAAATGTTTAGAATAAAGATGTTTTTGTTTCCTACGTGTTTTTCAAGGAATTTGTACGCTGCAGATGGATTTAGGATGTTTTCTATCTGTAACATGTGCGTTTCTGTTTCCATTCTTTTTATATGATAACCGAAACTACAGTTATACGAAATTAAAGTTAACACGTCCGTTAAACAAATCTGTACCACTACTACCTTGCCGCTATTAGGATCGCAATCCTATGCTAATACACATATATATGCGTATGCAATTTTATTTATAACCACTTATGTCGGAGTAAATGTAACGTAACAAGTAGAATTTTCTTTTTGTCACAAATTGTAGCTCTGTTACTCAGGATGCTCGCTTCTACGGCACATTGGAAATTCAACAAAACTTTCCAGACAATTATCGTTGTTATGGTAAAGATGATTCCTAAGATTTTTCAACGAGTATGTTTCCAAACACCCTCCTCGTCCGTCGTTTCGCATGTAATTGCTCTTGCATCGTTCGTACGAATGCAAATACAACATCCGTGCTTAACGATCCGTACCCTTACGATCAATTCCTGGACGATACTCACTGACGATAGCAGCGACATCCGTAGCGACGTTTCGAGCTACGATTTTTTCCCGGTCATCCGGCGATAAATATTGTTTACCATAGTGTAGCGTGGCGCAACACGACGTAGTAAATGTAGTTTCAGATGGTCAGAGCTTTTATCCCGACCGATGCAAGGATGCGAACGCGGTAAATAAATCTACGGGGCGTGGTGGCGGTAGCGGTAGCGACATAGTAGCTGTAGTGGCGGCGGCGGCGGCGGCGGCGGCGGCACGCCGGTGTGCAATGGCGTAGCAGCGATGCGCCGCCGATGAAACCAAGGACCGCATTGCGGACGGTATCAGATAGAACAGAACTGTCTAGTTGCAATCGAGTGTGTCCTTGCATGCACAGTGCGCCCGGCCGTTGTAGCCGCTGCTCGATAGTTTCAATTTTGCTTTTACCTCTAAATGCTTTCCATTTAAGAAAATTATAAAGAGGCATCGGAAACATCGATGATCGGATCACGATAATAATACACTTTTTGTTTAGCATAAAAGATCGTAACGCGGCTTTACCTTGACAGAGCAAGACTCGTTTCTCATAGAATGCCGTTGTTAGACATTTTTTCTAATTTTGCAGTTAACGCGAGATCAATTGTTTGCGATAAAGGTTCACAGAATCACGGTAACTGCACGGATGAACAACACTAGTAAATACGTCTGGTTGAATAAACAGTACTGCTTTCTCTTGAAATACACCGGTACACTAATTACACTATGCTGATGTATAGTACGATAGTACGATAGTGTATTGGTTCGTATGTTATCGATCAGAAATGAAACGAGTTTAATACGTATCGATTCGTAGATAAAAGTGGAAGCAACTTGTTGTAGAAATTTTCGTTAATGCGTTATTCGGAATAACAGAAACGGGAGATTGCGATGAATCTGAAATGTGGAAAACACCGTTGTTGCCTGTAGAGAATCGGAAGTTTTATTATAGTAATTGATCTACTAATATCTTGGCAATAATTGACAAATTCCAATTACGCAATCATAATTTTCATAGGTGTTTAACCATTTCTAGAAATTTATATAGACAAGCCAGATCTTGCTTCACTGAAACGTATTACGCGACGAATACTTCTTATGCATGGTTATTGCGAATTATAAAAATTTGAAAATGGTCATACCATATTATATTATTAGACAGATTATCATCTGTTATTTTATGAAATGTGAAAAAGAGCGGTAAGAATTTTGCTGGGGGAATTCTTTCTGCTTGTCCGTGTTGCCTAAACGTGCATCAGATTGGCATCAGACTGTAACTGTTTTACGTTGTTGCGAAATTATTTCATTAATAGAAAAATACAAACGCCTCTGTTGAAAAGGAACGACGCGTAACGTATTTTCTTCGAACGATCTGAAATAACGAAGACAACGTTTTGTTGCGTAAATGAATATTAAATATAACATTGTTGATTCGATAATATCGTTATATTAATAGGAACGAATATGTTACAAGAACGTTACAAGAACGTTACAAGAACGTTACGTCTCCTGCTTTCGCTTACGACCTACGTCGCGTCTTATCGCGACTTACGGTCGCGTTCTTCCGCTTTAATCTATCCGTGATATTTGATCCGTCGCGTACCAGGGACGAATTTTTACGCGTTTTCTCGCGAATACCTTGAAAACGCGTCCGCTCGTGCCGGACGGAATTCACAGTATCCGGCTTTGTTGGCGCGTGAACGTGAAAACAGTCGAAATTTTTCTCACAACGGATATCGAATCTTTGAATCTCGTACGAATCAGTCGCCTCTCGTTCAGGATTACGTAAAGTGGTCCCGTGTAATTTTCTAGGTGACACTGGCCACAGGGACAAACGAATCCACGATGGAGAGTTTCTCCATCACCGAACGAAACTCCTGTCTGGAATTGATGCCGCACTTGCGATCGAAACGCCGGTTCGTAGTCCGTGTGTGTAAGGAGGTAGAATACTGTCGGGACCACCGATGTATACAAAAATGTTGTCCGACGGATGCGGACGATGGCGGCAGTTACATTTGCTCGCACATTGCCAAGTCGGAGAAAAATTTCTACGAGGAAATCTCGAATGTTACCGGAGGAACTTGGGATATGACAGGTCTGTATGGCGATGTTGCACGATCGATGGCTGTTAAGTTAAGTTACGTTTGCCTAGCTTCGATTGCAGAAAGGTGGTGACATTTTTAAAAGAACAGAATATAGTATGGTAATACGCGATAATATAGATCCATGTAGTAATATTTTCTCGAACGAGTTGCGTTGCACCGAAATCGTAGTTACTTACACATCGGTAGAAAAAGATTCTGTCGGGATAAAATCGATCGGTTCGAAACGACGAATATCGCCATTCTATCGTGATCTTCTCTCCTTGAGGTAATTTCTTTCTGTTTCCTAGCTTATTATGTATATATTTTCTTATTTCAATAAAGCTCTGTATATATTTTCTTATACACCGATCGATGCGAATTATTCTTCTCTACGTATAAAAAGATGTTTTACACGCTTGTACTGCATAGAACTGCATTTTGTATGAATGTTAATTTTGTAAAACTTGTCGCACGAAAGAGGAGGAAAGAGGAGAGAAGACGTAAAATAGTATTGTTGCGCTCGTGTCTTTTTTGTCTCTTTTATAGAACAAGTTGGACGAAATCGATGGAAATATCTCTCATCTAAGAAATACGTCTTGGCGAGAGAAAGGCGACGAAACTAGCTTGTCCCGAACCAACTAATCTTACTAATCGTACTTATGTGTATCGTCGGAAAGAATAAGCAACGTATTAACGAATTGGTACTAACGTAAATTAATACTAAACGTAATACTAAACGATCTGTGTAGAAAACTAATTCTCCGTTTCCTCTGTTATTCTCTCGCATTATTTAAACCTGCATTTCTTATCCCTCAGAATACGGTGTGCGGGTTGGGCTCGATTGTCCTAACTTTTACGAAGAAAACATGAACGGTACGTACGGTTTAACACCAAACGGATTCCTCAAACTCGGTCCGTCGATCTGGTTACCACCAGACATGTACTGCGTGGACAGTCTGGTTACCGACAACACCGACGGTTTATTAGCTTTTATCTGCTTCTTGAACGATAGCGACGATACAGCCAGGTGAGGGATTTTACTTTCTACTAGACTCGAATAATAAAAAAAATATTTTCCGTCTTATGGCTTTGGTTTATTAATATTTCCGATATCGATGCCTGATTTCGATGCCTGTCGCTTGTCTATTTCCGCATCAACCGATTTCGATCAAATTCCGCATCTACGTATCGTACGACCGACATAAATCATACGAAGTATGTTGTTTAAATTTCCATTCGCTTCTTCGCCGTCCCGACCAATTGGAATTTCTTCAAAGTCTTTTTTACACGTGGTACGTCTAATCTTATTTCATTTCATTCGCGTAAACCACGTCTTTGCAGTTTTTTCGAAAAACTCGAGTCGGTTGATCGAATTTGAAGAAAGTGGATCCGTTTTGAAATGGGCGTTTGGCGAGTGTTAGGCGAGTGACTGTACATATACGCGCGCAATGTTCAAAGTCTCGTCGTCGACGTCGTCGTGTATTATTCGAGAAACTGACGATATAAAAGATTGGACTGCTCTCGAGAGGGATGCTGGTCAGCCGTTGAAACCGGAATTCCACATCTTTCGCGGCAGCGCGTATTGTGTCTGCGCTGCATCAATGCCAGATAGCCAGGTTGTTTGCCAGTGATGCCGTGACAATGTATACGCTCGTACATATATCTTGATGCAGAAGAATAAATAACAATGCTACAAGTCCATTTGCCTGATGAATAGAAGAACGGCGGCCATTCACCGGTCGTCATACGAGTCGCAACGAAGTGGCTATACATTCGTGTTTGTTCATTCGCTCCTTCCGCTATAATATACATATGCCTGTACATATCTGTTTCTTGTATTCTTCCGCTGTTTACCATCGTTTATTGGTGCACTGTCTCGATCGTCTATCGATGATGTTCCAGTAAAGCCTGCTGGCTTAACCATTAGACCATCGTTTGATAACACAACTATCCGTTAAATCTGTTAAAATAACGGTATTAGCACGGTATTATTGGTCGTTGGGCGCGGTGAAACCATACGCACGTTTCTGGAAAAATTAATTTTCATTATTATTCAAATAGAAATGGAATTCCATATACTTGTTGCAGTATATTTTTATACTTATGTTATACGGTATATATAATATCATAATATCGACGTACACGATATACGTACGTATGTATAGAAGTATATAGTCACTTGACATCTACGATCGTATTTCGCTTTGTGTACACGTAAGTACGTAAATTATCGACGTAAATTCGGTTTTTAAATAAATTCATCGGCTTACGTTTTCATTTCGTTGTTCGATCGTTCGAAATCGTCGAATATTTATACGATGCGTTTCCATTGTATTTCACATTTAATATCGTCGTTTGATATCGTCAGTCCGCTTTGTAGGCTCGATCCTTTCGTTTTACTATGCACCGTATAATTTTAACGCGACTCTTTGTGTCGTTAGAAAAAGTAAAAAAAGCACCGGGTGTTATACAAATATGCACATACATATGTCGAGTGACCGTCCCTCTATCAGCCGTGATTCGCAAGCGGTCGATAGACGAGCGATACCGTTTTCGAAGCCAACTTGTTGGATTTTTTGCGCTTTTTGGACACGATTATTCAGAGCGTGCTAATTTTCCCCTATGAAGCGCGTTATAGCAAAAGTCGTGATCTTTTTCCTTTCTCTCTTTTTTTTTTTTTTTTTTACTCTTGCAACGAAACGACATTTTCACCTACGAGTATAGTATAAACGTCGACAAAGTAAAAAATATCAGTTTGCATTGGTTTTTACAGGCGTAAGTATTTTTCCATAAACGGGATTCATATTGGAACTATCCCTAAATAGATAAGTGAAAATGTGATATACCATACCTATGACACAGATAGATAGAATAAGATAGAGTTAGATAGAATTAGATAGAATTAGATAGAATTATATAGAATTAGATAGAATTAGATAGAATTAGATGAAAGTGAAATAAAAATATAAAATTATATCCGTTCTGATCGCTTAGTATCGTGATAATCGTTTCTATTCTTTCTTTTCAGATTGATAATTTCCTCTATTCTAATGGGAACCAGCTGTATCTTTTTATTTCTGACACTGATCGTCTACCTTTCCCTACCGGTGCTTCAGAATCTGCACGGTAAAACTCTGATGTGCCATATCGCGAGCCTTTTGGTAGGTTACCTTTGCCTAACCGTAATACCTTGGATAACGGCGGAAAATGAGAGTGTTACACCGTGCGGTATAGTAGGTAATGCTGTTTATTTTTCGTATAGTTTTCGAAATAAAAGTATCCAAGTTATCGGATATAAATCGTTTAAGGTCTAGAACTGCACGTGGAAAGTTTTAGCAAATGGTAAAATTCAAATTTTTTCACGTAAAATTATCCAAACGATCCGTTGACGGCTTCGAGCCATAAATTTACGTAATACGATAAATAATTTCAGAAATAGAGCGAAACCACAGTGCTTCGCTATTTTCGTATCTCGACCAAAAATGATCGTTAATGCATTTCGCGCTATCACGAACGTATCGCGCTTTTGTACCTGTAGATGTAAACACATTGCGAATAAAGTCGTTCAAGAATTGTCGAAAGTTGAACATTCTTTTCGAGGAAAATCCCGTGGCCCCCTTTCGATTGGCTTTCGATTCTCACGACGACGAGTAGCATACGACGCGATGCAAAAAGATTTCGTCTTGAATTTCAAGGTTAAAAGGTTAATTTTGCACTGACATTTTTTTTTTTTTTACAAATCTTCACCGATCAGCCTCGCACTGATCGGTACAGGCTTTTACATTCTCTTTTTTTTATACTCTGTACATATTAAAATTATGCAAAAAGATGTTGAAAATTATGGCATAAAGATCGTCAAGAAATTACAAGCGTATGTTCTACAATCGCTTTATTTATCAGCGTTTGTCTTCGTATTTAGGGTATGTCACGTTCTTCTCCATGATGTCGGCGTTTTCCTGGTTGAACGTCATGTGCTTCGATATATGGCAGACATTCGGGTAAGACGTTACTACTACTAGTCGTTTGAGTTATTTTCTTCGGACCCGTTGCTCGAGCTTTTTACATTCTTTCCTGTCTTTTCCATCTTTCTTCCTTCTTGCTTGGTTATAATTTTCGTGTAGGTTTTCGATCTGAATCGAATAAATGTCAATTATAGATCAAAATTGAAATGGTAGAAAGAAAATTAGTTGGAAAATACGAAGCGGCCTCGCTCAAGGGGAATCTTTGCAAAAATTGTCGAGACTATCGCGAAAAATACTTTACGGCGTTAGATTCAAGCATCTTTCGCGTAATAGATCGCTATGATAAGCTTTATAAAGACAGTTTTTCTCTGGGTTAATCTGTTGATTTGCGCGTTTGAAAAACGTACAGAGGTGTAAAATATTTGAAATTGTTTCGTGTACGATGTTGGTTTATCGAAGATCTTAGCATGTAGTTTGCCATCCGACGTTAAGTCGTTGTAGAAGTTTGTGTCTCCTAGTTGTTATTTTGCCTGGTTACATACATATACACATATATAAATATATAAATATAATGATCGGGCCGATATTTTCCGCTAAGCGCGATATTTGCTACTTCTTCCTATATTTGATCCGTCATAGATTTGTTTCCGTGATGTTTATGATCATGTCGTTATAAAATGGGCCTACGCTGCTCCTCGGCTATTAAATTATCAGTTACTACCTACTAAACGTTACCTACTAAAACGATAAACATAAAAATTGGTCGCCTCTCTGCCGCTCGTTCGCACTATGGCCTATTTCACTTATAAATCTATCACATTCATTTATTTTTCACGGAGACGCGAAGATAGAGTGCGTGAGCGTGCCGAAGAAGCGATGTAGAAATAGAAAGAAATAGGAAGAAATAGAAAGAAATTAGACTAAATTGTCTAAGAAGGGGTGCACGTTCGTACAGCAAATATGCGAGTGTAACTCGGATCAACGGGCGAAAAAGACTCTACCTCTATGCAGCCTCGTCTTTCTATTCCCGAATCGCCTTTCTTTTTATCATACTTGATTTTTCATTCGAATTCGCACGTACGCGGTAACATGTGACGCGCGTACTCTGTCTTTATATCTCTATGCTTACTTTCTGTCGCTTTGTCATTATTTGTCTAACTCGTTTTACCCCTCGTCGCTCTGCTTGTCATTTTCTCTTTTCTCCGTTCTTCTTTTCTTCTTTCGATTAACGAACATTTATAATTCATCGTATAACGATTTTTCATTGTATAGCGATTTCGCAGTACACGATTCCTATTTAAATCCGGAGACGATAATCTCTACGCTCTACTACAGACGTTCGCTATATCTATTTTTCGTTTCGAATGGCACGTGAAATGGCACGCGAAATAGCACAGATAAAATAACGTTATACGTTCTATTCTATATAAGCATATATATATATATGCGATATCACTTGCAATTTCGCTCACCAACACTTTCACTTATTCGCAATATTTCACCAAAACAGATTGAAACTTCGAACATTCGAAAATCTCTTTTGCCAGGAAAGTACACAGTATCAGGAGTCAAAATCACAACAAAAGATTCCTGTTATACGGTGTATATGCGTGGGGCGTGTCGATGTTCATCATGTTCATCTGTATCCTGAGCGACCAGATGCATATTCTGCCAGAGAATTTGAGGCCTGAATTTGGTTTAGAACGCTGTTGGTTCAACCGTGAGTTATCAATTATCGTGGAAACGATAAGCTCCTCGTTTCTTTTTAAACGCTTAAGACGAGGTTGGATCAAGATGTGACAATTACGAACGTCATTTTTATCGGGCTTGTTATATTCTATTGGGTTGAAACATTGGATGGAACGATAACGTCGTGCTTCGACCTAGTGCTAAGATAAATTAAGATAAAGTTTACGATAATCTCGTGTTACTATATTCCTGTGCGTTTAGAAAATCAAAATTCAAATGAAAACGTTTCGTATAGGCATCTTTTCAACCACAAACATCGACGTCTCTCTACGAAAGCTCGTGGTCGACAAAATGACTCAAGTGGAATTTCGAGTTGTCGCGGCTCGCTGAGAACGTACGATAGTACGTTGCAGCAGAGTCGCAGCTAGCTATATTGCCATATCGAAAGAAACGCGTTAGTAACTTACTACTGGAAATATCGTTGTCGTTGCAGCGCTTTTGGGACACGCGGAATTAATTTTCTTCACGGCACCAGTCACCATCCAATTGATAACGAATATAGTGTTCTTTATTCTCACGGCGAAGGAATGCAACAAGGTGAAAGCTGAGATAAGCAGGGTTTCGTCTTTAGACGTTAGAAGCAAACGATTTCACAGTGACAAAACTAAGTAAGTTTGCTTGTCCCTTAAACGCCTTTTCGATTAAACGCCATCGATTAAACATCTAGTTGCACGTCAAAGTTCTGTTTAGTGAAGTAGTAAGACGACGAAAAATGTAATGGAATTCTATTTTGTAACGATAGCGAGTAATTATGGAAAATATCTTGTAATTGAGATGTTGTTACGAGATTAATTTAATAATTCACTACCTATATAGGTTACGATCGTAACGCTATATATTGTTGCTAATTCAGGTTCATCATGAACGTGAAGCTATTTGTCGTCATGGGTATATCCTGGAGCGCCGAGATCGTCTCTAGGTTGCTGAAAACATACACCGGAGTCCAGTACCAGGATGAATTATTCTATGTGACGGACGTGGTGAACAGTCTTCAAGGTGTTTTGATATTCGTTTTATTCGTGGTGAAACGACGAGTTCGCAAAGCATTGAAGAAACGACTAGGCTACGGTTCGAAGAAGAAACGCGAAGCCAGTTCGACGCTACAAGATCCGTACAGAGTAAGAAAAAGCGCGAGTAACAGCACGCTAACGTCCAGCTTTGGAGTTAGCTTGACACCTTGACACCTTGACCAAAGAATATAAAATTCTCCGCCACAGAATTGCTACGTGTTGTCACATGTTGCTACGTGTTTCAAGCTCGATCCAAAGCTTACCTCCTTGTGTTTCTTGTTTTATTAAATACGTACTTGGTTTCAGGTTGCGTCACTTCGCCTTTCTCACGATTCTCGTCTCGTTTATTATCGTTTACTATCGTTTACTATCGTTGTCATTTTAGTAATTAGCAAACGTTTCTCCAACGACGAGAAATGGAATGTCGTAGGGACGTGCGAAACGACTCAAAGAAATTCGTTGCCGCCGAAAAAGGGAACGAAAAGTATTGCAGCAAAGCATTTGTAGATCGCTACGTTAAGTTTCGGTAAAGTTTCAACACAAACGAGCTTGTTTCAACTTTTTCTAAGGATAAGAATTTATCGCGTAGTCGTAAAAATTAATATCACTCGTTGTTTGCGGAGCTGTTTACGTAAATCTGACAAAACAAGCTTCTACTACCTTTTTCTAGCTTTTAGTAGCTTTTCTACCGTATAAAACTGATTTTCAACTAAATTTTAACGAATCGCGTAAAATAACATAACCTTTATTAGAGTCTGATTCGTCTTGTCTATCTTAGCAACGGCAGATAATACGTAATACTAGCGAATAATAAACAGGAGATAGTAAGGCAAAAACGGGCCTAAATTCTACCGAAGCGAAATTTTTAAATATGTCCTGCCGTAATTCCTTATTCGTTATTCATGTTTCTCCGTGTGTGTAACTGTAACTGTAACTGTAACTGTAACTGTAACTGTAACTGTAACTGTAACTGTGTGTAATTGTATTATTTCTATATACATATAGGTTATACTATATATTTCTATTTCTATTATATTATATAAAACTGACATAGGTGACGAGAAAGTTTAGGAATTGGCGCCGGTGATTCAGTGACAGAGAGCGGCGGCGGCGGCGGCGGTACTCTCTTTTATAATTGTCGAACAAAAGGCGTGCACCGTTGGGGAAAATGGTCGCAGTTTTAAAGCCGGCCTTGAATCACGCGGACGAACGATGCACGGCTCTTTTCGAAATTTTTCTGTTCGCGTGAGTCGAGGGAACGTTGCGACGATTATTCGATGCACGTGGAAGGAAAATAATCGCGCCACGCTACATTCGAGATTTTACAAACTGGAAATGCGACTTGCCCGAACCTTTGCAACATTCTTTAACAATCTTTACATACGAGACAAGATAGTTGGCGATAGCTTACCTCGAGACAGAGTCTGTTTGTTATTCTATTTTTTTGTTATTTTGCGAAAATTATGCTAACAAAGGTACCCGAGTTTTTGGGGAATTGGCTCGAACAGCTTACGGCAGAATAAATTAATAATTGCACTCGTATGTAACACTTTTGTCGCACTTTCAAACGGGATAAAAACAGTCGTTCATTAGTTAAGACGTTCAAGCGAAAAGTACTCTTGTTTTCCTATATTTGCTCTATAAAAAAAAAAGTAAACAACATGGTGGATTTATTTACGTTAGGAGGTATCGATCGTTCTTTATTACCTTCGTTCTTTCGCGCCACTATCGACTTCCGTCTCGCTTTCCGGCTCGAAGATCTCCAGTCTCGAAAATCCGATTTTTCCTCTCTAATTTTCCTGCTTCTTTTTGCGTCCACCGTATCGATGCGCAGTCGCGTTAAACATATTCGCGTAATAAGAACGAAGCGAACGGAAACAACAATCTACAGTTTGACGTCTTCGTAGCGCGTATTTTTACGTTATCGTTGTTTGCACCCGTTGTTTCCGTAAAACAAGCCGATTTAAGAATTTATATTCAATTTCACGATTATACTGTTTCTAAAAAAATGTCAATAAGAAATTGTTTTAAGAGAACCGAAGCAGGTAAATTGCTAACAATTCCTAAAGATTGAAACAATCGCGAACAAGCGACCACGAAGGAATGCGAGAAGCAGGAAAAAAATTGACATTACAATTATTGCCTTTAACATTAACGTAACAATAGGATTCGGAATTTGGCGTTTGATAGTAAAATTTTATTCTCGTGCACAATCAAAGTTTTATTCTCTTCCCTCTGGCAGATTAATCCTGAGGTGCTCTTGAGCTAATTAATTAATCGAGTAATTTACGCGCAAATACAGTTTACTTCGAGTTTCAGTCGATCGATTAATCAATTTCCCCTCTCTCCGCTACGTTCCTCTTTCGCTCTCGTATTCAAGGTTAATTATACAGATATCTACACGCTTAAATACGCGCGCACAAGGAGACGTATAGGTTTCTCAAACGTCTGTAAATTATAACGAACAGTTTTCGATTGAATTTGAACTGGAATTGGAATTCGGATCTAAACGAACATTATTCGTTTAGTATAAAACCTATTAAATCACAACAGTCTTTATTTCTTTTCTCTTACATTCCTTTACACATTTAGATTGTGTTGTAATAAATGTCAAGATTCGTCGATTACACGTACGCGTACGAAAATGTTTGTCGACTATGTTTGCTAACAGTAAAATTTCTTTTCATCAAACCGAATCATTTTATCTTATTTATCTTATAATTATTCATTTTTATCGCTAATTATCCAAGTATTATAATTCCTTGGTCACGTTAAACGCTAAAAAGAACGAAAGTTAGGACTTTTCGTTTAAACAGATCTAAACTTGAAAATTCAGAAACGATGAATTTCGCGTTTCTCCACTATTTCGTGCGATTTCGTGCGATTTCGTGCGATTTCGTGCGATTTCGCGCGATTTCGTGCGATTTCGTGCGATTTCGTGCGATTTCGTGCGATTTCGTATGATTTCGTATGATTTCGTATGATTTCGTATATGCGCATCGTAAGATGGCGACAAGATTTCACTTTCTGAAAACAAAGCTCGTTGATAAATTGCTGCATCACCTGCTATCGGAGCTCTTACTACGCAAAGTCATCTTTCTCGAAGTAGAATCAAGATGTCGGCTGACGCTTCGAAGCAGGAGACACATCGATGCTCGGATACAAAGTTTCAAAGTTTTTTAATCTACACGTTATATTACGGTTTCTGTGGCGATGTTGGACGGTAAAGAGAAGAAATAGGGAACGTTAATTTAACTTTTCGCGATGACTGGGCATAGAGAATTGTCGAATCACAAAGGATCGTTAACTAATATCGAATGATATTAATTTGATGTATTGGCTTGAAAAAAGAGGATACCCTCCACTCTTTTTCGCTGCATTTCACTATTTGCGACCAGCGGGCAGGAGTGAGAAAGTATCTCGGTGTTATTCTATTTTTGTTTCGATAATAACGAAATTTTGTAATTCTCTGTCGGTATTCTAGACCGTTGGATTCGGGAAAAGAAAAAAATTAAAACAATATAGGAAAGTTTCACTTCTCCTTGCTTAATTTTTCGTTACTCCTAACCCACAGGGTTATTATCTTTAACGATCGAATTAAATTTAACGAACGTTCTTTCTTTGCTTATATCATCATCATCATTATTATTATTACTATTCTTATTATTATTCTTATTGTTATTATTGTTATCGTATCGAGGACAGATTTTGTCGGAATAAAGCAGTTTTCCGCATTACCCTAAGTCTTCCTCTGTACATTTTCTCCGTTCACGTTTGTAGCAACAACGAAAAATGATCTAAAAGTGATATTAATACGCTTTTTAATCTCTATGAATCTAGCTGCTGGTACGATTGATATTCGATTCTGATTGACGTTGCGCCAAGTATTTTTCACCATTTTATCCAAATTATTCTCTAACCTGTTTATCTTAATCGGATATGGGAGTGAAAATAATAAGACAAAGGGCTTGTTCGTCAGAAGATAATAACAATGATCGCAGTTGGCCAGTCGAAAACGTTTCATCCAACCCCGTCTATCTATTTATCTACGTAAGATTTGAAACAACCCACTGTTTCTGCTAAATGATCTATGTAGGATTTAAAACAATCGACCGTGAATGTACAAACTAAAAATCTGATCTGAAAAACAACGCGTCGTGCTCTAAATAGGCAAAAATATCAACGATGACCGTGTATCTGCGAATAAGAGACGGTATATCGTCGAGCTAACCTTGACCGTTGCAATTTCGCAGGTTCGTTTCATTTCGATCTACGTACGCGAACGCATACCTGCACGTACGTTTTCCATGATCTCGTCGAGGGAGCCCAATCACCTTTTTCCATTTCCCTGTCCGAGTCTGGAACTTGATATACAAAGATATACAAAGTAACGGAATAAAATACAAACGAAATGCGAAATGCCTGCTAGAAGATCTACAGAGAGAGGGGTGGAACAGGGAGAAAGGGAGAAAGGGAGAAAGGGAGAAAGGGGTGGCGTCCGTGCCCGTTCAAGAGGAACGCCTCAAGCCTTCCTCTCGGTTGCGGTCTCCTCGAGGTCTGGGTCTTCGTTGATGATGGAAATGTCTCGAATCGAGGGTCTGCGTGCTTTCCAGCCCTCGGGGGATGCCGTAGGAACCGTGGTTTTCTTTAGAAGTTTCGGCCCTGTCAGCGAGATAATGATCGCACCGGCCGGAGCCGTGAGGAGAATCGACAGAACGCACATGGTCACCATAGTCTCGGCGTAATACACCTGTTCCGGTTCATTCTGGTCCACCTTATCGAGAGTAGTCGGTGCAAGTGCAGCTTGCACGGTTGCCTTCGCCATCCAGGATAAAGCGATGAATACTTTTTCCTTGAGGTTCAGTTTCGAGCCGATTCCCACAAGAATGGTCACCATGATGCGAATTACTATACCTGCTAGCAGGCAGCTTACGCCCAAGTACACCGTTTTCCCCTCCAGTTCGTCGATCTTGATTTGAGCACCCGTTACACCGAACAGAATCGGCTCGCAGATCATCCAGAAGATCTCAAAGGCTGTTGCCACTGGGTTCTGCAAAGAGAATGATTGATGAGATTAGCGAGGTTCACGCGGTGCGACAGTAGCTGGCGGTAGATATCAGAATAGCTCGTATTCCGTTAATTGTATTTCTACAATTACAGATTACAATTTCTAGCTGTAATCTTTACAGCAAAGAGCAACAAGTAGATTGTAGGAAAGGATAATTGTGCAAGTGGGACACGTAGGGCGAGAGCCACGACGTTTCGAACAGTGTTGTTTTTTCCGCTTTATGCGTATAAAGACGTTGGCCTAGTGAGAAAACAAAATGGAGCATATATATATATAGGAGGACACAGCTCTAACGTAAGAAATACGATAGATATAGAATAAAAGTTGCGACCCCGACCGTAACAACGACCGTACGCGTCGTTTTAAAAATATATCGTAAGTTGTATAGTTATAGTACTACGCATATCGCGTAGGTTATCGTTTCAACCGGTATACGTATTGCGTGATACGTGATATACGTGATATACGTGACGTACGTGATATACGTGACGTACGTGATATACGTGATATGCGTGATATACGTGATATACGTATATTAAATCAACAATTTTTCAATCATCGATCGTTTAAAAGCGTACTCGTGGGAAACAACTAGACGGCTTCGAGTTTGTCGAAATACTCGTGATATCCGCTGTTGGAGTTTTCGTTACTCGATCAGCGATAGTCCGCTGTCGTTTGTTTCCAGACAAATGCGATACACCAACAGTTGGCCAGCAACTAATCCTCTTACGCGTGGCTATCGCTATGTAACGGTGATACGTTCGTTAGGCGTTCACCGATCGTATCGTGAAAATGCTAATGGGAGAAAGAAAAGTGTGTGGAAGAGGCCAGGAGCTTATAGGAGTATCCTTTTACAGAATTGCGTTGCTCCTTGCGAGTCAGGCCCTTGGACTTTTCTACCATCGTTCCGAAGAACCACTTTCAACTCGGCGTATGTCGGTGGGACAGATTTTATCGAAATCCGCCACAGTCGAAGAGGTATATCGAGCGATACAACGCGCAAGACCGTCGATGAGAGATTTTCCGAATGATACGCGTAATTCGAAAGCATATATATTTGATATGTCGGACGTAACAGTTTGCAACAGTTTGTTTATTCGCAAGTTTTCTATGTTTATATGTAGTGGATGCTTATAATGTATTACCGAAATCGATAAAATTAACGTTAAAAGTAATTTCCCGTTCTGTGATCAACGAGAGAGTCCCTTGATAAAAAATGAACTAGCACGGCAGTGATTCGAGCGTAATTGCACCGTTTGATTTATGTACCTGGTAACGACCCCCGGGATCTTAGTGTGTCGCCAGTTTCTATATTATATCGTATGGGCATTGATATTTTTCACAACGGCTTTAAAACTTGCATTAGCCCAGATCCCCAGCCCTGAAGCTGGATCATCGTTGTCACGAGAGTCGAATATTTCATAAAACCAACAACCGGCTGAAGAGCTTTCCCATCTTATGCGATAATTAAACTTTTACAAGAAACGATATTGTACTTCCTGTAATTTAATACGACGAATAGAGTAGTAACACGTGAATAAACGCGAAATATGTACCTATGCGAGCCAAAACTGATATAGTAGTTGATATATTAGCATTAAGAGGAAAGTTATCCTCTCTCTCTCTATTTTACTCTACTCTTCTCTAATCTTTATAATTTCTCTAATCTAATTTTACCATGCATATCTTACACACATATCGTACTATTGTATTGCAATATTGGCTCATTTTAATTATTTAAGTCTAAATCGTCGAGGCTGCATTTAACTTGAACTAAGAGAAACCTTCTAATATCCTATTTATTCGTGATTGAATTCTAACTACTATTGGGGTATAGTCGTATATATCCGAGCTAAATCATTCAACAAACACGACCGTGATTTGCTAAACAATTGTGACGATCGTGGCACGATTGTAAAGCGTCGTAAAGCATTGTAAAGCCAAGTGGAAACGATAATATTAAATATTAAATGTACGTTTAATTTGTAAATATTAAAATATCAAAGTCGGTCGACACAGTTGGAATAATTTACCATGTTGGTAGTACCGATATCTCCTTGCTTGTAAACTTTACTCGAAGTAAGACGTTTATCGAAGTATTTGGTTATTACCGTCGTAAATCCGATTTTAACAAACATGATGATAACTCACTTTCCTCGCTCTTCTTTCTCAGTGTCATTTTGTTACTTTCACCAATTAGCACGGGGTATCGCGATCAAATTCTTTATCGCGTCTTATATATGGATCGTTAACAGGAGTCTGAAATTTTCACGATAAAAGGAAAGGACAAGTATATATCGCTGGAAAGCTGAGCCCGTTGATAATTAAAGTTTCACGTTACAGGCATTTTCCTGGAGAAATCTCCGGCTAAAATAGGCTTCGAATCTCTCATGAATCACGGCTTCTCGGTACGTGGCATCGCCACGATACAATTAGCTCGGTCTGGCTGGCGTCGTAATTCTTCCATTCTCTGTCATGATAGATCGTCAATATCATTAATATTTCGCCTTGGATATTGCGGCTCTTAATAACGTCGACTTAACGGCTTCGCTCTTTCTCGCTGTAAATCAACATCATTAATACAGCAGCCAACACGCTGTTGGCTTTATCGTCTCACCTCCAGTCCAACCATTAGAACGACTAAATAATTTCTCTGCATTGAATAGCTTCGGTAGAATAGCCGTACGACTGTTAAGCGGTGGTTGTTTCCCCGTTGGAAAGTTTTCGTTCAAGTACGTATCGATATTTGCGATTTTCACCGCGATATTGAAATTTTCGACACGACGCGATCCCAGCCAAGGATCAATTTTGTCGTACGTCATCGATTGATTTCGTGTAATTGAATCGCATCGCTTGTACGCCCGGTATGCGTTAATTGACGCGGTCCGATCGAATAAGTTAATCAACGGGTGTGCGTTGCCATCGTCTTACCAGCAGCTAGCGTCGCTTTGGCGAGAGGCTTTTGGCGCGACCTGTAACCAGAGCAGCCCTCGGTATTTCGCATAATCGACGAAATAATCGATCGTCGGTTTTCCATCGCCGATTTTCAGCGTCGCTTTGCCGTTTCGTACCCTTTTTTCTTCGTGCACGCAAAGTCGTTCGTTTACTTCAGCTTCGTGGCAGAGATAGCTTTCTGTATTCGTAAAACCGATACGCACGCGCATTAGAACCTAGTGAGAAATTAGTTGCGCCATCTTTCTTATCTTTCTTATCTGTCCTTCAAAGACAGTCCGCTTCGATTTATCGTTTCAAAATCGCAAGCTTTGTCGAGAAAATGTCTCTCCGTGTATTATATACGCGTTGCTCCAACGAGAAATTGCTTTCGCGTACAACCTTGACACACTTGTACCGTACCGTTCCAATAGCCATCCAGCGAACGTGGAGCCAAATCGAGAGCCGAGAACGTAACTAAATCCAAGGGCTTCGTCAAACTCTAAAGACAAACCTTCCTCCTGTAAACTACCTTGGAAACCAGCAAACCCATCCGCAATTTCATCTGCTCGACGACAGATACGCCGCAAACCCGCGCGTTTCTCTCCCTTTTACCTTAAACGGAAACAAACTTTGTTACTGCCAACTGGCAGCTGCCGCTGAGTTTAAGCTAACGGAAGGGCAAAGGGTTAGAGGACGCGGTGCACGGGCAACTGTACGACGCCTGACGTTCCTTCTTGTCGCCAGCTTCCGCGGTTGGTCATTCCGTAAGTTTGGTCGCGATATTTTTCCCACGCGGACAGGTGATTTGTCTGTTAGCGATCCGCGTCTTTGTTTCCGATCTCTTTTAGAGATGGACGCGTTGGCTCGTCGGACGGAAAGAGGAACCAACCCGATCGAGGGAAGAGAAATATTTTCTAGGAGTTGGCAGCGCTTCGCGTCTTCTTTTTAACGTCGTTGGGCAAAAATTCGATTCAACTGGAGAAACTCGTCGCTTCGATAATCCTATTAAGTCTTTGCGATAGAAATGGCCAAATCGTTGTTTGATCGTCGAGCGCGTGTTTCAGATAACTGTTCTAGTCGAAGCATTTTCTGGTTTGGTGCAACGCGTGGAACGTTAGTCGAGCGTCGGCTGAATCGTTAGGAGCCGCAGTTTGGGACAGCGCGTTTTATGGAATACGTTTACGGCGTATTAGCGGATATACGGAGGAACCTGGGACGAAGCTAGGGAGCCACTAGGACGGAGATACGCGCGGACGTACTCGGCGCTAGATTAGCAAACCGTAGAACATGTTCGCAGAAACACTAAGAGAGATAGTGGCGTAGACGATCGTCGATGCGAAATCGACGAGTTGCTAGGAAGTTGGAAAATAGCACGTACGAATCCGATGGGAAGTCGGGGAGCTGTTAGGAGGTTGAGAGAAACGAACGAGCCTGATGCGAGATCGGAGCGTTAGGCTTTGAAGTAATTCGAGTCGAATTTATATGAGAACGGAAATACGTATATCGTAACGGAAATCGAGTGTACACGCGCTGTCGTTGCGAGGACCAATTTTGTAAGAGCAGACTGATCTTCTGAATCTTTCTGAATCTCTGATCCAACTAACGTCCGTACAGAGAATAAACGAAGAGATAACGATACGAAAAATTAAATCTCTATAAAGCTGTTTCTCCGTATAAAGATGAATTCGCCTTGCAAGAATGGAGAATTAAACGAAATTTCGGTTAAACATCGGCGTTAGATCGAGCGCTGGAAGCGGTGGAAAGTTTCAAAGAATTAGAACGTTAGCGATTTTCGCAGCGAAAGGAGCGCGTCGTTCTTTGTTCCGTCGCAGACGAATCAAATTTTCGCTGGCAGCCTTTCTGCCGAAAGCCTCTCGCGTTGAGAAAACTTGGAAATGCAGTTTTCCCTCTTGCGTTTTAGCATAGACACCGCGAAGACAACGTTCCGTCCTCTCCGAACGTCGTTTAACGTAACTCGGATTTTCTCGTCGCTTCTCATCGAGAGACTCGAAACCGTTCAGCACCGTTTGTCCTTTCATTAGGATTTAAGCTGTCGCGAGCGAATCGACGCGAGCTGAGAGCGTTTCGCGGTTCTCAACCGGACTCTTCCACGCGTTTGCAGTCGCGATCAACGCGAGCAAATATCGTTAAAATGCTCTTTGCGAATCGCGTTGGAATCTTTTTAGTCGAGTTAGTCAAAGTCGGAAGTTTATTTGCAAAGTTACGAGTTAGTTGATAACTGCATATATTAATATTCATCTTACAACCTGTCATTCTTGACATATCGCTTCGAATCGCTATAATTATAGAATATTTTATATTACCATATTTTCACCCTGATAGTGCTCGATGCTTATTCGTAACCGTGTTACAAGTTTTGCCAACGAAAGTCCATGAATTTATCTCGCGTATTCAAAAATATTTCATTAGTATTAAAAATTCAATTATTTTGTCCGAGAAAAAGAGAGAGAGAGAATCATTTTCATCCGATACTCGATTCTGTACATGTCGTCTGAAGCTTCGCTCAATTTTTCCGAAAATCAAGTGGAAAAAAAAGTACAAGTCAAGTACAGTTTTTGTTACTTCACCGCTCGTCTATCTAACAAATCACATTTCCATCGCTTATCGATCTCGTTGCCGCTACGAATCACTGGAGCGTCTTTAACGATCGCGAAATGTCCATGGAATATCGCTGGGATTATCGGAACGTCGTAAAAGCATCACGTCGCTCATAATACCGAGATTGTGCGGAATTAAATTAAATAAATCGATATGCGGCTGTGTTAACGTTAGGTAATCTAGATTGCAGGTAAACAGCGACGGTAAATATCGAGACTGGTGGTGCGACGTGCGAATTCCACGTGCCGTTTGCGAATGTGCATCGACATATTTCCATATTATTTGGATATGGAACGGGAGGAGTACGGGAGGAGTACGGGAGGAGTACGGGAGTAGTACGGGAGGAATCGGTTACGCGTAATGGTAAAACGGATCACGAAACTATAACTATAGTGGTATCGATTCAACGAGGATCGCGCATCCGCGAGTTGGAAACTTGGATGGATTTCAATTTCCACTCGTACCATTGTAAAATTCGTGTGACTGGAATAAAACAGAAGCGATGTTTGGCGATAAAGGCGACGGTCGCGGTTAACGGCTGACGATTTTCGTGAAAACGTTGTAAACAAACGAGAGAATGTACGAGGTGAATCGCGGTAAATATAAAAGAGGTACATTTGCTTTATTTTGCGAAAGAATAGACGCAGTTGTAGATGGAGACGCGAAAGCGACGCTAGATGTGGAAGCACGCGAGAACACCGATGGATTCGGCATCGAATCTTACAACGTAGACACGAACGGGTCGTCGTCGTCCTAGAAGAAACGCGACAGCAGCAGCAGCAGCAGCAAGAAATCGTGGTATATTCGTCAAGTTGAAATCGCATTTCGGGCTGATGAATCTCGCGATCGGAGGTCAACGTTGACAGAACGGAGACGTAATCTGTGCATAAAGCGAAATCGTATTTCGATATCGACCGTGGGACCGCGACACAGGCTACGTGCCGAGCCTCCGAGTCCAAGGATTTACGAGCAAAGCGTGAAAAATATTAACAGGATCGCCGTTACGGAATCGCCGGTCAACGGAAACGGATTTTTCCTTCGAGTTATGGGACGTGGCGATAAGCGACGGCGTACTTTTATCACCGTGCCACCGTGGTGCTGAACTGTTGGTGCTATTGAAAATAAAACGATCCGTGTAACGATAAAACTAAGTAAAAAGTAGAATTATCGTTAGCGCGTTATTGTCTGACGTTAAGAATAATTGTTTCGGTGCCGTCGAGGGAATAAAGGCGTGCAGTTCTACGATTGTGTCGATCGCTACACGCATCGGAAGTATTTCCTTATTGATCGTTGCGGTTGTTTGAATTTTCTGCCCAACGATCTTGCCTCGACGACGATCGGACATGGAAGATCGCACCGGTTAGCAGCGGTGTCCGCTTTGAATCGAGAGCATAAAGACGCGATACATTTAGCCGCGATGCCTGCTACACTTTAGTTTCGAGCAAACTACGTTTCATCGCGTTTACCAACTGGTAATTCCGCGAATTCTAATACTCGCTAGTAAGTAAACCATTTCGAACGTATGTATTTCTTTATCTATATTTGTTATTTTACGAATCAATTATCATAGATTCTCCCCTTTTCCTACGCGTAAAACCGTTGTCACGTTTTCTCGTTTGGCTTATTCGAAATCAAGCCGAGTCCGGGTTCTTACAGTCTTCTTCGCTTTTTTAAGAGTCGCCCGACAAGTAGCAACCCCTTTCAAACTTTCCAACCCGTCTAGCCAAAGGTAAGTTGGAATTGGAATTGTATGCAAGTGTCCGTCTAAAGGATGGATGCGAGCATCGAGAATCATAATTTTGAAATAACGTAAAACATGGATGTCGTCGTTTTGTCTACTAATTATCGACGTTCCATTACACGTATTTAGCCCAACCGGCGATCTCGAAAAGCTTTTGCTCCATCCGCAGTTATTAACACGGTATTGTTCCCATGTTAGTCAGTTTCCATGCTTTAACCATTTCCACGCAATTTAACGATCGAACGAAAGCTTTCTACTCTACAGGTTGTCAATTGTGCTGAAATCATTTTGCCCCAGATAAATAAAATAATAATATTGTAATATCATGAAGTAAATTAAATTAGAGATCGGCTGAAATTAGAAGACACCGTGTACGTCGTCTTTCTGTGGCTTGTTTACATCCAAGAGCGCCCAGCAACGGTGACGCGAGAAAAGATGAGCAGCGTCAAAACAGTTTCGTAGTCAAGGAAGGCATTTTGCGAGGTCAGAGTTGATCGAGACGTCAAAACATAGAGTTGTTAGAATTGAGTTGATTGAGACGTCGAAACATAGAGTTGTTAGAATTGAGTTGTAAGTGTTGTCGAATATTAGAGTTGCTAGTGAGAGTGAAAGAGAGTTACCAAATAGTTGTTAAGTTATTTGTGTTAATACAAGCGTTGCGTTTAGTTCTTCCTGTTAATCAAACATCGTTCTTCTGTCTAACTATCTGTATTTTCAATCCTCTATTAATAAATTATAATTAATCGGACAAAACTACATCTTCAATATATTCCGATATTACAATATCTTGTTTATGCGATTAACGAACTCTTCCCCGAAGATATCATCGGTTTGAGGAAATTTGGGCAAAATGTACGTAAATGTAATATATAATTGCAGAATATTCGTAACGTGCGTAAACACTTAGTAATTACATTTAAAAATTTGCGAAGACAGGAATGAAAATCGTTCCGAAAATTGTTTAGAAATAATCGTCAGTTGTTTCCACGTGATACGAAAAAATGTATGGCGATCAATTTAAAATTATAACGTCTTATCATTGCGCGAACACGATGGATCATGGATAGAGGGCGAAAATGGCGAAAATGGCGAAAATGGCGAAAAGTAACTTTGAAAGAGTAACTTAAATGTATAAGAAATTGACTGTGTCGTTGTTCAACGCCTCGACCTTTAGATCGATACGACGGTGAAGCCTATCGTGGATGATTGTTTAAAAATCTATTGGCACCGGAATACGACTGTTACAAGGAGAACGTTTATGATTCCGAAGACATATTTTCGGATTCGAATCTGGTCGACGGCGGCGAAAAATCGTGTATTACGATACTCGAAGGACAGTTTTTATCCAGCTGGCATCGGCGTACCGGAAAACGATCGATTCTCCGCATCGCATCGCATCGCATCGGGTCGATCGATCGTTATTGGCATCGTCGATTTTTAGTCGCGCTAATCGTTCGAAATAAACGACGAGGACAGCATCGGTCATAATGCGCTGGCAATATCTGGCCACAGTCGCGTCACGAAGAATACGTGCCAACTGGTGAGCGCGACATACCGATGGCTACGTGTCCAGCAACCCCGACGTTCGAAACGAACGCCGCGCCGTCGGCTTGAATATTTCACGAGCGCCAGGGATTATCGCGACCGCCTCGTGAACGCCGACTTCTCGACTTTCCAATCGTTTTGCGATTTTACCACGATTTTTCGTTTCTTCTCGTAGAGTTCCAAAGTCTGTTTTTAGGCCTTTGCTAAGAGTGGAATGGTTGCTCTCAATTTCGATAAGTTTGCATTGGATCGGTAAAAAACGTTTCTTGCATTTCAAGGCCGTATCAGGAGAAAATATAACGTTACGATAAAGCAATGATCGAAGTTTAGCAGAATTTAAAGATACATTTTTCACCAAAGTTCTTTCGTCCTAACGAATTTTTCCCGTCGATAAAGAAAAACAAATAATCGAGTATATATATATATATATCGTATATCGTATATCGTATATCGTATATCGTATATCGTATAATATAGCAACCAATATTTTTCTGCAAGATTTACGATACGATATCGAAACACGTTCTTCAAGATATTTTATGTATCTGCTAAAATAAATATCGTTCTCTTTGTCTGCAATCTGTCTGGAACAAATTAGTTCAGAGTCTGGTTATAAAACGAAAAGTTTGGCGAGTTTGCAAGAGCGCGAAAGAATTTTTCTTTCCTAATTTCTAACAGAAATTGATCAACCCCTTTCGCGGTAAAGTCTCGACGTTAGCATTTTTACTTTCGGCGATTTAGAACGATTCAATCGTGCAACGTATTCATGTAATTGTTTTATAGAATCTATTTTCTCGAATGCGGTAAAATTCAATCGAATAGAAGATAACAAGAAGAAAGAAAAGAATAGATATTCTTAGAAAAAAACGACGAAACGTAGTAGTAATGAAAAAGTGGGTAGTTTAGTTTTAATTATCGCAATTATTGCGTCGAAGGTAATCGATTTAACGATGGCTATATCGGTCTATCGATGCTTCAGTTTCGTTTAAAGGAGCAGAGGGACATCTATAATATTTAATGAAGCGATTGGTGATAATCGAGTTTACTATTGTAGTTTCGTTACGATTCGATTAAATTGAAAGCAAATAGCACGCGCAAATTGAAATTGTTTTATTTATGAAGACTTGGGTATCCGATATACTTCCATACAAGAACATACTTTTGTATTTTTGTAGGTTTGTCGGAAAATTGATAAAACCAATAAACATATTTTGTGAACGTATTAAGCTATAAAATAGGACTTGGATTCGAATACTGATTTCGATATAACAGTCACGTGCGAAACATTGATTTTCCAAAATTGAAAGTCAATGTATGGAATACGTACGGTAAAAAAGTTCGCTATACGGAGGAAACCATATTTTAAATAAAATAGTCTGTTTTTATGGTAAGAGAGCATTCTACGCTAAAAATAAATTGGCAACGTGATAGAACGGGAAACACTATATCGTATCGTATCGTATCGTATACGTATTGTATCGAGACGCGAAAAAAATTCGCACGAAAGAAAGATTTGGGATAAATTTTACGCGTCACTTCCACCAGCATCTATAGCGTATAAATCTATACTTGCGTTTAAACCTAGCAAGAGTATGTTTTAAATCGTAATAAATGTGTAATTATTTTCATAAATTTTTCCAACTTGTAGATAAAATAATTAAAATTCATGAGTAAACAAAGGGGCAAAGGGGCAAAGGGGCACAAAATAAGAAGATAGAACACACATGTATAAAAACAAAATTTCGTTGCGTTCCTCTAAATATGCAAAATGTACTAAGAAATTTTGATCGACACGTTTTAGAACATCGTGCGTATTTAAAGAAGAGGGCGCGATTAGAAGCGACACAACGCTTACTGAATTTTCCTTGTAAATATGTAAATGTACTTACGTCGTCGACTTCCCAGCCTTGTGTCTGCCAAAAGTAGCAACTGACGAAGGCCGCTGCCACTACCGCTAAAGGTCCAGCACCTCCCAGCTCGATCGCCTCGCTTCCGAATACTGCCAGTAACCCACCTCCTAACAACATCAGTACTCTCATAGGCACCATGAAAGGCTGAAACATCCCGAACGAGCAGATCGATTAGGACCTTCGATCAGGCCTTCGAAGATTGTTGTTTTCACGTTGTCCAACGTAATGAGAATTCATTTCTAAAGTTTCCGTACTGCCGATCGCGTCAAATCGCGAATATTCGCTTCCGTTTTTTCAACTTGCTACTGTGAGAAAAACGAAAGAATTTTCGGTTTTTAAACGGTCCGAGCTAACGATAACCGAAAAAAAAAAAAAATCGTCGAAGATGCGACGCGTTTGATAGGTCGATAGCCAATTCGATGCTCGCAAACGCACGTTCGAGTATCCGCCGATCGATGACGAACGAAGCCTTCGTTACAACGAGTACTAGAAAATGCCTGGGCAAAATCTAGAGAGTGTCTACTATCGAGAGGTGTTCTTCGATAGTCTTTCCGAGAAGAAGAGGAGAGGTTTGGCCGCTCAAACCGTCGGTTACCGTATTTGCAGAAAAAGGATAAATTTTGGACAATGCGAGATGAAGGTTTGATAAGGAACAAAGAACAAACGAGAAAGAAAGCAGGCAACTGTGGAACAGTTTTTTTTTATCGAACTAAAAAGTAATTTTTATGTATGTATTACGCATACATTTGCAAAATGAAATTACTATTTTATTTTAGCTACTAGAAACTAACAGCTTATTTGCGTGGATTAATGTTGTCGATTAAAGGTACGAGGTAAGGTCGTTGAAACGTCGATACATAGATGCTAAAAAAAATCTACAGAAAGTATTGGAATAAATCCAGCCTATGTTGTAAGTACCTTTTACTCGACTGATAGATTTTTGCCTGATTTATATTATTCCTTTTGTTGGGGAATTACTCTGCTCCAGTAAGATTATTCACAGATTTATAGGCACGTACGGAACGAAACGGCCATTGTTTCGGAAACTTCTAAGAAATTTATCATGTAAATTTTCATCGAATAAACGAACTTTCGAGTTAATTACTTGTACGTAACTAACTTGTACAGAATGTATAAAATTAGTTTTACTGGAACCAGAACCCGATTAATCTCGTCTACCAAACGGATCGAGTCGCGATTCCGTTCGCGTCGACAATTAGATTATTCACCTTGACCTCCTCGAAAGTGCTCCACTCTGTTTCTTACCCACGCTTCTTTTCCCTGCTCGATTCTTTCGAGCTACACTCCCGCTTCATCTCCGGGCAATTTCGTCGGCGACGGTAAATCCGTCCGTTTTTAACGAGCCAGTCGTTAAGGGTAAGCCACAGTTTGCTAACCCCCCGCCTCCCGTCGTCGCCACCTTTATTCGTTTCGTTCGTTTTCTTTTTTTTTCACGAACCGTCGAGCGGATCGAAGATCCACTTTCGTTTGGAATTTAATTCAATAACGCCGCGGATTTGTCTCCCTACTGTTCCCGTCGTTGTAAACTTTCACCAAGGTCGTTTCTTTTTCCACGTAGAGAGCGAAATTAAGTTTACTCGTGCTCAATTTTCGTCCGAGTTTCGAACGACGAATATTATTTTTGTCGCGCGTTAGGGGCGGCGTACGCGCGAAAGAGGGCGAGGCGAAATGTTTGCTGGAAATTCCATTATGCCACTTTTAATTTACCTTGTGGAAGCTAGACGTTCTAAAGCTACCGTCGGAAAAAGATGAAATATCGTTACTCTCGATAGTTGATATTCTGATATCGATATTATCGATATATCGTTGGAAAGTATATTCCGTTTGCGACCGTTGTAAGTCCGAAGAAAGTCTCAGGTATTTGTTTGTATGTTGTCCTTTGAAACATCGATTATTTACGGAGATATAGAGAGAAATATTAGACATAGAGTAGATGCGCGATGATACGTAATTTTGAAAAGAGTATCGGAGCAGAGAGTGATAAACCGCGTCTGCCTACGATGGCGAACTACGACGGTATTGGAAACGGGGGACGGCATTTTGGTGGCGCGACGATAAAGCGTACTTATGCCTCTGTGTAGCGTCGTTTTTTTTTTTTTTTTTTTTTTTTTTTATTTCTACCCAAGGAACGTTACTGGTGAAGTTTGATCGTTGAAGCTTTGGACACCCTATACGGACATACAGGTATATGGACGTACACAGATATATACGGTTTTAAAACATCTATTTATACAGATATTTTGTATTTTTTCATTTAACAAACCCGAACGATTCATGCTACGTACCGATGTCTTATCGACTTTTTACATGGCTGTAAAATATTGCTAGATTCGCTTTTGTCGGTTCCAATTATTTTCAATTATACGCTGTACGACGCGAATAACGGTATTCTACGATATTTCAAATACGACGTAGTGCTGGACGTTTAATAAGCATTTAGTAAAATGCTCTCTCTTTAAATCGTTCAAGTTGATTTCGTATTATAATTTATTATAATTTCAATGTTGCCCGTTAAAGTTAAAGTTTGTGCTAGTGGCTTTTTCCAATTATATTAAATTATATTAAGCTTAAAAATCTCGAATCGTAAAATCGTAATCGTTCTTGGTGTGAAATAAATTCGCAGAAATTGCGCGAAACTCGCTTCCCATTTGGAGCGCTGAAATTTAAGAATATATAGGGAACGAGGCGAACTTTTAAACGGTCGAAAGCAATCTGAAATTTTTAGAAGCAAGCAGCATCCACGGGGAAGCTCGGGTATCTGGTATTCGACGGAACCAAGAGTCCCACTACCGTTGCCACCGTGCGAACGAGTTTCACGATACGATGCGACGTCGTCTTCGTTCTTTTTTCTCTCTCTTTTTGTTCCTTTTCCTTCCGTTTTCCCCATTCGCGATCGATCTCCGACAAGAAACGTAGTCAAAAGGATTCGATTCCAATATCTACCAACTATCGTCACGATTTTTCTCGCTGCTATTTTCTATGCATACGATTCTTCTCTCTGTCTCTGTTTTTTATTTTTGTCGAACCGACCTCGTTTCGCGAGTACCGAAAGAATTTATTGGTTCTCCGAGAGAGCGATTAAAGATCGATATTTATATCGACGCGACGTAAAAGGTTATTTTTCTAGAGAAATACGGGACGAGGATTTCGTACTCGTTCGATACTCAACGCTATTGTGGCAAAATATTCTAATTCTTGCGTGTTTCGGTAAGGTTTCGGTAAGGTTTCGGTAAAGTTTCGGTAAGGTTTCGGTGCTATGTAAGTAAACGAAACAGGAATCGTTTCTTCGGAACGATATTTCGTTTCCGTACTGACGCGTTCCGACACGCCGAACCGATAGAAAAGCGAACCAACGTCGTGCCGCTTTATTTCTCCTCGGCCAAATCTATCAAGAGCTTTCGAAACTCTGCGAAAGTACGGATGAGAAACCGAGAGCGGATAGGAACGCCGGACAAAGAGAAGAATGGAGAAATCCTTTGAAACGCCAATGTATCCTCGAACAAATGTAACGAACGTCTTTGAAAATACGTTTAAGTACGGTTAAACGCTAAATTGAACGATTATTCGACAGAGATTATCCGTACCAAAACACGACACGGCTGTTCGACAGAGATTCGGACGAGAAGGCGAAAAACTTTTTTCGCCAACGCCAACAGCGGTGCGAAATATCGGGTTCTCGAAATTGTCGGATCTTGCGATATTCTCCAGCCTCGAAATACTACCAATTTCAAGTTCTCGCACGCCTCTGCTGTTCGAATAATCGAATAATCGAATAATCGAATAATCGAATAACCGTCTTTGTATACAACAAGGTTGCTCATCGCGAAATACGTATGTACGTGGTGTTACGGATGGAGTATACCATATACAGCCTTCGCCTATACTTTTCCGATTCTTTCGAACGGAAATAGTACCGTCATCGTTTTAAAATCGTTTCTCTGAAATCTAAGCAACGAGTCTTAGCCGCTGCAGGTATCTGCCAGGATACTTTATCCGTTGAGAGGTGACACCCGGAAAGTACCGTTGTTCTTGGGAATTTTCAAGCGTTACGTTTTCCGTTTGCGCACGATAAACGTTCGATCTTCTTCTACCACGAAAGTCCATTTTCCATAGTATATATGATAGGCAGCTGAAAAACGAACGGACAAAACTTGCGGCAATTCTTCGAGTTGCTCCCAGTGTCTCGTATAGCCAACAACGCGTCGATATGACCAAACAGTCGTAAACTAAACAGTTTAGACGATACGTGAAACAGTGAAAAGAAAGAAAAAGAAAAAGCAAATAAAAAGAAGAGGAAACACGCAGCGGGAAAGGTAGCGGCGGTGGCCTTTGACAAACGGATTGCGAGGGACCACAGTCCTTGTTGCACGCAAGAGCGCTTACCTCGGAATCTCGAGACGACAAGGCTATCCAAAGAAATTTCAAACGTATACATGTAAATCCAACTCTTTGATCCGATTATTGTTCGATCGTCATTCGCGACTATCGAGAACGCGTCCTTACGAAGTTCTGCTTTTCTCTTGCAACGTTTCCCATCGTCTACCGTCAGTCCCTTTCACGATTCGCCATCGGAGACCCGTTTTTTCGAGTCTAGAATTGGTCAAGTACGCGATTCAAAGCGAATTGCAGGAAGAAAGAGGTTGATCGCACGGGTGGCGGAAGAGCACGGGAGGCAATGCAGGTGGCGATGCGGCAAGCAAGCGCTGGCCGGCTTTCCGACCGAATCCGTACACAAACGTTTAATTCGCGCGAATCGATAAAACGCCGTTGGCAGCGTCGCTAGCTAACCTCCCGGCTTCGATTCAATTTCGAACCTTTTGCAATCGATATCTCGCGGACAGCGGCGCGTACGCGTCACGCGTGCAAATTGAATATTGTTCCGGAGCCCGATCCTCGGCCGGATACCTTGTTGCGTACGATCGTATCCGTGGACGGGGAAAGGTTCGTTGCAGGCGTTTGTTCGCACCTGTCGCGTCTAACCCGACTTCTCGTCGCAGAAATGATTTGTCACGCGACCAACGTTCGCGTATCGAGGGAGATTTCTCTCGCCTTGATTATCTCTCTTCCCGGGGGAAGAATGGGATTTAAAGGTAGCTTTTAATCCTTAACTACGCAATGGTCAATACGGTTACGGTATGGTTTCGCGCCTCTTGCGCACTCCGCTGTTTTCTTCTCCTATTTATACCGTGCAGTTGGTTAGTCGGTACTAATCGAACAACCATTTATTCGACGGATGTCTGGGTTGTTGTATTTTTGTTTAACGTGTGCGTAAAATTCGATATTTGGTACGTTGATCGTTTCGTGCGCAAGCGTTAATAATTCCTCTTTCAGCCGATCGAAATGGTTCCAGTAGCAAGCACGTGGTAAATATCATGGAACGAGCGTCATAGATGGATCGAACGGTCTTCCTCCGATCCGAACGCGATACGATTCGTTTGGAAGACCCAGCGATTCTCACCGTAATAAACGTTAAATACGATTTGTCGCGAGTAGCGTCAACGATGGTATCTCCTCTGGAACATCAACGAGATATTCTCCAAGTCGGTGTTGGAAGATGCTTTTTGCGCCGCCTTGGCGCGTTTCGATATGAAATGCTACTTGGGGCGCACAGAGTCAATGTAGCAGCGTAGCAGCGATTAATTTTGCCGATGGATCCTAATTCGTAGAATGTAGGATGTAATTGTCTCGTGAACTTTAGAAGCTACCCGGTAAACCAACGCTTTTCTCTATCTCTAGCCGATTAGGTGCTATTCGTAATTAGCGATTAACTGGTATAATCTGAAAATGACCAGAAGTAGAAACAAACGTTGGATACGGGCGGACGATAAAATTGTGTTCCGTTAGTTGGATAATAAATGAAAAGGGGGGAAACGTTTTATTCGCCACTGAAACGCGAATCACGGCGCATTGGTTGCAGGGGCAAATATAATTACTTATCCCGGTGAACGTTTGGCCAAACCTCGGAGTCATTCGACCGTGGAATACGTACAAATTTAATCAAGTATCGAAGTTTGCTTAGGTTTAGGCACGTTCTACCGGATCGTCGTGACCGAGGACTCTGCGGCGAGTAGCCTCTTAGGGATCTAAACTATATTCTCCGCGCGTATTAAGTATGAATCGCGTAACTGTCCGCCTACGTAAACTGCGTCCCATTCTTGCGAGTAGCAACGATGCGATTCAAATTGAGATTTGAAAAACGGAGCAGAAATTGCTTCCGCTCTAATGGCGACACCGTGCGTTCATGGACATTCCAGATGGCATAATATGTACGCAACTGTACAATAGGTAAGTTGTCCTCGTCGTACAAACAGATTGATTCGTCTAGCTAGCAGGACAGGAATACGTAAATCTGGGACGATTAATTATATCGTAGGTAGCGGTACGCATCCTTAACGAAGCGATGTTTAATATTCGAAGGGCGACTGTTCGTAAAAATCGACCGTGTAATACGAGAACTCGTCATGTCACGCGTATATGCGTGAGCAGTTTTCGATCGACACAACAAGAAGACGTACAATATTTTTCTTAATTATTGCTTTTTTTCTTTCCATTTTCGTTGATCGTATCGTTACTTTATCGTAGATATATATATAATTGCAACGCTACACACTATTTAAAATGGTTGTTACGTCAATAGGAAAGGATAATTGTAAACCCTGGAAAATATATAGGTTCGGTAGATAGCTTGTCTATTATAAACATATGGCAAGGAAAGAAATTAAAACTATCTCGCGATTGTAAGAACCCTATACAATGAAAATCAATGGAAGGAACAGAGAAGAGAAGGGAAGAGAAGAGAAGAGAAGAGAAGAGAACGAAACATAGATAAACAAACGAACCTGTTTTCCAATTATTCGAGCAAAAGAAAGGATTTATCCAGCCGCCTTTGTCTAGCGACGGCTAGCGGATCCTTCGTCAACATCGAGAAACGAACTTTTGCCAAGTCCTACTTAAAATTGGGTCTTCGATCGTTTACTTTTACTCGGTTCGTAATTTTAGTTGGGATGGCGATTAAAAGTTCCAGAGGGTAGATATCTTCTTAAACTCGTGGCAAATTTTTCGATCAGTTCGTGCGACTGACAAAGTTTCTTCGAACGTGCGATCAAACGTAACTCGGTTTCCTGATTATTATATAATGATAAAAACACTTGGAAAATAGGTATTTGCGGATAATAGAAGCTATCGCGCTATCGCGTTCGCGCAGCACGATGGAAAGCAAACGGTCGTTGGATTATCCACACGCGTACGTATTTTGTATTATTTTATGCTCGATAGAGAGAATTCGACTGGTAGGTCCGCGGACAGTGATATTCGCATTCGTTTTTCCCGTCGTTGAACGAGCGGTGTTCTAAGAAGGAAAAAAGTGTGCGAAAAATCTACTGCGAAGATAGGGGAGAAAGCCAGTCGGGGTAACGATCGAAAGCAGGCTTACAGATCTAACGGCAGTTGGGACGTTCGTTCAGCCTGCTGGAGACAATCGGTCGTGTTGGAAGAGGGATCCAGCCGGTTAAATAGACGTAAAGCAACGTGACTCACGTGCAAAGACGAGATACGATCGACGTGATCGCGCGATACGATCACGAAAGAAATAGCCACGGAAACAGCGTGCTTTTTCTACGAGCTTGTTTTCCACGTACTTTTCTACGTGCTTTCCACGAGCGGATTCAGCTTCGCTCGTGGTTAAGGCCGGATGAAAGCTAAGCGAGAGCATCGCGAATCGGACATCGTGGAAACATTGTTTTCTTCGCGAAGAGCAAGCGATCGATCCTGTGTCCTCGCGAGGCACGATCTTTTGCCAAGGGAACCGACATTTCGACGAGCAACCTTTCGACCAACAATTTCTATTTTTATTCGATTATATCGATCGTATCGATACATTGGTGGTACATTGGTGCGTGGCAATTAACGTTAGTTGGTAACAATAGCGATAAACGGCAGCTCTTTAAGTGGTGCGTTAATAACAGCCGTATATAATATCCGCGAGGCGGCCGGATATCGATCCGACGTCTAACCCAACCAACCTATGATCCGTTGATTTATCTGTTTTTCATTTATATATGAAAGACGATCGGTATCGGTATCGGTATAAGTTTAAGTAGCAACTAGGGCTTGAGCGTGGACTATATAAAAATGCGGTCATCTATATGCCAGAACCAAGTGTAGCCGTAACGTAAATTTAATTGGAGCTTTTGCGAATATCTCGGAAACGAAGGCCGAACGGGGCGGTTACGTGTATGGGAAAAAACATATTTCAAGGTCGTAATATAATTCCCTACTTAAAATTTTCAAGTTGGCAAGACGCGTATAATTGATCTATCCGACATATTCGATAAATAGAGACGGATAATGAATTTTGAATTTGTCAAAGGAAAAAGTTTGCCCTACATCCGCCGAAAGCAACGAACAACCAGTTTCTATCCGCGAGGGTTAATCGAAATAATTTCATTCGTCTCGCCGTCGTATCGGTCTTTTAATTTCTTCTCAAGGTGTCGTCGGAGCTGGAATTCGCTACGACAGATTCCAATCCCGTAGCCTCGTATCAAGTCTCGTCGGTGACAGATGGCGGTGACGCGGGTTTTCATAAACTTTGTCACCAATCGCGTTATCGACGCCAAATTCAACGGCGGATGTTACTTTAAAATACAGTCACGATATTTTGCCTGATAAATATCCTCGTCACCGTGTCGATTTTCGTTAAAGCTACGGGTTTCTCGTCGGGCAACCATCTTGAGCGACGCCTTTCGCTCGCTTCCTTCGATCTTGACGCGTTCCCGATTTCGACGATGTCTAAGCATGCCGTAGAAATTAGCAATCTCGACAACTTTTTCCTACATACGTGTAGGAGATGGCAGGCCAAAGTACCGATTCGTTATTTCCCCGCTATCGATAAATGCCAGCTACGTCTAACCCCTGAAACCGGAAGTTATATATGCAGTTCTAGGCTTCGTCGTCGGAGAAGTTTCGATTACAAAATCAACAAATTCCGCCGCGATATCCAACGATATCCAACGATATTCAACGACGCGAAAGTCGGCGCGCTACCGTTACGCAAATCAACGCATTTCCAACGAAACATCGAGCCATTGTTCATCGGGACTAGATTAAACGATTTTTTAACTTACGTCTTTACCGATCCAGGCACGCTCGTGACAAATCATTTTCCAACGTCCTGTGCAATTTTTTCAAGTCGATCGTTCCTCCAATTAATTTTTTCATTACTTTTCATTACCTGTCGCTTTCGCGGTTTTCTTTCTTCTTTCTATCTTTCTTTCTTTCTTTCTTTCTTTCTTTCTTTCTTTCTTTCCTTCCTTCTTTCTATCTACGATACATACGTATTATCTGTACACGCGTATGTATATAGACGAAAGCCAAACCTCTAAACAACCTATCGAATCGTTATTTACCGCTACGACGATGAATAAAATTCAACGCGGTAGCAAACAGAGTGGTTTTCGAGTATCGGAGCGTCGCGCGTTGGATTCCTTCAAGATCGTGTCCGCCGTTCCGCTGTTGCGCGATAGACCGGCGATCCGCGTCAATGTCGTTTCCGCGAGATCCTGCCCCTCGACACCTTCGTACGCGCCACCGAAAGATCTACACTCGCCGCTTGAGATTCTTGCCACGCGGCGAGATGGCGAGCTCGTCCTCTTCCAACCCCTTGGACGTACACGATCCATTTCACGCTGCAGCGAGCATACCCGTCGACTAGAGTTTTCTTACGATTGTTCGGGTTTGCGGGATCGAAAGAATTTCACTTTATTGTAATTTTATGGCGAATGCAAGCGCGTTTCTTTCTTCCCGTTACGCTATTCGTACGCTACTCGTACGCTATTCTAGGATTTAATTTTAGCGAATTTTATGCAGTAGCTGTTTGTCCTTGGAAGTAGCTGTTTGACATATACCTTATAAAGTTATGACGTTAGGAGATTTTTATATTTATATATCTGAAATTTTTATTTGTCAATTTAAGCTAAATGGCTTGAAGGGGAAGTCTGTACGAGTACCGCACTCGTATCTGATACATCGGTAGCTCCAACCGTGTCCATAGGCAGTTCTATCGATATCGATAACGATAACGATGTCCACTATTCCCTGTGCAGAAACGTACTCGAACAGGCACACCAGAGACGATCGTGTGCGATTCCGCCGATCGACCTATCGGTCCGTTTCTCGCATTTTCCACCGCTTTCTCTTGGCTTTGCCTCGAAACACCGTTGGAAATCGCGTTTCTTACCAGACTATTTGCCCCGCCTTGCCGAGATGAAATTTATAGCAGCACTCGATCTATTCGAATCTTCGTCTGTATTTATCGTTTGTCGCGAATTCGCGATACACGCGTCCGCTATTTTGTCATTATAAATTTACGTTCTGTACGATCGAGCCAATTTTATCTCGTTGCACTTTGATTTCGTTAAAACGGTTTTTGCTACGGAACTTTTATCGTACCAGACAAGGGGATCGGCAGTTTGCTATTTTTCAACATCACCGTCGAACGAATTGTTCGATCGTAATTTGGCATACCAAGTAGTTAGAGAGAAAGTCGATTTATTTGTAATTCCTAATATGCCTAACGTTCGACTATCTCCTCGATGGCCTTGAAATACGTTGTCAAGGCCGTCATTCCCATCAACTTTTTTCCACGTACGTACGTATACGTATAACCGCTTTTTCCATTTCATCGATTCCAGCAACTTGGTGGTTGGCGTCGTGTCTCAACGATTATTTATCGAAACGCTTTTTCTTTCCGTTTGGTTGGATTAAATATCGTAGAGTAGTATCGACGTTCATCGAACGTTCGTCGAATTTTCGTTACAACGGGCTCTGATTATTTTCAAGCTGACCCTGTCAGCTGTTTGCAACAACGTCACCAAGTCAAATGTCACGAATTTACGACATAGTAATTGGCAGTGTTTAATTGGCAGTTTTGAATTAAAACGTGTCTATTTGAGATTAACGAGCGTAATTAATTATTATCGACAAATTCGTTCGTTACGAATCGCTACTGTAATTATAAAATAGTCATGCGTAATTATAAAAAATTGTATAATTTCCGGATACCGTAAGACGTTTCTTTCTGTCGTTGCATTTACGCTGTATGCCGTTTCTTTCTCTAATAGCCGAAAGGAAGATGTTCCTCTGTCTCTAGTTTCTTTGTCTCTAGTCGATAAAATAAATGGTTTAAAACGTCATCGCAAGTACAAATATGTGAAACTGTTTCGACTTGTAAAAATAGAAACAAGCAATTATTACCCAATTATTATCCGTGTCAAAGGATCCAGCAGTCTGTGAACTTTAAGCAATATTCCATGCTCCGAATTATAGTCTGTGAACTCGTACCGTTGCAGAGGCGAGAGAAGAACAAAACGTGATCCGTTAGCCGTGTTAGCTAACGGAAACGAAACGATACGTAAGAAAATTAGTGGTCTTTGGATAAAGACGATCCGAGTGCCAAATTAATTGGTCTTGCGTACTTGATAGTTTAATTATAAACTTAATTATAAAAATAAATACGTAAGAGATAAAGCGATAAGCCGATTTTTCAGATTTAAGCCGCATCGTCTCGCGGAGGCTGAGACGAATAAGCAGATTTGACGTACGATCGCAAAATGGTTGTACGTGGTATGCCAGGTAGGTTATACGGAGGATGGTATAGGAGGTTACACAGGTTCCTAATCCTGAGAAACTGACCTATAAATCTTCGAGTAGGCTTGTCGGTGTCTTGTACCCACTTGGCTTTACGATACGTTAATTGCCATTCGCTGCTATTTGGCTGAGGTAAGGGTTCTCGGAGCGAGTTACTGGCCACCTTTTCGCCATTCGTTGCTTTACCTTGATTGTTTCTTTGAAGAATTAACATTTTTTTATAAGGTTACAATCACTTTTTAAACGTTCAACCTTTACCTTCTTCTTTCCTCCAGTAAAGATACTGAAACTCAACCGAGATCAAATACTATGATAATTCGAATGTAGTGGACGAATTTCCAAGCGAAACATCCTGAATTCCAAAGCCAGTTGCGTTCACGGGGCTACTATATATATATATATATATATCTCTTAACGAAGTTGTTCTCGGCATCGTCAAATTTTACCAAATTTCTACGTCGTATTTTATATGGAAAGTTCGCGAGAAACCAAGTCGTAAGTCGGAAGCAACTGGTCGAGAATCCAGCTCTGTCCACCTCCCTCGACAAAGTATCCAAACGTAATAAAAAAGAGCCTGAGAACCGCGCTCTTTCCACCGTTAACGAACCTCCCATCCGCACAAAAATTTCAATACGAATCAAGCTCTCGAGACGATTCGGCTCTCTCCGGTTATCGTACGTCGAAAGGACTCGGTTCTTATTGGCAAAAGTTGGAAATAGGAAGAAGAAAGGAGAAAAATCTTTCCGCAGCTTCTTTAGCCGTATAGAGATGGCGCGGGACGAGTATTTCTCGGCGAAACGTTGCCAAGGTTGCGAAAGGGGCAAGAAGAAGAAGGGGCAAGAAGAAGGGGCAAGAACGGGCAACATCGGTGAAACGCCGCCTGTTCGTCGATCGACCCAACGGCCCGCGGCTTTTACGTTTCTCCTCTCGCGTTTTTAAATCATCTCCACCTCGGTTCTCTCGAATTCGCGGCGAACGAGCCACTTTGCCGAAGCCGGAAGCAAATTTCAACGACTCGTAGGAAATCGATCTGTCCCTTGTCTACCTCTCTTTCCACCGGTTCGTTCTTTCCTTTCTTTCTCGTTTCGGCTTGCGGCTGCGGAAAAGTTTGTTACCGTTTGTTCAACTCCTAGGAGAAACAGGTCGCTTGGTTCAATAATTTTTGAATACCTTGTACGCGATATCGCTGTTGGTAGACGCAGCAGCGCAGCCGATTTTCGGTTGTTGGCTGTTTACTAAGAGGGTTAAACCGATCCAAGCTAAAGATTTACTTCGCAAGCGAATAAAAGATCATCGAAAGCACGTTTGTGATAGAAAGGTGGAACGAACGACTAAAGCGGTCGAAATCAGTGGAAGAAACGGCAGAGAATCGTCTAGGTTTCGGACTCAAAGTTAAATTAAATTCCTCAAAATTACATGGCTGATATCTCAGGCTTGTAGACGATACCCGTTATTTCCGAACGATCTGCCTCTATGTTTCACCTCAAAGATCTAACGATCTCGCTGAACAGCAACGACCAACAGAGCGGAACATATTACTAGCCAAACGGCAAACGGTAATAATTATCGGTAGGGGAAAGGTAATAAGCGCACGGTGCCTACTTCCGCCACGGAATTGATAATTTAGCCGCGCCGTGGCGGGCCAAGACGGATAACGTGCACATCGCGTCGGATCGTGCGTCCGCGTGAACAACCAGCGTATATTACGTCGGAACGCGAGGCGAATAATAAATTCTGTCGGCTCCCTCTCGCTGGCTCAGCCCGGTATCTCGCGATATAAGCGATATAAGCGATATAAGCGCGGCTAGTCCGCAGGGAATCGTCAACAACCGCGAATGTGCCACGTATCCGATGAAAGACGGCACCACCGAGCCAGAACTGGCATTAACGAGCGTAAACGCGAGAATGCTTCGTGGCAAGGTCGACGATCTCCGACGTCGAATTTCACGCGAATCGTCGCATCGAATCGACGATACGATAGCACACCTAACGAGCGTGCCGTTCGAACGTTGTTGCGTTCGGTGGAAATCGATCGGCACGCAACAGTCACGCTTTAAGCGTTGAAACTCGGTCGTCTTCGTACCGATCGGTTCCCTACCGTTTCTTCCATCGTCGGCCAGCCGGAATCGTTTGCTTTGTTCACCGTTTGCTTTGTCGTAACGTCGTTTCCTACGCTCGTCTAAATCGAACCGTAGAATAAATAATAAATTATTATTGAATTATTATTAGAAGGGAGAAGCCGTGTCCGACAAGATGGACAGAGGCGATTTTATTTCTGCCGATAAATCACTGTTTTCGATATCGAAGAATACGAATGAAAATTGTATCTTTCGTAGCTTATCGTTAGTCGAATGAAACGGGCTTGAGAAATTAACGCGCGATAGTCGCGCTCGGCCTGACGTTCGCTTACGTGGAATTAAAGTTGGAAAGAAATTCACGCGTCTACCGAAAATCTTGAGCCAACTTTAATATTTCCAACGCTCTGGACTAGCCGTTAAATCAAAGAACTTTGGCGTTTCTACTTTTGTCAACATCGTGAAAAATAAAGCGTGTACGGCGAGCAAGTTGGCTGAAAGATACTCGCTCGAAATAAAAGTTATCGTTTCTTAAAATGTCGATCATCGACCGTTAATATTTCGCCTACCGCGATATTGCTCGTTCCTTTCTAAGATCGTTACGGCGCATTTTTTCCCCCGTTGAAAGGGTATTGATCGCGTATATCGAAAATATTCCGACGGTAAGTAAAAAAGAAGCGAATCTAATATCGAAACCGTACCGAAAGACGACGTCGCGCGAAATATTACGCCGATGTTAGGAATATCGTTTTTCAACCTTAACGCGTTAACAGCAGAGCCAAAACTGCTGTTACACGATGATCTCAGCCATCGATAACTTTCTAATCGATGGACGGATGGTACGTGTTACGAGTAAGCTTCGTATAGATAGTCCGCTTTCGGCACTGTCAAAATCACGCGAGATCAAAGAGTCGGGAAATAACTAATCGGCCCAATTTTCCTCGAGCCCCGTGTCCTCTAGACCGGCTTTCGTTTGGAGAGAAAAGCGGCTCGGCTCGTTGATCCCGTTTCCGTGCAAGCAGTTCGCGACGGTCTATCGCCAGCCGTATCCTATCGAGATGGTTCGCGAGGCTAGGCTTGTTTCGAGCACGGCGTCGCCGTTAAACAGCGGATTCGAGGGCCGCGTGCCAAAGCATCATCTTTTATTGGACAGGGATCGGGTCAAGCGTTACGGCGTCGTGAATCATCCACGCGAATAGTCCGCGATTCGTAGAATTTGTCGAACGAATGGAAAAGCGATGCGAGTTGTACAGTCTGCGTCGCGATCTAGCGATCTAGCGAAATCGAAATCAGGCGTTTCGATAAAGGACAGTGTCGGTGTCGGGACCGTACGATCAGATCTTTCGTTCGATATATCGTCTATATATCGTCTGCGTATACAGCGGGGACGATGTTTGTTTGTCAGTACAAACCATGGTCGGTACCATGGCCTTGCCGATCCTTTTAATTTACCACCTCGCTGTGTCGCGTTTGTTTGTTTTGACCCGTGTACTACCCGTCGTAACAGATCGTTCGCCGTAACTTTTGCTGATACGGCAGAGACAAGCGGTCGCGCGCTGTCGCGCGACGTGCTCGAATTTCCTGCCAAACTCTAGAAAACTAGAGTGTGGCCGAACGTGTGTGGCGGTTGTACGAGTAGAAAAAGAAACGGTTCGGAACCATCGTTCTCATCGGTTTACGACGTGTTTAAATTTCATGAAAATCGAAGGCGCAGAGCCCCTCTTACGCGCAATCATCAAACTTTTATGCATACGTTGTACGTGTCGTATAAAACCGGCAATGTACCAGTACCTGCGTCGAAGTTACACGGTATATGTGTCGCGAACGTATATTTAGAGAAGAGTCGATATACAGCGCGAATAGCGGTGTGAAAGATGCGGTAAACGTTGAAGATGATCCCACTGATCATCGACCGAGTAGTATTACGATCGATGTAACGAAAGCGAGTAAAATTTAGCGTACTTACATCTCCCTTTTCCGGAACATATTTAGCCAGCCAACCCCATAGCACTCCAAATCCAAGACCTCCGAGAATGGCAATAGGACCCTGCAGGATCTGATACCAGAGCGCATCGTGGGAGAACATGATGCTCTTTATTATCCCGTGGATCGCCACTGATGCTGCGTCATCGATTCCAGACACAGCGATGATCAAAGTTGGAATGCCCTGAAGGGAAACCGATAACGAAGATCGAATAAGTACCTCGATGCAGTGATTATGGACTATCGATCGAGAAATAAATCAAGCAACGATTAAATTTAAGTCTGTAAACGATTTTAGCGATTTGGCGAGACGCAGAAACAACGATTAATACAAATTAACGATTTACGTTGTAAAAGAAAAAGAAATATATATGTATATATAATGAGCGCAGCTTTGAACATAACGATAACTCTCAAATGCAAAACAGCGAATCGTTGTTTCGTAAGAAATCAAGAAAAATAGCGAGACAAAGTGCGACTAAATCTTGTTACCGCGGTAATCGGTACCTTTGCTCTGTGATATGCTGGCGAGAGTCAGAGGGAGAGAGAGAGAGAGAGAGAGAATTTAAACGACTGTCGTCTAATAAATATAAAAGACTGTACGCGGCGTTCCTGGATGCGTCGTTTCAAGCGAATGTTCCTTTGGAATTATTCCTGGACGCTCATGTTCCTCGATGTATCGTTCGAGAGTAACAGCCGCCTATCGTTTGTTCTTCGGCTCTCTTATGCCCTTATAGTTCGAGTAGACGCGGTCGCACCAATCAGCGACGAGCATCGCGCGTCGTGTTATCGATATCGGGGTAAAAGATATCGAATCGTAAATATTAAAATTACAGAAGTAAAATTTAAATTATATCCACGCCAGGAGATAGCGAAATAACGAAGAAAAGGATTATTAGCCATCCTGGAGGAGCAATTTTCTTGCCGAGTTTGATGGCACGACGAACAGCATCCCGACAGAAATCGACGGTTTCCGTATTTTTCATCTCCTACCCCCATAACTTTCCTTATTTTCCAACGACGACTACAACATCCGCGACTCGCGGAAACCTCGTTATCGGCTGCAATCGCATTCCATCGCGGTAACTTCGAAAACCATTAAGGAACTTTAAGCCGGAACGTTCGAGGTCAATGAAAATAATCCGCCGTTTGATAGATAGAAGGGAAACGGAGTCGGAGGAATCGGGGAAAATGAAACGAAAGAGAATTAAGAGGAGGAAGAAGAATCTAACGAGATCACGCTCTCGCGATTCTTTCGAAAAGCCATATCTCGTATGGGATTTAAGTTTGACGATCGTTCTGGCGACTTCTTAAATCACGTTGAGTTGCTCCGTCGACAAAGGGATTTCGATTCGTCGGCGATTTCTGCAAAGATTTGTTTCGCTGTACGTTCTCCTTTTGCGCGATCGTTTCGACGGTTTGGTAGGAGATTAGATTTGAAAGATCTGTCGTCGCGTTGCTTTTCCTCTTGTTCGACGGTGTGTATATAAAAGTTTATCGCGTTCGCGCATTGCCGATCGAATGGTATCTCGGTGCTGGGCCAGGTGCCCCAGGCTTTTTCGCAGCCCTGTCGTGGATCATTGACCCAGCGGAGATCCACTTTGTGGAAAAACAGGGCAAGCGATGAATTATACTTCAAAATTAGTTATCCGTTTTAATAATTTCAGTTGGCATTTGGAAAATTTGTTCGGCTGTTTGGTAAACGTGGATGGCCAGTCAAATGGGGTTATTTTCGAATGGCCAGGCTCGGAACTATGGTCCTTCCAAATCGTATTTCGAGACGTTGACGATCGCGAATCTCCGAATCCGTGAATTAAAAATAGCACGAAACGTGGCTAAAACGATCTGCGGCTTCGCGTGTCGCAACCGGTCCGCCATAATTTTCATTAAATTATTTAATTTTAGAGCGCTTGTTTTTGAGGTAAAGTATAAAATCACCGGTACCGGTCGAGTACCAGTTAACAAGAAATCTAGAAAATCTGTTTAACATGCAACGAATAATGCACGAAATAGAATATTAATTTAATCGGTTAGTTTGCCCCGAGTCTAGCCTTTTAAGCCTGTTATGTTCTCTTCTTAACTAACCCGATCTACGATAAACCTTCGACTTAAATAAAAACTCAATGGCCTCTAATATTCTAAACGATACTAAAATAGCATTTATACAATCGCGTACGCCAACTATGAAATATCCAACATGCGTCTTGCCTCGTCACCGCGATTCTAAATTACCTCTATCTACGCCACATCTTCCGTTGAAACGTTTGAAATTTATTTCCAGAGCGAAATACAGAAATTATGTCCAGAAACACGATTACTTAAAAGCACAACGAACGTGTACGCAGCACGCGGGAAAGGGACGAGAGAAGGAAGAAAGGGTTCCCTCTCTTTTCTTTGTCTCGACCTCCTCTTTTTGATTCCTCGGGAACCTTTTTGATCTCGCGGTTAATGCGAATTACTCGGCACATTCTCGACAAAGCGTTTAATTTCTTCTCGCTCGCGCGGCTGCTTCCATCGCAAGAGCGACGAATAAACAAAAAGTCTCGTCTAGATTTTTCGACTCATGAATATCACATTGCCAGGAAATGGCCTTTGCACTCTTCAAACAGCTTCCACTCCATTTTCTAAACTGAATTATTTAAGTCCTCCCACTGTTTCTTCTATCTGCTTCTTTCTCTCTCTTTCTCTCTCTCTCTCTCTCTCTCTCTCTCTCCTCCTTTGCGCTCTTCTTCATCGTTCAGTTCGTTCTCGCTAATGTTTTTCACATTATCATCTTAAACACGAGCGTATCGTTGCGACGCGTCAAATCTTCTGGACGTACCAACTTTTGTCCCTGGACTGTAAACTTCGCATCCGAGCTGTCTTTAATGATTCTGTTTGTTTGCTATTCGGTGACGGCGATGGCGTTTCGTTGAATTTTTCTTCGTAATATGTACAATCTTGGGGAAAAATAATTCGATGACTTGTATATTTGTAAATGACGGATCTATAATTTTAGAAAGTGTCTCTATATTGTGTCGCGTAAATTTTCAAATTGTAATTTTTACAAGTAATAGCGTATAATGTCTAAACACGCAAGAAATCGTTTCTCTTCCACAAAATATTACATCGTTATAAATGGAATTTTGACATAACAAATCGCCTTTACTTTCGCTTATAATTCAAACAGTTCGATTATATATATATATATATTTATGTCGATACGATAGAAAAAGTCTTGTACTCTCCATAATTTTCGGACAACCGTCATCTCGATTATTTTCAACGATAAAGCAATCCGAAGCGAAATTTGTGAAAGCGAAGTTGAAACGTGGAACGAGTAGCGACGGGGCGTTATGGTCAGACCCCTGTGGTACTGAATTAGCAATTCATGGGAATTGGCTCGCGCCCCTTCGCGATTTGACGAATACGTCGATTCGTCGATAAGAACGGTTACCGACAGGCCGTTCCGAAGGCAAAGACTCTACCGTCTGAATATCGATCACTCGGCCATCCGCAAACGATATTTTCGTAGCATCGTTCCAAGGATGCACGATCCGCGACAGAAATCGTCTTTCGTGATTATTCGGACGCGTTTCTTCGCCGGTTTTATATCGATGTCTCGAATAACTGGCTGAGCAACGAGCATGTATACGTAGTTACAGTTAGTCGAAACTCTTTTCGTATAGATTCTTTGAAAAATTTTAGAAAATTGCCAAGAAATTGTCATCATTCGATCGTCAGCTTCGTTTTCCCAATCAGAAATAAATAACCAGATATAAAATTAGTGTCGGCATCGATGTGCATTTTATATATCTCTGTTTTAAGCTATTTGGGCTAGCCGGCAGGATTGCTTGTAACTCAAAGGAATGCGCTAAATACGGATAAATTTCATTTTGATTCGATTTGTTTACGAGATAACGCGTGTAAGTGGACTAGCGTAGAATAATTGTTAATCCAAGTTCGACGAAAGCGGTCAGTTTCTTGTAATTTTGTCTGTTACATATCGCGCAATAAGCATTTTATACCACGGTACTAAGTTTTCAATTTTCATTGTTACCTTGGCGATACTAAGCTACTTTATTTTGCATATTTTCCTTCGATGTTAACGATCGTTGCAAAAGTACAACTGATAGGAAAACATAACCTATGTGGTAAATTCCATCGGTAAAGATCCGGCTAAATCCAGCCGCTAGTTTAATCTGCCGCAATTACGGAACGCTGTTGAACCTGTAATCCTATCTGATACGAGGTAAATAGAGATCCTTCGAATTTCAGACCATCCTGCTGCAATCTGCGCAAAAGTACCGCCGCGACGTTGATCTTTTTAATCTAATTAATTTAATAACGTCTTTAATCCCGCATCAGAAGCATTATAGGAGCAGATTAACTATATAAATTTTTAATTTAACACGTATTTACGCCTACGTTATTAATTGTATAACATTGATTTTATTAATAAAAGGATTCTTTATATGTAGCAATTTTGTTGCAGATTTTGATCGTTCGATCGTCCTTTTCGAACAACGAACAAGAAGAATGATCATTTTTGACGTTTCGATGGAAAAAGTCGGAAAGGTCGGAAAGGTCGGAAAGGTCGGAAAGGTCGGAAAGGTCGGAAAGGTCGGAAAGGTCGGAAAGGTCGAAAAGGTCGAAAAACGAGAAGGAAAGTAACGCGAATAACGTGTAATTTCGTATTTTATTCTATTCCGCTGTATCGGGTCCTCCTCCAATCCCGCGTCCAAGAGGATCTCGACCATGGAGAGATTTCACGGCATCTAACGACCACTGTACAATTACAGGCCGGTGCTGTTTCTATCTATGACGAATCTATCGTATTCGATTCCCAGGAAACGTTTCCGTTCCTGGAAAGCCGACTCTCCGCGGTTTTCGAAGTTTAAGTAATCCAACGACGCGAACAGATCACGATGTTAAATAGTAGATGTAGCTTGAACGCAGCCGTCTGATACGCGCGTTCGCTGTTGCAAAGATCGTTCAACTATTAATTACACGCGACGGCTCTCCAGAGACGATGACGAAACGTATTTATCGAACACTGTCCGCTACAAGAATATTGTAAACGATATCAACGAGATTGAACAGGTCGAAACGTACAGAATAGGAGAAAAATTGTGTCGCGATGTTGTTACTCGGCAGACACGATTTTTTATTAGAACGTTGGCTGCGCTACGGATGGGCTCGCACCGAACCAACAACCGTCCTGAACTTTAGATAATCGCGAAAGACTGAAGGAAAATTAATATATCTAGAACGCAATTATGAAATTACAAAGAAACGATAATGTTAAATAGTTGGAAAAAGAATTTGCGTTAATCGGAAGTACACCGTGTACGGATCAAACGTCTCTTCTTCGTTCTCTCTTACATTCGTCGCTTATGTTCAACGCGGTTTTATAATCTCTCGAATAGCACGGATGCGGCTACACAAAGTCCTGCTAACCGTATGAAACGCGTTTTTATTCCCCGATTCAGGAAAATTCAATCTACCGAAGAAAATGTAGCTGCAATTTCGCTAGCACTAACTGTATGTCGCACGGAATCGTATGGGAAAGCTAGCTACGTACATTTGAAATGTATTTCGAAAGAAACTTTCTCGGTTACTTTGAAAACAAAGTAGAGTTGGTAGCATCGGTTCGCGAAAAGACTCGTTCGCTCGACCACCAGCACGCCACCACCGAGCTGGTTGCGAATTTTTCCCGCGTCCCGTCCTGCGCAATTGCATCGCGAGGAAACGCGAAATAGCAGCGGTGGTGCAGAACCGGCGTCCTAAAGAAATTTAATTAGCGCGTGGACGTGCATTCGGTAAGTTTACGACGCACGAGTGTTCCGACCGTATCGCGCTACCGACTAACGGATGCAACTTGGCGGGCATTCGGCTAATTCGACGCGCGAAACTCCGCGACGTGGAATTTTCCCTCTCGTTTTCGAACGAAACTGCTTCGAAGAATACGGAAAGAACGTTGCGGATTTTTCTCGCTCTTTAAAACGAATAACGCGGCAAGAATTTTCGTACGGTTGCTGATAGAGATGTTAGAAAAAAAGAAAAAAATGATTTAATCTCACCTTGGCAACTCCGTAACCTTTGGCACGTAACCTGAAGAGGCAAGGTACTACAACGGCCGGCGAAACAGCAGCTACTACGCTTCCAAGCAAGAAACCCCATATCCAGGGCAAATTAAGAAGATACTTCGTTAGTACAGCTACGACGAGTGCTTCGACCACCCATGGAATTAGACCGAGCTTCGGCACCGTAACTCTCAACCTCTTCAGGGCGTTTGGATCCAAGTCCAAACCGGCTCTCGTAAGGATAATAACTAGAGCGACCTTTCTGTAACAGAAAACACGAGGATCAGCGACCGATCTTTGCCGTACGAAATACGACGAATTCTTTTCCAAAGGAGTCTCGACGATGTCCTTGAGTTTTCGAAAAAGTCTTTCGTTTAATTAGCACGTTAGCCCTTACGACGTAACCTACCGGTTTGTTAATTTGCTAATTAAATTCGACCAGACCTTCGATCTCGTCTAAAGTAAAGCAAGCTGACCTGAAACTCAGTCTCGTTTTCGCTCGTACGGTTTCGTGTTAACAAACTTAACGAATAATGCTTCTAAACGTTCGAGATGATCGGGGCCGCTCGTTGTTAACGTTATCTAAATTCAGAGCGGTAACTTTAAGTAAAAGAATGTCGCGAAACTTTCGAGAAAACTCGACCGACTTATTTAACCTCTTAACTACTTTCTAATCGTTTGCTCGCGAACCAACCAAGTTGGAGGAGCTGTTGCGCTTTTCAGCCAGGTCACTCGTGTTTCAGCTTCGAGACCGTATCCCTCGTGAATCTGTCTCGAAGCAGAGGGGCAGCTTATCGTTGGAGTTTGCGCGTCGAAAATTCGACGCGTTTTCTCGAGATTGCCGATGCCTCGCGGAGGCACTCGTTCGCCAGACCGAAACGCAGCTTCCTTTTCTCCGTTCCTCTTTCGCCGAAGAAACTCGTAATAGGATAAGTTTTGGACGGTTCGACTCCGCGAACCGGTTTCGCAAACTCGCATCTTTAGCGTCGGTGGCATCTTTAACTATCCGCCAGACTCCACTTCTCGTCGAGTACATTCTCCGGCTTTTCGAAATTCGAACAACCTCGCGTTCCCTGGGCTTACGTTTTCATTTGCGAGAACCAACGACGCATCGACGACTAGCTGCGATTCGGTTTCCCATTTCGTTGGCAATTGGCATAAGGCGCAAGGCTTTGGTAGTTTTAACGTGGTTATATTCTCTTTTCGATAGAGTTACGATTATCCTTCGTAACGGACTCTTTGTAGGTACGTTTGTATCGCGAAGCAGGGTTTCAACGGCGTTAGTTCGACGAAAGAAGCTACGGATTAAGTTTTATCGTGACGCGTACGTAAACGTTTGACATTTGTGTCTACTGATCTACTGATCGTACGTTATCGCTGAAAGAAGTAGTTTTCAAATTTGAATAGGTTTTTCGTACTTGGTATTAGATAACCTGGTTGCAAGACGACGATATTACATCGGCAAAACGGTAGAAAATGCTTAAATATTTTTAGTAGGTTCGATATCATTTAGTAAAGTCACATATAGGAAAAGGTATAAGTAATGGAGGAGTAGAATGTAAAAATCGTAAAATCGGCCATTTAATTCGTCAACCATGGATTCGCAGGTGTGTCGAACGCCCGATAATAGTTGAAACTTTGATTTCAGCATCGTACGCCGTTAAGAGGCGATGTTAAATGAACTCTTCGAATAAATATCACATCTCGTTGTTTCTATCGCAAGCAAAGATTTCCTCCGTGTGTATCTTCTATTTAAAAAGATATTTTCTCGCTCGAACAAGGATGTACGTACCAATGGTATACATCTTCTCAATAAGAGAAGCAAACGCTTCGATGTTTCGATGCTTCTACTTGTAACAAACACTCGTTAAACGGTTGTTGGCCTTGCTACGTATGTAGCACGTACGTGCATGTATCGTGTTTTTCACGATTATTTTACTGGGAATACCGAGCCCCGCTGGAAAACGTCCATCGCCGGCCTTCGGCCACGCGGTTATCTGAATATTCCAAAATTCCGACTCCTCGGGGAAAGCATAGCCTCTTTCGAGAACCACGTTTCAACGACTCAAACACGCGCGGCACAATTCTATTCTTCTTGTTGTGCCAGGTCCGGCCAAGATGCCACGGAATGCAATTTGATTCGAACTACCGATCCTTAGCCTGTAGCCATGTTTCACGCAAACGACGATTACGATTAACATTTTATTTATATCCTTGTTACGATCTGATCTTATTTCTTACTATATATAATTGTATTAGTACGATGTTCGTATTATTAATTCTTTGATCTGAAATTACCGAAAAAGTTGTTATCCGAATTATAATCTTTTCCTTCGTAAGCGCATAAAATTCAACTTGTAGAATAGTCGACTCGACTATCTGAATAACGACGGACGTTAATTTTTCCAAAAGTTGCACGTGCTCTTGGTAATTGCGAAAAAGTAAAAGAGGCTCGTTGTTTCTACGGATAATCGACTTTATACGGTTAGAATCCAAGCGAATTACTAAATACGATCGGTAAAACAACATGTTAAATTTAACGCCATAGCGAACTAAAGTGAATTTCGGTTTCGATGTCGTTTCATAATCGGAGCTCGTCATAAATAGAGTTTAAATCAAAATTACTATCGCGTAAATAATCTCACAAAACTGTTACGTTCCCCGAACGTTTCCTACGATTAACTTTCTCGAGTTAATTTTTTAAGCGACGTATCGATATCGAGAAGAGGTATGTACCTATTTTAGTTTGTATAATATTGTAGAAATAAGAATCAAGATATTCGAAGAGAAAAGAAAACGTAATTAAATTAATTGGATTCGATTAAATACTGGTCGTATTTCTTTCTGTCGTTTCTTCTAAAGTACGATCAAAGTTTAATATCGAGCGCAGGATTCGCAGTTGGGAAATTTCGTTCTTCGATACGGATTAGACGTTACCGGGCGTAGGAGAGAAGCTGCGAAAGAAAAATTTCCATCGCCTAAAGGAGAAGCTTCCGAGAAAATGTATACTTTGCTATACTATTTATATTTTTTATTATCACCGGCGCGATTAATCGAAAACATCGGCTCGACAAAAGCTTAATGAAAACTTGACCCTCTCTCTTGCTCTTTACTGCCTTGCCTCTTCTCCGCCTGTCCCTTTCTCTCCAAGGAAAAGAAGATAACCGCGGTATATAAAGGCAGAGGAGAAACAGAGGAGGAATAAGAGGAAGAAGAGTCGTTGCGAGAGTACAATAGCAGGTGGACAAAACGTTGCTTGGCAGCAACTATTATTTGGCGGGCATTCGTTGGCCAGTTCGTTGTTCCGCGGCCAAAATGTGTCGCGCGAAGAACACTTGACCTACATCTATGCCGGGATACCGGTGAACCAGTGAAACGTGCTCTAATTTGAATTAATGGTTCGCTGTAATGCGCAGAAAACAACAACACCCACCACCAGCCAAGCTTTACGCCCCGGTAGATCCAATCGTTCGTTGTTCGGTCGTGGTTGGCCCCGACCTCCTTTTTCCGGGACTAGACTTACAAAAATCTGTCCTCCGTGTGTTTCACCGATCATCTTCCTCTCGCTATTCGTCGCATCGGTCCGAGCGCGTTACCGTCTTATCGAATTCCAACCATCGGCTACATTTTGCCGAAGATTTCATCAACCCTACAGAACGCACGCTCCACCTAAGAGGCCCGCGTATCCTATATGCTTTACTTTGATCGTTTGCGCGTGCACCGTGAAAGGACAGACTTATCTCGATCGATCGGTTAGTTGCTCCGCGTTTAAACGGTTTTACGTTGAAAAGTATTTTTCAGACTGAAGCAACGATCTCGAAACGTACGATTCCGACGACCATTTCGAACGAATAGCAATCGATGATGGAATAATCGAAGCCACAACGGCGGTCGCAATGCACTCTAAATTCGCTTTGGATAAGGTGTACGGAGAGCGTGGCAGGCGTTATCGATCGAAGCAAGTACGGGTCGCGTACCCTGCATGCATTCGTACGAATTGGCCTTAACGCCTCTAACCCAGAAACGCCAGGATTCCTGGCATGCCAGCGCGACCCTCGATAATCTCGATCCGCGCGATCGATGCCACCCACGTTTCCCGCGTCTGCGATCTGTTCATCCACAAGCTTGCGGACTTAGACCCTGGTCGTGCCACTTAATCGACGATTACGACGAGTCGATTACACGTGCAAACCGCGTGCGTCCGCAATGGCAGCGACTCTTTGCTTTTATATCTATTTTTCTCTGCAGGTTATTAATCCGCAGGTTCGTTAGATGATCGAATAGTATTCCGTTTCGAAGGCCCGGCATTTCCTTTCCAAGTCGCGTACGGAGAATTACTTGCTCCGGCTTTTTACAGATAATTAACAAACGCTAAAACTGGCCGAGTTGAAATGGCAATAAAAATATAGGGCATTAAACTTCAAGATTTGACTTAAAGAGGAAGCAATCGCTACGTGGTACGTGCAACCAGTCAGCGTGTGTCTGTAATGCGCGTATACACGCGTGTCAGCGACGAAGCCGTCTACTATTACGTAACGTTGCAAGCTCGTTACCGTTTATACAATGGCCGCGAACACCGTTCATCCGCTGCCTTCGGTAAACTATGTCGGTCCAAGTTTTCGCGAATCGCGATTAATCGACGAGAGAGAGAGAGAGACGAGATTTCGTTATTTGTCAGCTATTTGACAAATGTTTGCAAATTTTCAAATGGTCGCACATGGACGAGGGCGGATTTCTGCATTTTCAGGCTCTAAAACTTTCGAACGTTCAAACGCGACAATACTACATCTCTATTCTATAAAGCTGGAAAATGACAAGTTCGTGTTCGGTACTGGTGCGCTCGTAATTCAACAATTTTTTCAACCGACATCGCAGCCAAGTGTATATCGAGATAAGTTTCCCTGTATAACTCGCGCTACGTTTCCTATACCGAACCTGTAAATGATAATGTACGTAGGATTCGCGCGGTCGAACGCGGACAAATATCTGTTTACGTGTATTTAAGTCTTTTGCTACAGCTCGTAAATATTTGCGAATCTAATACGTAATCCGTTATCAGATGAAAATACGAGAAATCTACGAGTGTCATAGACAATGGCATACGACGATGTTTTGGATCTCCTAGTACAACAATCGCTTCGATAACGTAATCTTTCAGATTACCAACTTCTGTAACCTTTGTTCGTACGCAGCCGATCTAATAAAAAAGGAAGGCATCGCCACTTTTCACTTTATCGCCAATATACAGCGATACGTTTGCAAACCGAGTTGCAATAATAACATAACGTTATGTCATCACGATAAGATACATTTTTTTACGGTAAAATACGAATAGATACTTAACGCGAAAATTTCTTTCTTCGGCCAACGTATCGATTTTTGTGAGAAGATGACTTTAAAGGGAAAGGAAAATCTCGAAAACTACGGAATATACGTGGAATAAAATTACACCGCCATATGTTTTACGGTAAGTAAGCTTACGAGGAAACTATCAATCTCAAAGTTGAACGTCGCTTTTCTGTCACGGTTTTAGCAGTGACAAACCTTGCACGCTCTATCGATAGTTACCGATTTACGGCCCCTCTGGACGACCGCAGACTCGCGGAATCGACCATCGTGGAAGAGCCAAGAAGTCCGTTTAACGAGCATCTTCGACGCGTCATTAGGTCTCGGAGGACGAAAAGAATGCCGCCGGGATCGAAGGGAATCTGGAAGGACGTGATCTAGAATTTGGTAGTTCGACTTGTTTCGATCGCCTCGCTACGAACGTGCAAACGAGATCGGCGATTCTTCCGTTCACAGAAACTTGCCAGAATTTCTGTATTCTCCGTATTATATTGTATTTTTGCCGTTATTTTAGCGAATTTTAAAACGCAAGAGATTAAGATTAAGGAACCCTGGGAACCTGTAAACTGTAAAAAAGGTCGCGAGAAAAGGTGTATAAGCAAACGCAGCAACGACGCGTCCACGACAATTCGAAATGCCTACCGGTCTGATACGAATTGCTGAAAATATTTAAGCGTTACCAGATCTACGCACACCCATACATACATACATATATATATATATATATATATATATATATATATATATATATATATATGTAGCGTTGTTGAATCTCTTTTAATCGTTCTGTACGAGCTTCGGTCATCGGCGTGGTAGCTGAAAAATTAAACAAACCGAATTATATCGTATCAGAAACGAACGAGTAAATACGGGTACGTTCGAGAGAGAACGCGGGTTTGTATCCGAAAAATGGAGCTTTGCTGTTCGACAGTTCGGCACTCTCGATTCCACGAGATTCTCGACAATCTCTTACTAAAAAAAAAAAAAAAAAAAGAAAAAATAAATAAAAAAGAACCGATAGCTCGAACCACGTCAACTACCCTCCAACCTGGGCGTAAACATGCCGGAACAACTAGAATACCTTTGCAAACAACCATCCGAGGGAAAGAGTTGGCTCTCCGTGAATCGACGTTTCCGACAACGGAAACTTCGTACACGATGTTTTATTCCACCGTTTCGATTTATTTCCCTTCCTTTTTTTTACACCAACCGACTCTCCACGCGTGTTGTACCACGTGTTTCACAGCACCCTTTATTAATATTCCCCCGAGAGGCTATCTGAAAACATCGTTCCACCGCAACACTCCGTCGCACAGGTGAGATTCCCCTCTCTCTCTCTCTCTGTCTTTCTCTCTTCCCGTCGCGCGTATAGTAAACGAATCTCGATAAAATAACCGATCACTGATCGACGAAGCCTGCTGATTACCTACCACCCACTACCACCAACGTATCTTCGTTTGTTCGTTTATGAGAGGAGAGAGGACTCGTACGAAAGAGGAACACGGCGAGACCATCCATGAATACCGAATCCATGAAGTAATACACGATGGAGCACAGCCACGAATTATTCAATCGCGCATATACGTTTAACGAAATTGACGCTCGAGTTTGTTCAAATTCGTCTACTTTAAAGCGCGCTCCTAACGTTTAACGATCAGGTCAGTTTATACGAGTCGTTTATATCTTTCAATATAGATGGGTGGCTCTCTAGCGTCGAGAAAAGAGGGAGAGACGAAGAAGATTGGAAATGGTTCGCTCGAGATAGAAAATGCGGCTTGTGAAACGAGCGACCGGCTAATGAGCTGCTGCGGTATCGGTTAGGCCGTGCAATTTCGAGGTCGGCCATTCCCCGACAGATTTACATCACGGGAACATTTGCGTAGACGTAATAGCTCGGGTCGGACGCGGTGCGGATACCTCGATGCAATATCGAAGCGCAACGCGATTCGGCTTCTGTATTGCTCCACGTTGCGAATCGAACCGCGAACGATTGTCTTTCGGCTTCTCTTGGGACTGCTAGATTCGCGTTGAACGTCGTGATATACGAGTTTCAATTCCGACAGTTGCATGGTAATTTAACAGTGGAACGTAGAAGATCGTATAGTCTGTACGAGATAGTTGTTTTCGGCTGTTTTGCTGTAGATAACGCGTTTAGAAACGCGCGTAGATGGCGAATGAATTAGGCGCAGGAAAGCGTACGTAAAGAACTAAACCTTTACCGTTTCCTGTGTTCAACGTAACAAAAATTGCCTTCCGCGCTGCAATGGCTTTGAAAGTATCGGATCGATTATATTATCGCGAAATTAGTAAACAGATTAGTAAACAAACAACGGCTTAAAAGTATTACACAATGTTAGAATATCTAGTGGCAATTATCGTTATCTTCCGCTTAAACTTTTTCCACGTTTATACGCGTATCTTGTAACATCGTCGAAGACACGACGATTAAAATAATCTTCGACTATGCGTTTGTACGACTGAATCTTTCTTCCTTTCTTCGTATTTCTTCGTCTTTCTATCTTCAACGACTTTCACGCGCGATTTCAATACGTGCTTGGCAATACGAACGCACCATCGAGACGAAACGGAAGATTTTACTAAAAACTTTTCTAATTCTCCAGCGTCCGGTGTCCAACGAAATGTCGTTGTAAATCGTTGTAAAAGTGGTATTCGGATGTTCGAAAGAATTACGTTTCATCACGGTCGATCGACCTTACGGCACGTCGAATACACCTTAGAAGCTCCGAAGCTGGCTTGCCGTGCTTGGACGAAACAAACGTAGCGGCGAGACGCGCGCCGCTACGTACGTAATATCATAAATATCGTAAATGCGATAAATATGTAAAAGTTGCTTCTACCAGTGCCTTCTTCTAAGATATTTTTCTGCCGATAGCGTACATGTGTGATTTTAACGTAAATTTGTCATATCATACTAAATAATGTTCAAGAGTAACAGCGAGACAACTATTCTTACGATACGTGTTTTTTCGTCGTTCTTTCGTCGTTCTTTCGTCGTTCTTTCGTCGTTCTTTCGTCGTTCTTTCGAGGACTACTCGAGGTTCTACGAGTACGTAGTATCAGGCGTAAATCTAGCGTCGCGCGACCAACGCAGAAAAACGCCCTACCTTTTAACGTGCTTGGACAAACATAGAGACAACGATCTTTTTCCACTTTGTCCATTCGTCTACCTGTCCTGTACAAGGTACGTACGTATAGGTTTTTCTAGCTTTTGCCCCGGGCCATGTAGCTTAAACGCTTAAACGTTGTTAATTAAAAGAACTCGTAGACGACGAGTAACTAGACGCTTGATATAACAAAGTAGCTGTAACAACGGAAGACTCGCGAATATCGGAAGAGAAATTTTTGTAAGAAGAATAAACGCACGATCACGAAGCGGATCAACGAAAGAACGAGACAGAGTTGTCGATAGCGAATTTTGTACGGCGTACGGCCTGTACGGCATTTGGTAAGGACAGTGTTGTCCTTTCTATAAGAATATCAAATTATAGCCAATGGCTTTTTCGTCGGAAGCTTTAAGAATATAAAATTTCCACTCGAATGCCAAAAAGATTTGCACTTTTGCCGCGAGCGACGCTTGCGCGCACTCAGCGTCGAAACGTTCAACGAATTACGCGAATTCTCATCCTCGACCGTTTAATTCATCCATATGGGACCATCGACGTAATATGTACATCAACTCAAACTCGCTGTTAAATCCTCCCTACCCGTGCCTGCCTCTGTTGTTGTTACAAACGTGACTCGAAGCTTTTGAAAAGCAATGATTTCGAGGAGCGACTCGTGACGAAGCCGACGAAGCCGACGAAGCCGACGAAGCCGACCAAGCCGACCAAGCCGACCAAGCCCGCCAAGAGATAAAGAGACCCTCGAGTGTACGTGCATCGCTCGTAAGTGTGTATACACGTTACATGCTACGTATGGATAAAGTAGCTGAATTTTAAAATGGATTAATACGCGCCAGTTAAACGGGGACAAGTGTTTCGCGGCACGTTGAACCAACTAATACGTGCAACGTGTTCGCCCTGGTTCGGTAGATAGACACCAACTTTTGATACGAAAATTGCGACAATGTTCTAGTGGCTGCTCGACCCTGTTACTTATATCATCGACTCGACAACCGGATTTCCGCGAGGAAATATCCTAAGATCGGAGTGCGCGATAATTAGGTAATTACGTGCTTCTATAGCGACGACCTTTGAACAAAATTTCGATCGTCCTACGTATACAAGTAGCGTTCGTTGCTACGCGTGTATACAAAGTTATCGGTATTCTTCGTACGGCTTTTAAATAACTATCATAGGTGACAAATATCATAGGTGAATTTGAGAATAGGAATTTTAAAGGAAACATTAATATATGTACGTGTACTTTGAGATTGCTTAATTAAAACATTGCACAGTAATGCATCGGTAGAATGAGAAATGGAAGTATATAGAATAAAAGTTTACAATTATCTGGAACTTATTATTTTCATAGAAAACCGAACAACTAACGAGCGTAATAAAAAGATTATCTGTTGCTAATCCCTAATGATAAAAGAAGAGGTACACCGATACACACGTGCAGGTGTATTAGACGCCTTTATTTCGATAAAGGAACTGTTGTAGACATTTTTCTAGTTTCTCGCTTCTTATCTTAGATACGCGCGATTAAGGGTTCGGCTGACGTAAACGTAAAAATAATTTTATACAACGTAATAAGCGTCGTCGTGAGTCTAGCGTCAGAAGCGTAAACAAGTAAAATTTCGATATCTCGATCGATGCTAACTGTCCTTTTATTTCAGTTTATATGGCGATAATCGAAATTATGGCTCGATCAATCGCGCAAATTTGAAGATAGATACATACTGTACATATTCGGAATACGCGCGATCGCGTCGAGTTATCGCGATATTGTCATTTTACCAAATATGTTATTCAGTCATCTATCGTTGATAGCGAGTCGTTTGTTCGTATTATTTTTATAATATCGTCGTCCCGTTTCTTTCTTTGTTATTGCCTCTCGATCTACGTATCGCGCAGTCGTTATTACATAAAATGTACGAACAAGAAGGATAACGTTCGTGATTTATGCCGATTAATAATCGGTTGAAAGTTGTTGGAAATATCGATTTCTACGAACGGCAGCCGGTCGTTGTACGGTTTCGCTCGGATCGAATAGGAGTAAATGATCGACGACAGGTTCTCTTACGTGCGAGAATAAGCCGAAAATGTATACTAGGTCATTATTGTTCGAAAGTCGAGTTTTTGACGAAACGTCGTTGAATTAGAAATCGTTGTCAACGATTCGGTGAAAACGAATTCGTTTCCTTCCAGTTTGGAGGCAAAGGTACGGCGAGCGACTAGGGAAGATCGAAGCATTTGGGCTTCCTCTTTTACCATAATAAACCCTCCGACCGGATGTTTACGCCGGATAGAGGACGATAGGTAACGCGGGTATAGCTGACCAAACACGTAAGCGATTCACCATTCGGCACGCTCGCTTAGATAGACCAAGCCGCGTTCTAGACCTGTGCAATGTGCAAACATCCATCGACCGATCTGGCAAAGCGGTCGGAACCGTAGTCGAACGCTTATCGACTCGAGCGATCGACTTTGTCGCGACCACTGTGAAAGTATGCATATAGAGTTGGATTCTTCGACGAGAACGCGAAAGCCTCGGTGTCGCGAACTAATCAACTGGATCGCTTTGTCGATGTTTCGTTTCGGCAGCACAGAATTTCAAAGGGTGTATCGCGAATAATCGACGTTGTAACGATTCCGTCGCGTTATGCTCGAACGATGAGTATTTCAATGGGTCTCGATCGTAAGTTTTGTCTTCCATATAGAGTTTCGGACGAACTTTTCAGGCGAAGGAAATTTTGGACCGTATTTGTACGATTGGAACGTAACGAGCAAATTTGCCAACAGGCGGCAAGCTGAAACTTTGATTTCTTTAATTCTTCCGAATAAAGTATCTACGTTCTATGCATCGATACCTATCTAAGTAGAAACACTTTTTTGTCGTAGCGATCGTCTAGTAATCTTGGTGTTTCCTTCTAGAAATTTTTCCATAGAAATTACGCGCGTATCGATCACCTTTTACACGTAAAATTAAGTTTTCGTGCTTTACGAAAATAAAAGTTAATATTTATCGAATCGATACGAAACGGATAGATTGGTGTTTTTTTTCTTCTTGTTAAACAACTGTATATACTCGTCGAATTTGACAGATCCATCCAAATCAATCCTAGCGTCGTTGTCGATTCGAAGTTGAACGCTTGTCGATGTTTAGACGTCTACCGACGATTAAACGTCAAATACAGGCCGATGTTTGCACCAATTTGCAAGACACGCGGTTAAACGCTCGAACACGGAACACGGAACACGGAGCAAAAGACTATATCAAAGTAATCCGTTTACGCATCCGATTAGAAAAATTATCATATTCTCGCGTATATCGTTTTCCTAATCTTTGTGATAAACGGGTACATTTGTAACGTAACAAATGAATGAATAAACAAATAAAAGATTGCCAGTACATGATCTATTAAGCGATATAATTGCAAGGGAGAATTCTACAAAACAGCGCTGTACAATTTTCTAGAATAAATTCCAGGAAACTCGTGCTAATAATAATAATAAGAAGCTAATGTTTCGTTTAAACTCGCGTAACCTATCCGTAATTTATCGTAATTTATCGTCAAATCGATTTATCTAAATCGATTTGAAGGCCTTTATTCGGCCTTTTATTCGGTATTGCTATCGGTGTTCCCTCTCGATATTGGTCGAACACGAGAAACAAACATCGTCCGTAACTTCGTTATATATAAATAATTGTACGTTTCGCAGAACATTGGCGAAACAATTGCGAGTTAATTTCTCCGATTTCAATTGTTCTTCGTAAATTACTCTTAACGATTTTATTAATCGGCTATCTTCCTAGATACGTTAAAAGTTATTCGAGTGGCGAAAGATGCTATTTTAAGAATAAAAAGTGAGAGAAAGAAAGGACGCGACGGGAGCAATCGCGTTAAAAAATTGAAGATCGATTTTACAACTATCGAAGGAAAAAGAAGGGGAAGAAATATCGTAAATCACGAGGCTACAAGCTGCACGACACGGTGTAAATGTTTCAGTGACACGTGGCTGGTCGGTGGAGGAATAAAATCGCGAAAAGCCAAACCGGAAGCCATAGGTTGACGGCTCTATGTCTTCGTCGGCCGCGACGTCTTGTCGTCGCAGACCACGTTCCTGTAAAAAGTCCACGAGATAGAAGGAAGCGGATGGGTGTCTGCCGGGTGCGCTCCCGAAGGAATTTTATAGACTGCTGCCGGATGTCGCGTTCTATCCGCTCTGCTACCTACCGGTAACCTCTATGCGTCACGGATCTCGCAAACTCCTTACGCGAGAACGAACGAACGGTCGCCGAATAACCGAATACGATTAATATCGGTTTTCAAATTTACGCGTATTTCAAAAATATGAAAGATATTCTTTCATCGAAGAAATTAATTTCAAGTGCTGGAATAGAAATTTTCAAGTGCTTCTATATTTTCTTGTCTTTCGATTCAAATATTCGAATATAATTCTAATTTCCTGTATTTCCTATTTCCTGCTCCCTGTTCCCTATTCCCTGTTCCCTATTCCCTTATTCCACGCGAAGCGATAAAATATTAATAATCGGGTGGCTAGAGATGTCTTGTGCTCGAAGCAACACGAACGAAAGCAGGTCGTGAGATGTGCGATATCTCGTGCAAATCGTCAGGCAAGGGTCGTGTTCGATCATCGAATATCTCGGCTGTAACGCTGCGTAGGAAAAAATCGGTCTACGATAATGGTTCGTCCAAGAACGTGGAAAAACTAATTGTAGCTACCAATACGCACACGCGTGCATAGTATTCGCGATAGTATCCGTTGCACGTTATATCCAAAACGTACAATTTTCTATCTGAAAGTAGTAGGAGAATCTCATGCAAGATGGCTCGCTCGAAGGACGAGTTAGTGTATTATTTGCTCGTAACCTGTTCGCGAAAAGATGTATCGCTTAAAAAAAGCGACGTTTTATCGTCTCAAAGCAATCTGACGGCGATATTTTAAATTCGCGTCCTATCTTTCCGGGGTGTTTCGTACGGAAATTCCCGGTGGGTCTCCAGCGTCCTGACAGTTTCCCGAGGATGTGCACGACACGGCTTCCCTCTCGAGCCAACCTGTGTCTTCCATGTACCATACAGAGAAATACATCGAAACCGTCGGTTTTTAGAAAATTTCGATTAAAATTGCGAATCGTGGGGCGCCGCGCTATCTCGATAAACTTTAAAATCAATAAACGTACTTTGCATTAGATCGTCGATAAAATATACGGGGAGATATCGTTTTCTAGTCGTATTTTGTAATTCTATTGTTTCTAACTTTCACATTTTCCTGTTACACGTGTTTTTCGTATCAACGAAATTGCAGAATGGCGTTTGTGCGCTTGACGCAAATTGAAAATTATACATATAGAGGTACGTACTTTATTGTCGCTCTAATGGAAATTGTTACGACGAATTTGACGCACAGTGAGAAAGTGACCTGTTGTAAATAAAACTTGGTCGCCACATCGAGGATGCAGCAATTTTCTGTACGGCGATGCAAACGAGTCTGTTAAATATCTTTTCTAATTAGCCTAATTAGATCAAGAGTGGAAAGACCTGCGCGATTGGAACGGAAGAAAGAGGGAAATTTCCTCGTAACTCCTGGCAAGAGGACGCGGCGTCCTTTTCTTTTTTTTTTTTTAGGAAACGTAGCGTCAAAGCAAACGACCGTTATAAAACTACATATTATATTGTCACTTGTGGCACAGGTGTAACCTGACCGTTATCGTAAATGTCGACCGTAAACGGTGAGAACAAGGTCTGCCGATTATTTATAGTCTGCGGTATATTTTATTTCTCGCTTTTAACAATCGTTCGCGTATTAGGTATCTCTTACTCATGTCGCGAGCTTCTAAGCTTGTAAATAACGAAAGGAAGAAGAAAGGGGAACGACTGTTTCTTAAAAGTAAGGAAAAAATGATCGCTACCATTAAGATCGACATTGTTACCGCGACGAAAAGAACGAAAACGTTTACTTGAAATTTATATTCGCTCGTCGAGCTGTTACATTTCCTATCTTTCATTCAGCTACGTTTTCGCTACCTTCCGGCTGAAATTTATCGAGATCGGAAGCGATTATTTTCTATTCTTCGACTATCGTACGCCAATATTAAATCGGACAAATATTCTTCGAAATTAAACGAATGAACGAATCGGACGACAAGCGTCAGGCGCGGCGGATACATCGCTATCTTTCGAAGAAGAAAAGAAGAAGATCGTTTACCGCTTAACACGCTCCATTACATCGTTACGTCTGTTATACGTGTACGTTACACGTTGAAGCTTAAGAATACCGAATCTTTAAACGCTTAAAAATTATTCTTTCGACGAATACCCGCGATCGTTCGAATTTCCATCGTTGATGGTCCTGTCGCAGCGATATTACTGGACAACAGGGGCCATTTCGATTTTTCCACTCTCGTGGACCACGCCCACCGCTATTATCGGCACTCGCGGATTCTTGTTGCGTTCTGAAATGGTGGTAAGTTTCGGGAAACGGGCTTGAGAATCGCGGCTCGAATATCGATGCGAATATCACGGCAGCTAGGTCGCGGTATGTACGTACGCAGAAACGCGTAATGCAACGCGTTTCCATATCCAAGCTCTGCCACACGGTGATGCAGCAATGGGAAGCGATGTACGAATATCAGCCATGCGTCGTAAATATAAATCCTCGCCGCCCCCGTTTTTCACGGTTAATATTTTACGAATTGCAAAACCTAGAACAGCCTCGTCCTATACGTACTTGAAACTTGTCTCTTTCCGCGCGTACTTTGCTCTAAAAATGTATATTTCGTTGCTTGAAATTGTTTTATCGCCAAACGACACATTTGCGAGTTACAATCGAGCATTCGTCGAAGATACGCTAGGTTTTTCTACGGAAGACCGATTAGCGCACAAACTCGTCTATTAAGGTCCACGTGCAGCCGATTGCTAAAGTTACAACCGGTTTCACTCGCGACGCGTAACATCTGCTATTTACATTTAAATTACATATTTTTTCTTCTTTCCTCCTTCATTGTATATCGTCGCTCGTTAAAAAATGTTTCTACATCTACTACTTTTTTATTTTCTTCCGTTTCCGCGTTCTTTTTTCTCATTCCCGTTTTTGCCGCGGCCACGATATCTCCATTAAAATCCTAATCTCCTACTGTCGGTAGACACGTTACACATATAATATATCATATTAACGAATGTATTTACTCGATCGTAAAGATCGCCCAATGACTTTCTGCCGCTGAATTTGTCAATCACATGTTCTACGATATCTCGATTATGTCGCGGTATATGTGTGGGATTAGACAGAGTACAGCTGTACACACGTACATACACGCGTACAAATATAATTCAATATGCGTAAACGATGATTTATGGTTTATGATTTATGATTATGAATATGAAATTAGATAGAAAGATATAGAGATCGTGTTTTGCGACGTACTGTGTTTTGGAAAACTCAGTTGATCAAATGTGTACGATATCGGCAAATTGGACGAATAATTATATCGAGGTATTTGTAAAAATAAGTTGTTCGTAGTCGCTGTTGGCGATCAGTGCGGATACTTTAGCGAGTAGCGAACGCTATTCGTTCGAGAGGCGGCATACGAAAGGGTTTAGAAGCTGTTTGCGAGTTGTCGGAGAACCGCGGTGTGGACACGACGCTGTTCCGCCGTTTCTGCCGGTGAACAGCTCGCCAATAGTTCTAGTCGGTCTGGACGAAGCGTTACGTATCTTGCGATTAGTTAAAATGTGCGTTCAATGTGACGATGCAAAACGTTCGTGGTTTTGTTATTACGCGAGACGAATAGCGAACGACAGGCACCGACTAACGCCGATTCAGGCTATCCTATCGCGTACGAAAAATAGCGAAAGTTTGTTCTCTTTTATTCGTCTCGCAGACCTTTCGCTCGCGAGAAAAATGTTAAAAAGTAATGCCGGTAAACGTTCCGTATATACGGCGTAAACGATGAAAATTCGAAGAACAACGAACGCGTCTTAGCGTCGATTCGGGATATCGTTGTACGTATTTCTTTCATCGATGAAACGGGCAACGACGTAGCGTGCCACTCGTTTCGTGCGAATTTCGCAACATTCGGTTCACGTAATACGTATCGTGGAACGCGTGTGTGCGTGCCAGACAAGATATCCTACGTTATTAGACGAGCCTTTAATGACGCCACGCTTCCACGCGCTGTTATTATATGGTCGGACCGAACTAGCCGACATTCTGGTCAGTGATGTATCGTTGCGAAACCGGAATGGGGGATACGTAGTTGACGCGAATTATCGTCGCGTTGCACGTTCGGTGGAAAATTTTTCACCGTAGTGGATAATCGAGGTATTTGTAGAACCGTTTGTATTACACCGTTACATTTGTGTTAACCGTGTAATAATCGCTCGAGTTCTTGGAGTCGGATCTCTCTCGAGGATAATTCCGCGGCGTAAAACGAGCAAGCATAGGAGATGGCGGAAGAAATTTTTGTATAGATGCAGATACTTGTAAATCCGACAGATCTTTAACGTTTCCAATGGATGCGTGAAACAGTTGTACGGTATTTTCCTTTCAGCTTCGCTACTCGATGCTCTCGGTAGAAACGACAAGGACGACAATTTCAAGGATATCTTTGCCAAGCCAAAGTAAGAGAAAAACGAAAAATTCTTAAATCGCGTCGGAGATTTCGTTTATTAGTCGTTGATCGTTTCAAAACGAATCGGAGTATTTCCGATTATCGGCGAGATTTTCCCTGTGCAAACAAATATACTTGCAACTTAAGCGATGTAGGACACGGTAATTGTCAGACTTAAAGAAGCATGTCCGGCAGTTTAGCTCGTACAAATTGTAGACAAAAAGACTATGACATTCGCTTTCATAAATGGCGCGGAACTTTGTACATACGCGTCTACACGCGTCTACTCGCGTATACCTGCCTATGATATACTCGTTACGTAGGACCGAGGCCAGTAAGTACTTTACGCGATTTAAGAAACTGTTTCATCTAGAGATTCTACTCGTGCGTTCAACGCTAGCGAACACGAACGTACGCGATCGACGATATAGGATATAAAGTGGATTCGAACGATAGCCTTGCGTCGAGCCTAATTTTCTTTAAACATCCATGACTCGAAAACTAAAGAATACGTAGAACAGTATATGTTCGTAAGACGTTATTTTCGTTTGTAGACACTAATCGACACGCGTTCCGACATCGTTGGCAAAGAAATGATAAAAAGTAGAGAGACGAAGGATTTCGGAAAAGTAAATAATTTAAACCACACCGTTAACCGTTTATGGTCAATTTTGTTCGATCACGCCAATTATAGTAATCTATTTTCTTGATGTAAAAAAATTGGTTCTCTCTCTCTCTTTCTCTGTAGTTTGTTTAAAAGCGAAGAAAACGGCTGCCTACGCGAACGGAAATTTCTTATAGACGACAAACGTTCCGAAAGCCACGAATTTCAAGTATCTCGACAGATTTTAGGATTTACGAGAGTATCGAGGACGCTGGCGAATCGCGACAAAAAAGTATTTGTCCGATAAACAGCTGGATTAAAAGCGATTTGAATTGGGAATACACCTTGAATCCTCCGTGAACTCCTTCGGAAACCGTGATTACTATGCCGCGCGTGACATTGTCGCGTATGACCGCAACCAATCGCCATTGGTTGGCCTCGACGTTAAAAAGGGGCCACCTTATGATCGCGATGAGTCGATGGTTGCTTCGCCGAGTCTCCTGTCTTTCCGCTCTCTATGCGACACACGCGCGAGTGAAAATAACGATCGGTCGCGCAATCGTCGAAGAAAATATCGTAATCCGATCGTTCATGGAACAAAGTTAAAGCGGAGCGCAGAAGTTACGTCGATCTATCGAGGACAGGATGTATCATCGCGAAATTTTAGGAGTTAAAGTTACCTGTCTATCTTTTTACGAGAGTCTGTTAAATTTCGTTACGCACCCTAAACTTTCCTATAAACGTCACGACGAAAGGAAATTACAAACTTAACTATCCTATCTTAACTATTTTCATCTACGAGTGTCATCTTTTGCTTGCTGTACGTCATAAGCAAATTGATAGTTTATAGTTGTTAAAGCACTTTAGTGGCTAATTTATTAGTTACAGTGGCGAGAGTATAAGGAGACGCGAATATCGTCGATTATTTAAGTGAAATTGCTTTTTATTTACACAGAGCGCCCGATTTCAATGCATAAATGCGAATTACTGGTAAACTATCTGCTGCATGAAAAAAAAAAAAAAGAATAAAAAATGGTTCAGAGAGGAATCGAGTGGTTATTTAACTGGAATCGTATAGCTTTTTATACAGTAACCGGTAACGTTCTCTATAAAAAATTGTCAACCTATTCGTGTCGATAGTTTAGTTCGAATTAGTTTAGCAGATATTTTCACGGTTATTTTGTAAAATTTCGAAGGAAAAAGGAAGGAGTAGAACGAAAAAGAAAATAAAATGTAACAATTTTTCTTTGCAGGAAAACTGTGATTTAAAAGTTGGATATCGCTCTCGGATGATCGATCTATCATCACTCTCGCACGAAATAGCCGACGAACCGAAAATCTCTCTGTTATATCTTATCGCGAAATGTTGTGCGCTGGCCAGAATTTCATCCAGTTTCCTTCGTGTTTTTCGCTCGTCCCTCGTGTCTCGTCTCTCGTCTCTCGTCTCTCGTCTATCGATCCGTCGGATCGTACGATCGTACGATTCGACGGCCTTTCTATGTAATTCCATATTGCCCTTTGTAAAACGCACTCGTTAACTCGATCGGAACAAACTCCTCTCGTTCCCTCTCGTTGCCAGTCTAAATAGCAATAAAAATCAACGGAGGAAGAGAAACTCGGAAGTTTCAGACAATATTGTCAGATGTTATCGCGTCAAGTGCCACAGTGTTTGAAATACCGTGAGTCGGATAAAGAGTGGGCCAAAATTGAAAGCACTTTTCGCCCGTTCTCCGCGATTTTCGAACTGAATTTTGTGTCGAACGATACCTCGTGATAGGAAGTTTATACTTATTTTTAATCGATCTAAAGATACAGTTCTATTGCCATTTCTTTTTTTGCTATTAGGTGGTATTGACAAAATCCGCGATCACTTTGTCGCCAACCCAATAACTGTATGGATATATAAAATATCGTACAATGTAATACGATTGATCGTTCCTTGTGACAGTTTGATCGTTGAATCGCTGTCGACAAATACGATATTTTCTGCTTCGAGATACGATGTAACCTATTGTTAATAGAGTTGCTCGCTGTGTACGCTTTGGATGCAAGTCGGCAGATTGCTGTACTCTAACGTCGATTCGGATGCGACTGGCGAATCGAAAGTCGCGAGAGTTAAAAGAAAAACTTTTACGACTCGCATAGCCAACGAATTTGGAAAATAAATAAAGCAAACACGTAATTTTGTCCTGTACTTTTGAAAGAGTCGAAACTTTTCCTTGCTCGTTAATACATTTAACGTTCTAACGCTGTTTACGCTCCTTTCGGTATATCTTTCAAAACTCTTGGTTTCTTTATTTTCCAGGGTAAAACGTTTATACAGACATAAGCACATTCATCAGCCCGATATAATACGTTTCCGACACGGCAGTCATGCTAATAATCGATTCCGGAGAGGCACACACGAGCAGAAGGAACAAATATTATCACATGATGCGGTGGAATAAATTTCAATTACGAAATGATGAAGTTCCATTTACAAATTCAGCCAAAGAAGTAATGTGTGCGTAACGGCACATGATTTTAATCACGTGCTCAGTTAAGTCTAACTGTAGTCACGCGCAACAGCGTAATAATTAACCCCTTAGCTCAGTTGGGTCAACGATGTCGTTCAACCAAGTACAAACATTCCGTCTCGGTGGCTCACACTTGTAAATTGCAACGTTTCATGGCACGCATCGATTCTCTTATCATCCATTATCCCTGCGTTATCGCGGTGCCGCGTCACAGATCGCGTTCAACCTTTTGTATCGGATTTTCACCGATATCTCCAGATAGAAAAATTTTATTTATTTTTCAGCTTTTATTTTCATTTCATAAAAAATTCGCTCGCCTACGTTAATCGTGGATAAATGGAATGTTCGTTGTCTAAATGTTTCATATTTTACTGTTTTTTTTTCTTTCTTTTTTCTTTTACATCGAACATACTCTATCTCGTTCTCTATCTTTCTACAGTTAGTGTAAAATAGTAGTAAGGTAGATGGTGAAAAATAGGGGACGAAAATAGGGAACGAAGACGTTTTCTCTCAATCTTTTCTCGGACTTATAATCGGTATTTTCGTATACGTGTATCTGACATATATGTACATAAGAACGTAGTTAGGTTGCAAACAGCCTGACCTCGTAAATGCGATGGACGCGAACGATCAGGGTTATCTTATATACGATCTGGAAATTTGATCGAAAGATGCGTAAATGGTAAATTAACGATTTGAGATTATTTCTTATTGAATTACATGTTTATATAATTTGTCTTTTCGTCGCCTAAATTTAGAAAGTTCTCGAGTTTAGAAGAAGTTTAGAAGAAACACGAAAAGCGATTCGGTATGAAAGCCCTAAGCCCCGAGGCGATCGTAATCGATGGATCGCGCGTGTCTATGCAAATTCGTACTTGTACGTTCGTTTAAATTTCCGTAAACGCGTAATCGTCCGTACGGTCTAACGATCGGTGTTTCCAGTAACTTTTCGGAAAACGTTCGAAACTAAGAAAGAAGATAAAGGTAAGAAGCAAAGAGAGACTCACCGCAAATTGGAGACAACGGTGAGGTAGTTGCCTTCGATGGAGACCAGGCCGATATTCTGCAGTATAATACCGGTGATCAACATGCCGATCAGAGCAGGAAGAGTGGTCAAGGAGAACAGCCATCCGCCAAAATGCGCCGCTAAGCAAAGGGTGGCGAGGCCGAAAAGCTGACCACCGGGGGCGGCGTCATCTTTCAGTATCGTATACACGATGCCCCAGAGCAGCAGCCCTAACAGGAACAGGCACAATAGCCGAGCGAATTTTCGGTAGCTCGGACAAAACGGTTGCGGACAGGCTTTCCTCCAACCCGTCGGCTCCCACGATGGCGTATCGTCGCGACCGTGGCATCGAGCGCAAAACAGGTACAACCATGATCTGAAAGAAGCATCGAGCCTGAACAAAGTTAAGGTAGAATTGTTTTTTTATGCTTCTGCTTATGTTGGTTATGTTTGCTTATGACCGAGAATTACGAGAAATTCTCTTCCTCTTCGCCTTCTTATTCGTTTGTTTTAAGATAGCGCAGGCAAGTACCTTGATAGAAAGAAAACGCCGACGTGATGGTAAGCGTTCTCGTATGGTTGCGATATGTCAGACGTCGGTTTTTTTCTTTCATTTTCAAAGTTTTACTCGCAGTTTTATGGGAGTAGCCGATCGGGCAACGAGTGGAACGGCGAATAGGCGATAAAGGCGATTTCGAAATTAAAATATACTTATTAAATCGGAGCATATTTTTACCCAAATATATAGATAGATAGATTCGCGTGAATTCTGCTTGCGAAACACGTTGGAATTCGCGCGTCGATTCCTAAGTATGTTTGACGAAACTTCGTAATCTATGATCGGATGCTGACATATTTTTAATGTCACGTCTGGATATCGTGCAGCATCCGTGTCATTATCGACAACGATGTTACGGTCTACGCGTTCGAACCTACATCGTTGTTGTTACTGACCGATTAAGACGGTGTACTAATTCCTGTATCGATGAAACCTAAAATTCGTTTTCTTACTCCCTTATCCTTTATCCTTTATATCTCACGATGCGCACAGCTATCATACGCGATATCACAGTCACGATCCCTCGCGTTAATCGATTCATCGTCGCCGTTTCTACGAACCGTGTCCCTTACCTCGATCTGCCCTCCGCACTGATCGAAATAACGTCAGCTTTTACGATAATTTCATTCGAACGTAAGTTTTATTTGAAGTAGCGTTGCTGCCCATTAAACAGCGTGGAAACGATTTTGATATGAATGACATATTTACGTATTTGTCGAAAGTTTCATTTCAGCAAAATCTCGTAATTGTATTTTCGCGATAAGAGCGAAAATTGAAACAAAGCAGGGGACCAACGAATCTCGGTATTTCGTACCGATTTATAAGTTGGAAGCAAGGGAAGAAAGCGAAATAAGGCCAATGTAGGAGAAGTTTCAGAGCGAAATGCGCACCGTATCTCGATCGTCGACGTCGATGTTCATATTTTACTGTAAGATTCGGTATCTTAAAATACCACCATCTGTGAGTCACGCCTTTTCAAAGAATCATCCGCGCCTGTTTGATGGAAACTGCATTCATTTTTAGGATTTTAATCCGTTCGAGATTGGAATTTCCAATTGGCTTGGAAAGCCATGAATATTTGTACGCGCGTTTTGAAGTTTTACCACCGAACCGATCGATTTCCGAAGTAAACGAACAAATTTGCTTCGCAGTTGATTTCAAGAACGTTAACTCTCTCCGTTGCAAGATACGGTCGCTTGCGAACTTACACGCGACGAATCCGGCTTTTCGCCGATCCGATCTAATTCTTCGTATTAACTTTGACTCTGTCTCTGACTCTGACTCTGACTCTGACTCTCCTAAAAAAGCTCGTCGAGAATTCGGAAAGCGTTAACAGAAGCGTATACCTCGTAGAGCGCAGGCGAACGGACGATGTAGGAAACTTGGCGTAGAGCTTCGTTCAATCTCATTAGACTTTATGATCTTTATGATCTTATCAAGGCGATTGGAAATGACACGCTTTGTAACCGACCGTTACATCACCAACTACGCTTCCTCGATCCGTTACAATTCCCCCGATTAGGATTGCCTGCTACGAATAGTTTTCATTCGTTGTCTTCGTATCGCTCGTACGCGGATCTCGCTCGGGGAAAAACATCGACCGGGGTAGAATCGCGATGGTGGCGCGAACGATGTACAGGTACGCGCGTTAAACGCGCCCGATAGACGGTGCGTTGGCATTTCCAAGTTCCTAACTCTGTTTTTATTTTCTTCCACTTACTTATAACCGACCAGTACGTTTTTACTACGTTAATACGTATTTCTTATTGTTAATATCGTCCGATATATAATAATATTACGCGATATCGTGTGATCGACGGTCTTTCAGTACCGGTATTGAAAAATTATGTACGTTTTTTGCTGTAACTACGAAATTACGTCATCCACTTTAATACAATACGTTACAACGTTAAGAAACGAGTACGGTGTTAAGTACGGCGGTTAAGGAATCGACAGCTTAAACAGTTGCGCGAAGAGCGTTTAAAGCTTGGATGGAAGGCGCGAGGTGGCATGAAAGGGACGATATTTTTTATCCTCCGTTTACCATTACACGCGCGTAAGAGTGTTCAGGTATTACGTTCGTTGAGATTATCGTCGTATTAAAACTATAGAAGATGTTTTGTGCGATATTTAGCAAGAAAAATTTAGTAATAAAAGAAAAAAAAACAAAAAACAAAAAAAGAAAACGTTCCAAGTTTGTTTTCTTCGGGAAAACGTCTTTCGTTTGAACATATTTTTCCCATGATAGATTTATGCGGATACGTCCTCCTTTTATCGGTCTCTCTCGAACTGATTTCGCGATATGGAAAATAAAAGAAATACTTGTATTTATCATAAATATTTCTTCTAATCTTATTAAGAAAGATAGCACACTGTACGACGCTGTCTTATTATCAACGTGCAATACCGGACAGTGCTTATTTTAATAAAATGTCATTAAAAGTCTTATATAACTCGAGCCTTGGAAACCGTGGATCAAAATATTATAAAATATCGCGAACTTTGCTTTTATTTAAAAGCTGAACGCGATCTATATTTTCTAGATTCCCGTGTACTCTGTATGTACGCTATGGCTATATCTATCGCATCGGGTTGTCGTTTTTAAGAAAATGTTTTAGAAAAAATCAGCATCGATCGTACCTGTGTGTATCAAGGATCGAGATACTTGCGAGATTCTTTATGCTATCGCGTTTCGTATAATAATAAAGTACCGATTTTACCAAATACGATCGATCGACGTTTATTAATAAGCTCGCGATGAAACTTGACGCAAACAAGTTTTCTGCGTTTCGCGTTGATTTCGTTGTTCGTGTATCTACGTGTATTTAAGGAATTTCGATACATTTCGCAAGATAAGGGAAACCGGTGTACGCGATTCTTTCGCACGAATAATATTTACGAACGATCGAGCGATCTATAACGCTTGGGTTCGAACTGTCCGACGATTCAACGTGGTCTGATCGAACGCGAGGACTGTTACGGTGAAATTCGCGACAACGCGTTAAGAACAGCTTAGAAATCCGACCAAAATCTTCTCTGTCGGCAACGATCGAAGATCGACATCGAGAGGACACGCGTTTGCCCAAACAGACCAGACTACGACACGGCGTCGGCGTTTCGAAGCTGTGTGAAAATGAACTTTTCGAAATCTATTAGGAAAAATATCGAAAGAAAAATGGACGGAATGAAGAAACACGGGACAAGGTATTCTTCTATTCTTGCTCGTTTCGCAAATCGAAGTTTAACGCTTTAGAGCGGCTAACGATGGCGAATCGAGGCAGATTTGATTCCGATAGAACGACTCTGAAGATTCTTACCGTTCCAACTCCTCCGAGTACTCGAGCTTGTCCCTGATGGAGCTGGTCAAGCTATGCGCCGACTTCTTCCTGTTTCCATTGATCCTGCCGTTCTCGAGATCGAACTTGTGCTGCGGAATATTCTCCGCGCTACCATAGTTACTACTTCCATGTTGCAGTATCGATTTGCCGCGACCCTGATCGGAATTATACTCGGAGCTGGCGCTTATGCGCCGATGATGATCAAAGTTGGGATTATCCATGCCGAGGATCTGATCGCTAATGGAGACGCGTCGCTTGGCCAACTCCTCGGTCGACCTGTTCGTTCTGTTACTCGTGTCGATTTCCATATCGTATCTCGGTGCCCTCGAGAACTAACCAGAACGTGCCCTTTAAGAAACCAATTTCTATATATATATATATATATATATATGTATACGTATATATATGTATATAGGCGTGCGTGTATACGTATTCGGTGAAATCGGTAAAAGCTATCCGATACGTGGAGTAGCCGTGTCGTTGTCGATTCACGATGTTTCGCTCGATCGATCTCGAACAATCTCGATCAACGGAGATTTAAATCGTATGCAGACGAATCGAGCGACAGTTGGTTGTATCGGCTGTGATCGGCTGTCATCGGCCGAACGATCGACTCGCAGTTGGCAAGCTTTCTCGATAGGACAGACACCGGCTATGCGAGCTTCTCGATGTTTCGCAGAACAGAGGCGAAAAGGTCTAGTTTGGCCGTAGGAATCCAACTGACTTTCACGTTTCTCGTTGGAACACAGGGATATTCTTGATACACCGAGTCTTGGATTCGACAGGAGCAACGCGAATCCATGTACCCAACGTGGAGTTCGAGTTAGATCGGCGGAAAAAGCGTTTAAGAAAGTTTCCAAAAGTGCTTGCTATTTGGTCGAACGCGACCGAAATTGTTCGACCGGCTTGAGTCGCCGAGTGCAGCTTAGATCACGAGCAAGGAGAAACGAACGAAACGCACCGTATCGTGTTATAGCGAACGTTAGGTTAGCGAACACAGTCGCGTCGGTTCGATTCGCGATCGAGAAGAGAACGAAGTTCGCCAAGTCGAGGAAAACACTAGACGGACGATCGTCGGAGGATCGTCGGAGGATCGTGTAGAAGAAGCGGCTTTCCTCGATCGACTGCCGATGGAGACGACAGCGGTCGACGATCACAGCTCGACGTTCCCCTGTCGACCGTTGACAGTGTACGGAGTCGCGTGACGATGACTCCGAGAAAGTCCAAACACGATGATCCCCGATCGTTGATTAACGATCACGCGCCTGATAGGGGAGCCAGCAGATCGTTAACAGAGTCGCGTGACGCTTTGTTTTTCCAGGGAGACTACTCGGCTAACACCTCGCGCCGATATCTCGACGACCGCTCGTCGTCTTCGACACCTTGACCCGCTTTTACCGTCACGATCCTCTCCACCGACGCTCTCTACAACGCCAGAGAGCTTCCTTCGTTCACCTCGTTAGACCGAGATTCAAGGTTCGCGATGCCGGTTCTAACCCGCTTCACCTTCGTTCCTATTTCCTCCGTTCTTTCCTCGTCGATCGCTTTGCCTCTTGCTCCACCGTGTGTCCAGCAGCCACGCTTTCCAACTATCCAGCTATTATCTTTCAACTTTGCCGATAATTCTCTCGCTCGTTACCAAAGATCGTCGACACGACGGAACACGCGATATACCAAATACGCGCGATAAAAGGTAAAACTCGAACGAAGAGGACCCGTCTTGTTCATTTCGTATCACCGCACACAGATTCTTCCGTTTCGACGAAACTTTTAACACTCTTCGAACACGCGTTTCGATTAATCTCGTCTGCAAAGAACGGAATGCTCGTTAATTGGCCTCGTTGATACTAGAATCGTGGCAGCTTGGCTGAAAATCTACGTCGATGGTCGCACGAAACGCGAAGCGTGGAAACGAATATGTACTGTGAAACGAGCACGGTTAACTAGCGACTAAACGCCGCAAAGTGTGCACCGCTACGCTATGTTTATACGAATGGTGGGGCTGGTAAAAAGTGCTGGAACACGGCTAAGGAGGGACAACGTTGTTACGGCTGACGGAATAATTGTTGCCGCGTTGCACAGGATGGGCACAGCTGGACACCTCATTGACAGTCTATTCGAGCCTAACCCAGCCGACCTGTCGTGCCCCTGATCGCAACCGATGCCTCGACGCGACGCGACGCGACGCGACACGACGCCACGCGACGCCACGCCACTCCACACCACTTCGCTCCACTCCACTCCACTCCACTCCACTCCACTTTACTCCACGCTACGCTACGCTATGCTATGCCACGCCACGCCATGCAGCGCCATTCGTTGATTTAGCAAGATCGGCGAGAATCGCGAAGGAACGGAGGAACGAACGGCCTCGGAATACGAGAGCAGACCGGTGATTATAAATTTACCGAGCTTCTGGAGCTGCTCCGTCGGAAGCTTCGTAAAATTGTTCATTGTCAGAGTCACTGGGCTTCGCGATAGTTTGGCGTTTTACGCTCTTCCTTGTCCAAGGGCGAAGATAAAAGTCTTAAATGCCCCTTTTAACCACTGAGCACCGATGTTGCGTTAACGCAACTCGCGACTGTCTCTCTCGGTAACGCTTTAACTTTGACGAATTCTCGTTTTCTTGCCGCACTGAGATACGTACTTTTTTTTTTTTTTTTTTACAAATATCATTCTCGTTCACTCGTTAAACGCCGTTACGATGTAATACGAATTATTTATTTAAATATACGAATATTTTCATTTTCGTTGCGCCATATAATACCCGCGGATCTGTTTTCTTCTCCGAAGGTTTAAGGGTGTCGAGCGTTCGACACTTCGAACAGCTAGGAATATTTCAAACGGAACATGGTTATCCAGACGAGTCCTATTAAAATATCTTCTACGCCACTTTTTCTATTACGTGTTCTTTCTTTTTTCCACCTTTCAACGACAAACCTTCCAATTGTTGTAATTTCTCGTTCTTGTTTTTTCTTTTTTCTTATTACATATTAATTATAACGCAATCCGGCGTTATCAGATTGTTTATAACTGGACGATGGAATACTTTCTCGAGCGTAAAGCGTCCCCCCCCCCCCCTCCCCCCGATACGTTATCGCTTGTCCTACAGTACACTTCCAAAAGAAAAGATTTTTCTGTGTAAGAAAAAGAAAAGAAAGAAAAAGAAAAAGAAGAAGAAGAAAAATACCGTCGCAAATATCATGTTGCCGCAATTCGAATCTAAGACTATATCATACGTATCAATGAAATTTGTTCTTCTTTTATTTGTTCGATTTACGTTCGATTTATAAAATTATTTGTCATTTAAGCGCGTCGCTTTCGTCTCGTTAATTCAAGAATAAGCGATTTCGTTGTTATCTACGAAATACGTTCGTTTTTCGATAACGATGCGGTTCGACGCGCTGCAAAGTATTTCGTTGTTTAACTATCGAACAAGATAATTCCTTATTTCATTTGTTATTTAAATAAATCGCGTTAGAAATACAGACTTGCTCGGGGTGATTCATATACGGTGCACGCTTCATCACACACGTTAATCGCGTTGAATACACGGTAGAATTTTTTATACACGCAACGAACTTTTCAAACGATTCGAAATTCCCCTCGATGAAAGAATCGTTACGTCGAGTTTATCGTTGACTTATCTTCGATATACACGTCTTATCCGTTTCATCCAAAATTCGTCTTTCGAGAGAACGAGTCGTTTGCGCATTGGTAGAGCAACGTGAGTTCGCTGGTGCCGTTACAGCGGTATTCGTAATACGAAAATTGTTTCCTGTACCAGCTTTCGGAGGTAAGTTGGTGCTTGCTTTTCGTTAAAAAGTATCGCCATAAGGTTTTCGCTAGTCGATGGTATAGAAATTTTGTAACGACCAAGGGTCGAAGACGCAAAAACTGTTTTCTTCGTCGACGAAAATGGCGCTCGAAACGTAATAACCGAGAGAAAACCGTGTAATTGAGCGTTCTATCGTAAGACGATTAAAAGCACGATTGTTATGCAAACGAGCCGGCAATTCCAAATCGATACAAACTGTATAAATCGATCGAAATTTCACAGTTTCCTGGCCGTGGTAGACACGCGCCTTTTCAAGGACTTCAACACGAAATACCACACGAATATCGTTTCGCACTCACGATATGTATGTATATTGCGAAACGCGTCGTTTCGACAACGGTTCGATCTACTCCGTCCGTGCCACTACTCGTTCGCATACTAAAACTCTGCGTCGAACAAAAGTTCGAATTCATCGTTGACGATACAGTTGTGTCGTTGCTTCTATATTTGTTTACATGTCGCTCGGTTCTCATTGTTCTCTGATTGAGGAACACGGTTACCTAAAGCCAGATACCCAGGTACTCGTTTATACTCGTAACAGTCGGCTCGAACCAATTTAAGGTATATCGTTTTAATTTCCACTTATTTAATCGATAAACGAAACGCATGGAACAGAAGTTCAAATGTCAACCTATTTACACCGTTATCGACAACGTACTGCCCAACCACGATACCGATCGAGATATTTTGTTTCGATCGTTGATTCGAACGAGATCATTCGACGGACAAGTAATATCGTTGCTATCGGTCCCGTCGTTTCGTAACGGTTTGTAAAATCGAATCTCCGAAGAAGAAACGATTCGACGATGAGAATTAGCACGCGCAAAGGTAAATGCGAAATCTTAATGAGCCGACTCGATGAACCGTGTGACTCGACTCTCGACCCTTTGTCTCCTCTGGCAATAAACGGCAAGATCGTTTGGAACTCGACCGAACTGGAAGAAAGCTCGAACCGCGTTTCGCTCTAGTCCGCTTCGATCGTATCGATGATCAGCAACTCGATTTCTATCGGTATCGTAATGAGCCAACGATAACCCAGGTCTCTCCAGAGGCAAGTATCTCCCACGTCGTTCTGATTAATTGCGTCGATTACGGGGGATAATTATTGAGCAGCGGAATGTTACGCGTGCTGTCGCGTGTGGATTAGTCACGATGCCTGATTCGCTTGTCACGTCGTCGTGTGCTTCCTACTCACCGATCGTTCGATCGACGCTTTGACGGCCACGCTGAAATCACATGTTTCGCTCAGGAACGGTGCACCGTTAGGTGCACCGACGACCACCCCGTGGCGTCACAGGAGAAACCGTGGTCGTAAAAGCGTTAAATCGGGCAAAATCGACGCATGTATTATTTTGGTCCGCGATCCTTTGCTCGTTCGTTCGTCGATTTCCTTTTAATTTTTTATTCCTCTCTTTCTTATACGTTATTCGTTACGTTTATCGTAACTTTTCCTTTCCCATTCATCCCATTGAAAAAGGAAATTTGTTCGTTCGTTATTTTTATATTATTTCTCGATCGTTATTATCTTATATCGGTATTCGCAACTGTTATTTCCGTTTTATTTTAACAAGAAATTTATCTTACCATTGACTTTGTTTTATCGTTTCACGACTGACAGGAGACGGAGCAATACCTCGAACAAATTTCAATAAAATTTATCGAACAGACGACTCTGTTTCTCCGTTTTGTTTGAAATTTGTTAAATAATTAACGACGACGATTAAACGATCAATGGATTTTCTAGATAATCTATGAAACAATTTCGGTCTCGATTATCCGGGATTAGCGCATACAAGAGTACAAAATTCCTACGGAACGAGCATCGAAGCGGCGAATTTCTTTATCTTGATTTCACACTGCCTTTGCTCGAAATAAGGTTAAAGTACGAAATCGTTTTCATTCGCACGACCGACAAACGGTCATGTGCTTATGGTTTATTGCGTTATCGGAATGCGCGTGCGATAGATTTTACACAGACTTTGACAAAAATACTTTTTGCAATCGTAGACAACGTACAGTATCGTTCGAGAGATAAAATCCGGAATCAGATAGTCGGCTGCCGCGTATACATTACGATAAGAATGAAATTATTCGAATTTGTAATCGGACCATCTTGAAAAGTTGTGCGATTTTTGTCTGTAATACGTACTAAAACCGTAATACGTACTACACGTGTATTCCAAGAGTTGTACAAATCTCGCTGGATATACGTATTAGTGCCACTATGTTCTTCGTAGCTTTTGTCTCTCTCGGTAAGAGCTTAAAGGCGTGGGAAATACGATTTTGAAGAATCTGCGTCAGGAATATCGTTCGCACAGGCGCAATCTGTCGATTTAATCGTTGCATGTTCTATATAGCGTTAGAAAAAAGACGATTACAGCGAAGAAGACTCTTTTTGTAGCTTGTACACCGTTCAAAGTTATCCGTTATTTATTAATTTTAGACTAAAACTATAATATAATGTACGTAAAAAATCGTAAACCTTCCTTCGAGCGATATCCTCTCCGTATGTTTTCCCTGTCCTTGGCTTCTCTCGTCTTTCTCCGCATCTCTTACCCCTATCACGCAACGAACCATTTTGGCTGTGTTCAGCGACCGAGTTACTCGCTAGTTAGTCTTCTTCTCTTGTTAAATCATCGTATAAACAGCGTGGTTTCGCACGTACCTACGCACATATGTATACTTACATCAGTTGAAAATAAACGATTATCTATCGGAGTATGTAATCGGTAATGTATTTTCTCTTATCTTGCTTTGGAATTCCTATATACTATACAACTATAGAACACGTTACGATATAACGAATTCCATAGTCTTTAAGTTTTAGCCCAAAGCGTATCGATTCTCTGCCTCTCCCTCTCCTCATTCCGTTTCCTCTCTTTTAACCGTTCTCTTAATCGAAAAGTGCCAAGAGGAAGCGATCGTTCGTTCCATGCCGTTATTTTATTTGTTCGTAAGTTTCAGTCTCAAAAACCGAATACTACTCGAAACAGTCTCGAAACAGTCTCGAAAAGGACGGATCCGATTTTCTTCGGCATTTGGATTTGTTCGGCAGCAAGCAGCACCGAGGAATTGGAACGATCGTACGATGCGCCGATCGGTCAGTGGTTCGTAAACGTTGATTCGGTCGCTTCGAGTAACGCGAATCGGAAGTACGGAGGCGTCGCGTGTTTGGCCGTGGTCGATCATCTTGCTAAACGCGCCCGTTTCGCCAGTGCGATCCTAACGCGACTAAAGCGGTTGTCGTTGCCTAAATTCCGTGTCCAATTGCCGGAAGGTCGCTAGCAGGTGGCGCCTAGTCGACGGATCAGGCCGTAGACCAGGCACAAAAGATGGAAGCGCCGAAAACGGCGATGTTCGTGTTGGCAAACGGTCACGACCGATCTAATCCGGTGACGCGATTCATCTTCCCGCCGAACTGGAACGCGACGCGTGTTCACGGCTCGATCGCACGACGTTACGGTCAGCGTTGAAAATTAATTACTCGTCTTTTACGCTTGCTGCGTATCTATTGTACAACGAGTCAGGAAAAAAGTATTCGCAGTAAAACGCTCGCGATTAAAACTTGACGTTCGTTGCCAAAGTTTAATCTTCCCGCGCACAGCACCGCATCTAGGTCCTTTGCTCTTTCTATTTTCTTTTGTTTTACGTTTCTTTCTTGATTACGTTTGTAACGTCGCATCGACTTCCGAGTCACTGTTGTACATGTAACACGATATACGTCTCTTATCCGATGGTAATCGCGTTACGCACAGAACCGTCTCGATACGGAAGGTTCAAGTATGACGTATATCAACTTCTGCGCGATAGGATCACGTCGATCGAACAAAGAGTTGAGATTCGGAGCAGTACATGTACCTACTTACTTGGCGTAGTGGATTAGAGGCGCGAAGAGCGTTTAGAGCAGTGGTTCTCAAACTTTTTTCAGTCGCAGCGGACTTTAGAATATGTAGAGCGTAAAATTTGCAACAACGGATACGACTGTTGAAAGCAACTAGTTTTATCGCGGGGCGTGATCTTTGGGAATCGCTGGTTTAGAGTATTTACGATTACGCGATCGAAGGATGCAATACGATTCGGGATTTCACGGATTAACGATCACGAGCTTTATTGCTTCGTTAAACCCAAGCTATCATAGCGGAACAATTTTTCGATGACCACGTTAAATTGGCTGGTTCCATTTTTCTTTTGATCCTATAGTTACCGATATCGACGTTACAGCGGAATAAAATGAGCGAAATGGATAGTAGGAGGTCGTTATAATACGCGTTTCGTCGTTGTCACGTTAGGCAGAGCGGGTACATGTCTCTTTTACGCTGTTAAATAGGTAGGTAGTTGCTACAACTATAGATATGCGGCGAAATAAACTTTTGAAATATTTGCAAGTGGCAGAATCGTTGTATTATCCGAAATATCGTTTCCCTTTCTTTCTTTCTTTCTTTCTTTCTTTCTTCAACTTTATCACTCTGTTCGATTCGTACGAATCTTATACGTATAACCGAGGAAATAACCGTTGACGAAAAGACCGAACCAACGATTTCATCGAGTCGAATGAAATATTTTGCGTCATAAGTCAACGGCTATAACGATATAATACAGATAAATGTACAAATTATCTACAATTTACAAACTAAATATACAAACTATCGTTGGAATTTCTAATCTCGAAGCGTCAATTTCATTCGTTCGGTAAATTCTATAAATTCGGTAAATTCAGATAGAAATTAATACAACGTTCGTAGCACTACGTATAACGGAGAATTACGACCATGCTCGTATCGCTTCTGTTTGAAAACTTACTGCATCGAACGCTGGATATGGATCGATATAAAAACGCGATAAGTTGAATCATATGACCGCAATAATCATTTCTTTATCGGCTCGAAAAGTTCCTCCGGAGGTACGTCTTACTACGATTGAGATCTTAATTACACGTTTTTCATCGAATCGATAGCTGTCAATGTGCAAACATAGTGAAGTGCTATCGATATCGGGGAACTTAACAAATCTATGACTCTGTAGAAAGTGTTTTCGAAAAAAATTTGATATATTCGTAGATTACTAACAACAGTAGCGAGAGCTTAAGAGACACTCGTACGACTGCTCGTCGTTTTTCTTTCGTTTTTCTTTCGTTTCTCCACGACGATGTAAAAGAGATCCGAGTGATTTCCCAATACGATAACGAAACTCGAAACAGAGATACCTATACGTCTTAATCTTTCTTCGCGCATCGCACGAAGTTTTGTCGATGTTTCCTTTTTCGTATCGTTTATTATTCTGAAAATTCGAAAAAACTGATGTTTCCTATGACCGGTTCGAGAAGCGGAACGACGATTTTGCCAATTTTCGCGAAACCGCGCTTTCTCATTTTTCCACTCCTTTCCACGATCCATATTTCCCGACCGAGACAAACGCATATTTCTCCATCGCTGTCGGACGGAACGAACGTATTTCATCGGGCAACGAGTGCACGCGTCGCGAATCGTCGTTCTCCTAATCATGATTTCGCATACCCGCGCGACTGCAGCTCGCGGAAGTCTCGAATTTTCATTCTTCGTTAGCCGTGAACACGCGCGATCGCTGACGCGTATCATCCGTCGATCGAATATTTTACATGCATCCTGACGTGGATATTCACCGAAGGCAAATCGAATTTTCTGCACGAGGTTAAGCAGCGATTTTTAATTAACCAACGACTACTTGGCATACGTGTAATTGGATGATAATTGGGAATACTACACAGCGTAGAGGAGGTGATTTTTTCACGCGGTTAAGACTCGAGAAAGCTGTCAGTCGTGTATGTACACGTACGAAACACGTACTTTATTCTACGCTATCTACGATATAGTTCTTTTTTTTTTACAAGGAATCGCTTTCTACCTGTCAGCACGATGCTTCCCCATTTTCGGCTTTACCCTGTACAGTTGAGAAGTTCATCTTAGGATGGATTATAAATTTACTCGCTGACTCGAGTATTTTTTCCCACTTTACGGCGATGCATACAGAAAATTTTACCACAGGCACACACGCGCCATTATCTTTTATTCGTTTATTCGTTATTTATCGTTTTTATTTTTATTCGTATCCCAGTGTATGGCCCGTATTATTCCAACGCTCGTTGTCAACCGTTGACCGTATAGATAGAAGAATTTGCAATGTTGCAACGAACCAATATACGGAATATACGGGATAGCTTGAAAGAAATACAAGGTAATAAATATTTCATTTATTTAAAGATATAATACATCGCTCTGTATAGGATTCGATCGGAGGTACGATAGGTCGCTTTTACCTGAGTCAGTTTTACCGTATTTTCTAATAATAATTGAACTATAGCTCGAATTACGCTTACGATAGGCTTTTTCTACCGAATGTAACGTAGTATAAGGTTAACAACAACGATATATTACGCATTAATCGCAAGATTACATATGTTTGGATCGCTACAGCTGGACGAACGAAAGGAAAATAACAAATTTGGGTGTTCCGTGATGAGATTTTGGTTACAAAGTCAAAGTGACAAAAACAACGCTGGATTCCGTGTCACGAGTATTAATATCGTCGCTGATAAGTTTCAATAGCAAGGCAATCCGTCGCGCTATGCTCGAAGAGAGAATTCTTCGTACTCGTTGAAACTCGTTGAAAAATCCTATTCTCAAGTTGCGTCACTTTCGAAACAAGAACGTTCGGGAGAAAGTTTATAATATTTTAAATGCGTAATCTCGAAAGCGGATGGTCCCTAAGTTGCGGCAACAGTTTCCATGTAATTCGCTGCATCGTTGCAAATTGCTCTACGAAAGGAAACAACGTACGTAAATTCTAACTTTCACCGAGGGAGAACTTCCGTCAAGCGGCATTGCTGCTTTCGTTGACTCAAGATGTCGTCTCGAAGCACTCGGATGTACAACGCGAGTGCTGTCTGGACAGAGTTCGTTCGATCCACGAACTTGTCGATCGTCGCGACGGCCCTAAAGAATCAGGCCGTCCGTCATCTTTCGCGTTCGAGCACGCGAATTTTCGTCCTTCGTCGGGCATTCCACAGTCACGACGTCGATAGTTGACGCGGTGCCGCGACGCGACCGTAGCCGTCACGCGAGAATCGGACGAACGGACGAACGGACGAACGGATGAACGGATGAACGTGGACGGAAGATGAGACGAGGGTAGGAGAGAGAAAGAGAGGGACGAGGTCGAAGATGGCATTGGAATTGCAAATATCCCTCTCCCACGTTTCTCTCGTCTCTGTGATCTATCTTTTTGCTGCTCGTCCGGTCGCTCGGACCGACCCTTCAACGCACACGCGACTCGTATCGCGAATGATCGCGGTCGGAACAATTACCGATACGAGTCGACGAAGTTGTACGATGTTGCTCGCGTTGATCGATCGTAATATCGGATGACTTAATCTGGAAAACGAAGCCTCGGATGAAAAACATCCTGTTCTACGTTTTCCTTCCTTCTTACGTTTTCCCGAATAATCGCCTCGTGGCTACAAAACGGTTTATAAGGAAAATTTCTTTTTATTCGATCGTACTCGATGGTACTTTAATCGCGTGTACGACGATTATCCGTTCTTGTCCTAAGGAAAATGCGTGAAAATCTCCGTTAGAGAATATCTTTGGCGGATTATCCATCTCTCTCGTGGCCGTCTCTAGCAGAATCACGAAAGTCGTCAGCAAGAATCGAACGCAGATGCAGATCGAGACAACTCGGTATCATTTGACGTGAATTATCGACATTTCCGAATTTCCTCGCAGGAAGCATGCTTAGTTTAGTTTGACAAACGCGATCGAATGTTGGGAAAGTTTGACTTCGAAACTACGAAACTCTCGTAATACTTTTAGGTGAAACGTATCTTTCTTGCTAGTACTGTGCGAAGACGTGAATTTATTTTTCAAAATATTCTTCCGGAATTTCAAATAGCTTCGAACACGGAAAGAAAATTTCCATGTTTGTGAAACGGTCGTGAAAAGTCTAACGATTAAAAACCGAAGAAAATGGAACGATCTTTACGTTTGAGAATACTTTTAAAGCGAAAGGTCGCACAGAGGGTTGCGAGCGTGGCGCGTAGCAACGAATATTCCTTGGCACGCGAGAGACGTCCCGCTCTAAATAGAACGAAGCTCGTAGATCGAATCTTATTTCGTTACCGTAAACTTTATCGATGCCTGCTCGATCCTCGTCGCCACACAGATGGCTCTATATTTCGCTCTATATTTCGAGCTAGCACCGTTTTATAATAAATTTCTGCACGTTTCCGCGGTACACGTTTCTCGCGGTTTAAGTATCGACCTTTTCCTCCAGCACGTATAAACTCTTAGCGTCTACGGACGAGACTTACGGTTTTTCTCTTAACGCTCGTTGTAAACGTGCCGCTTCCCGTGGAGAAGAAGCCTTCTTCTCGTCAGTCATACTCGGAACGAGACGAACCGCGTGAAAAAGATTCGGAAGGTATGCGTACGTTCGTATCCTTGCAACTGTTATATAGAATATAGGAGAGAAACGGTAAAGTTAGACACGCGATATTTTTTCTCTACGAAATTCCACTGTACGTATTTACGCTAACTGTGTCCAATTTATTCGTAAAACAAAGAATGCTCTTAATAATGGTATTAAAATTTAATCTTCCAACGTTCACGAACTACGATCTTCAATTTCAATTCTACAAAATCAAACAGACGCAAGTTACAGCGCGATCTAAGGAAATGGAAGAGGGGAGATTTTGCGCGATAAGCGCCAGACAATGCGATTAGGTACGAAATACTGTACAATTATTGCTTTTATAACAGGTTCGGCAACAGAGTTGGAATAGTGACGACTATACTGCCGAGGTCGGTAACTTCGTTAAGAGGTGAGCACCTCGACATCGTAGTCGTTGCTAACAAGTTTTAACACCGAGCAACTCATCTGTGAGATTGAAATTGCAACGAGACTGTAGCCGAGGGAGAGAGAGAGAGAGAGAGCTGGTCAATCGAAGACTTTTTCCAACGTCGACTAACTGGCTCTCGTTCGCTCTTCCGTAATAATCGATATTCCGAGGAGACTAGATGGCTATTAAAAAAAATGTCCGAACTAAATACTCTACGTGCCTCTTAACGTTCCGTTAAATCTTTTGGCAATCTAGATTTTTGTACATTTTCTGACAAATTTTATCAACGTTATGTCGTATCTCGTCGTGTTTCTGGAGAAACGGAAACGATCGAAACTACTGAAATTTCATCTGCTGCCGTTATTTTTACTTTCCGTCAAGTACAAGTAACAAGTAAATACTTATACATCTCCGAAATTGGACAGCAATGCCCTTTACACTGTGCGAATGTTCGCCGCGTCATTCGACAAACAAAAATTTAAACACGTAACAGCATCGGCACGCCGTTTATCCGAATACCGAACAATGTGCTAAAACTTGTTCCGATAGTGTTAATTAGAGATTATCGCGACCTTTCAAACACGCGTTTCGTGAGAAACGGATACTGCGTATCTTCCAATCATCCGCATATATAGATGCGCGTGCTTCTGCTTTCCTTTCTCTTAACGTCATAGTCCTAATGCCACGAGGATTTGTCTTTCAAGAAAATATACCAACCTACCACCAAGTGCATAGATCGATGTCTCTCTCGAATAAGCCATACGAACATTTTCTACTCTGACTCGTGCTCTAACCACGACAAAACTGGTACGCAAACACGCGTCGAAATAACCACGATCTTGACGCCATCGCGATTTATCGCGAGACATCGTGACGCGAGTTATCAGCCGTTCGAGCATCCAGATCGAAACTCGGCGAAACGCAGAGGACGCCTAGCATCGAATTGGAAGGAAAAAGTGCGAGCGAGGCGACGAGAGCGAAGGTGGTCGGCGCAGAGTGCAGTTGCAGCTGGTTCGCCTGGAATTAGCCTAAAAGCCCGGGGCAACGGGCACGCGATAACACCGGTGGAGCACAGCTCGGCCTCGTATATCACCGAGAGATAAAGGGCCGGCCAGACAGCCACGGAAAGTATAGCGGTTTCGACGACGATCTTCGCGGATAGCTCGTGTGTGCAGCTGCCGCGCACCACGATCGTTCGGTCTGCTCGCAAGACGGACAACCGAGAAATATTACGGATGTCGGTCGAACGCTCGCCCGCGTACCCGCCCCGTCCCTCTTTATGCTACGGCCACGATCCGGTAAAGGGTCGTACGGTGAGAACGAGCAACCTGAGTTGCCAGCGAAATCACTCTCGTAGATTTCGATGGATTTAGAGCGGAAATGTGCGTATCGATAACGATATACGATTTTCTTTTTCAGGAAATGCCCATGAATTACGAGGCTCGATCATCGTCGCTAGAAATATCTAGATAACCGAATTAAGGAACTTCGATTCGATTCGATAAAAAGTTGAATGTTTTCGAATCGGAATAGAAATGGAATCGGAACGAGTGGAATCGTTCTCAGGTTTGCTTATACCCGTCGAGTTCGGTACTGTATCCGACCGAAACATATAACCACCAATGGCGTAAATAAATAAAAGTTCGAAAACTACCGCAGTTTGATATTTCTGTTCGAGAGAGCGGTCGAGTGGCGACACGCGATCACCTACCTCCTTTCAGACGTTGCACGAGTAGAGTACGCGATCGCGATAATTTTACCCTGAATTTCAAGGTGCAAGTGAATTAGGCGCTTTCGTAAACGTAGGTTTACGCAGACCTTCGTCGATTCCGAGACGCAGAGTCGCGCCGTAGCGGTTATGGTGGTTCGAGACAAATCATTTTCGAACACCCGATAAATTAGAACGAAATAAAAACGATCGAAGTTCGTGAGATAACCGACGAGACGTTTTGATGTGTGATAAATTAAAGTCGCATTATCGTTGTAACGTTACAACATCGTTTTCGCAAAAACCCTAAGCGGATATGAAATTATGAAAGTTACGAACCGTGAACTTTTATAGAAACTTGGCGTAACGACCGTGACGCTTTTATCTACGTCGTAACTTAAACGAATCGTTGCTTTAAACAAGAGAGAAGAAATTCGTATAATAATTTAGGTATCGTACAGTGAAATATAGAAACAATTCAGAGTCTCGTTCGCACATAGGTAGGTAGGTAGGTAGGTAGGCTCTAAGTATTTATTTTTAAATTACTTGTTCAGACGTGTGCAGAAAAAGAAGAAATCTTCGTGCAAGATTCATCGTGGACACAGGCGACCGTTTCATGGTCGTTTGCCAGAATTTAAGAGATAGAAGGTTCGACACAGCCGACCGTGTTAATTAAGTTTTCCTTCAAAATTGTATATTTCTTTTCGGCCAACCTCTCCGAGAGCGCGCTGCACGCCCAAGTTAAAATGTATTTGCTATTTCCACGATCCGTCCGGTGCCTCGGGTTAGTAAGTTTCCGAAGAACACAGTCGATATTATTTTATGTAATCTGTTAGCCACTGGCGTTAATTAATTTCTCGATGTTCGTTCGGCCGCTGATTCGAAACGTCGTAGTTTCGTAAGTTGGCGCTAAACCAGGCTGGCTGTCGGATATTTCACTGTTGCAGCTGTTGCGCTGTGTAATTATTCGGCAGATAGGAGAATCGGTAAAAGAGAAAGTACTACGGTAAGACAGATCGTGGAAAATGGAGCTGGAATTTCTCCTCCGTTTCGTTGCAGGCCGGAGAGGAACATTTGCAATTAGTAAAGTTTGAAATAATTGTCCGGAGAGAAAGCGGTATTTTGTTGCGGGAAAAAGAAAGAATTTTCTTTCTTTCGTTTCTTGTTTCTTCGCGTTGAGAATAAAACGATTATAATATTTTTCTTACGTTTATAATATTTTATCTTACGTTTTACGATTATAATAGTTTCTTCGTGCTTCTTCCGCCGGCAAAAGTACACTCTTTGCGATTAGACCAAACCCGATTCGCGATACACGATCAAAATCATGTATTGGTAATTAAAGCGGACAATCGCTTTTTACATCGATCAAAATTACGATCTTCGTCACTTTTTTTTTAAACACGTTGTAGACCACATGCACATACGTTTTCCGATCAGTGTGAAGCGAAACGCGTAACACGGCTGTAAACGAAACACGGACGACTCCGCTATCGGGTGCATTACTTTAAACGCTTTTATCTCGAAAAGTAGTTTTCGCGCGTTAACCTCTTCTTACCATGGCGCGTCATATATGTGATTTCTAAGTGGGTTTCAGACGTTTCGACTTTGGAAGTTTGAGAAGGAAAACGTTACCGCGACTTAAATGCCAAGCGTATGCGTATATCGGTTCTCGTAGGCAAGCATCGTAGCGATTTACGCTGGCCAATCGTTTAACGCGTATACGACTTTAGGGTAGCTTTACTCGGTAAGTAAAGTCGAGAATTCGGATATTAAAAGTTTTCGTCGTCACGGGTTCAGCCCTTTCGTCCGTTCGAATTTCTATAAACGCGCGAACGAATGAAAAATGAAAATCGGCAGGATACGCCGAAAGAGGAGAGGAAGAGGAAGAAAGAAGACAGAGAGGAAAGAACAGAAAGGCCAATGCAACGTATTATCCCGTTGATCGACTGTCCGTGGTTCTCGCGACGAGGCGAGCGATTTAACGAGCCACCTCGTTATACACATGGCAGAGCCGCGCACGCGTTCCACCGATAATCATGCCCGGGAATTATTCCTTCTCTCGCGATCGTTCTGTCGCGGACTTCCGCCAACGTCTACTACCAATTATTATCAGTTGTCATTATCGCGACCACGAAAATTTTCCCGACGAGAATCATCTTTTACTCGGTCGGATCCGCGCAACGCGCGCACACGGCCGGCCACGCGATTTTTTTCTTCCTTCCCTCGCCTTTAATAACCTATATTTTTTCCAGCGATAATGCGACGGAAAAATATGCTTGCAATTTATTTGTCGAAGCACGAGCGCGCCAAGTGGCGGGCAAATATAAGGGTACGAGGAAAAATGGACAAAGGAGACGAAGGGGAAGGAGGAGAGGGATAAGGATGGAGTAAAGTGTACGAGGAAATATCACGTACTTCGGAAATTCATTCGTAATTATATACACGCGAGAAATGTATAATTACCATGTACGTGATAAACGGCGTGAAAAGATGTTTGAAACGGAGCTACTCGAAACTCGGAGATTTATCGGTAATCGTTGCGTTGATCGGGCTATTTCTGCAGGCAGAAACGAGACTACGGGAACAATGAATATTTTCCGAACTAACGATTTACGAATCAAAATAGGAGATCGAAATAGGAGAAATCAACGCTATTAACGCATACTGAAATTAACGCATAACAACGTAATAGAACGTAATAGAAATAGCGACGTTGCGAACAAGTAGAACTATCGGTGGACCGAAGAATCCCGCATTAAAAAAGCTATCCAAGAATGATATATCGCAGGAGCGACTAATTCCCTGAAGATCGTTTAGATCGCTAGAAAGATGATCGGAGCTTCGAATTTCGAATAAGATCACGTTTCCTCGTCGCGAATGGTCGCGCGTGGCTATTCGCGCATCGGTTATTATCGGAATTATTATTCGAATACCGGAAAGAAGCGGTTGTCGAGTGGCGTGTGTGTGTGTGTGTGTGATGTTTTAAATCGAATTAGAAAACATCGCAGTTTGAGTTGTTAGTTAGGAACGTTTCTGATTATGCTAACCAGCTGGCGTTGGTCACGTGGAACGATGATATTGTTTCGAAGAAGATCGTAATGTCATTTGCACGTTAGATTTTGAGAGGAAGAAAAGCGTTTTAGGCACTGGAAAAAACTAGTTTCGCGAAGGCCTTGTCACGAGACTACTTAGACCGCGTTAGAAACCCGCATAGTTTGATCTTCTAATTTCGAACGTGTACACTGGTGACACAGGTGACAACGCGAAGCAGAAAGGAACGTTTTTAAATAATTAGTAAGAATGTTCGGGAATGGAGTTGTAGCTGCAATATAGAATTGTACGAATGCTGGAAGAAAAAAGAAAAAAACGAAAAAGTACGGTTTACAGATATACGACCTAAACAGACGATTATAACTATAAAACCATTATATTTTTCTTACATAGTACCTATTATTACAAAATAATGAAGTACAATAATGGAGATAATCACTGTAGCGTTAGACGAAATTGTGTCTACGTAATAAACTTTATAGTACGTTTACAGAGCACATTCTTTTAATACAGTCTTCTTTTCATATGCGATTCGATTTTACAAATCCACTGCGTATTACGTTATTACGATACGTTTGATCGTCGTACATATCTGTTCTAAGAATTAATTTTGTCAATGTTCGAATTTTTACATTTTCTATCTCAACGGTAAAGGAATAAAAATATAAGAGAAACGGAAGAAGATTAAAGCTAGAAATCCAATTAAAACGAAAGCATTATCTGGCGGAAACTTCTTCGAGAGAATTTTGTACTGCGTTATAAAAAAACCTAAAAAAAAAGAAACTTTTTTTTTAATTTAAACGTAATAGCTACAAAGTTTAATGCTACTTTTTCGGAACGTCGTTAGCACGGTTTCGTCAGAGACATTGGATATACGCGTTGATCGAAACAGCGAAAAGTAATTTGAAGTCAATATCGCGAGCCACCGATTAGATACGTGACAATAACTTCGATTAACGCGGTAAATTGAATCACCGAAGCAATTTGGGGCAGTCCCCGTCCAAATACGGACTCGCTTTATGGACGTATATCTTTTTTCTAACCCATCGACGCGTATGCCGGACGCGGGGTCAAGGTTTTTCAACGAGAGTTTCGCGGGAAATTCTGCTGCGCGTTCAAATTTCTTTGCGGCGCTTTCTTCGTAAACGTTACGCGTAACCTGCAGTGGAGATCGTTTCCCCTGCCAGCCAGGAGATTAAACCCGCTTGATAGAAAAATGACAAAAACGTTGGTCCTTCGGAAGGAAGGTTGCGAGAACGTTGAAGTTTACCGCATTAAATTTTAGTCGCAATTAGAAAAAAGTTAGAAAAGATTAGAGAAGATTAGAGAAGATCAGAGAAAAAGCAACACGGGCGGTAACTTTCGTTTCAATTTTCCGATTAGAAAGTAACGACTGTGAAAAATATGGTAATTATCTGCAAAAGATATTTACGAAATATATCGGAGAATAATGGAGAGTATCCGATGAAGCGGCGAAGCGGTCGGTATATCGCGATATTTCATATATCGGAACACTGTCGCATCGAAGCGTCTACTCTGACATTCTAGGCGTATACGTAGGTGTACGTATACCGTATACACGCGTATTACACTCTGCTTCTCTCTTTCCTTCCCTTTTTTTCTCCTTTCCGGAATAGAAATAAATAAGAGTATTTTCCCTAAATATGTCTTCGCTCCAAGACACGCGTGAAAGCGTAAAGCGTAAAAGCGAGCGGAGCAATTAACGAATTTTTCGTTAAACGGGCAACGCGTTTAACCTCTTAAACGAGAAATTATGCGAAGCGAGAGAGGTACGCGCACAGCCGACCCACCCGATAGCACCCGTTTCATTTTTTTCTTCTTTCGTATTTTGCTCGCGAAACAGTTGAATGCTCTAAGAACGAAGGAGCGTGTTTGGCAGTTGCACGTACTACTTACTCGTAATGCCGCTCTATTTTGTAGGACCCCGAATTTCTTGTCATTTCTCTGTGACGAGAAAAGAAAGAGAGAATAGATACGGAATTTTGGCGTTAAATTAAAAAGTGCAAATGATTTTTTTATTCTTCCGATTGCCTCTAAAACCCAAATGGAAAGTTAAACTGTGTGCTTTGTTCGCGTCTAACGTTACACAGCGCGTTTATAAATTTCTGCCATTCGAAATAGCTGTCAAGCGATAAACGATACTAGAAATGACGATAAAAGGTATAAGAACGGTGTTTTATTGTTTTTTATGCAGATGACGACGACGCGAGAAAACTACTCGGAGGTCGTTGCGTTGTTTAAGTAGGGTCGCCATATTTTTGTCGAAGCGTAGATCACACGACGAAAGAGCAAGAAAATACGAATTGAAAATGCTACTTTTCAGTGACATTGAATCGATACAAGGTTGCGATAAAGAAGAGAGGACGAAACTGAACGAGACTGATGGAAACGACGTGTATCCTGTTGCTACATACACTTGGCTAGAAAATTGTTAATTTTTGAACCGCTTGTTATAGCTTGGTACGGAAAAATCACACGACGATCCACTCGGGGTCGTTTCGACGGGCAAAGTTTCTACGTTCGCTTCGCCAGTTTGATCTCGCTCGAAGATGTTTTTACACTAGCTAGCAAGCTGGGCGGCAAAGCGAACGCCGCTTTCTTTCGCGAAAACTTTATAGAATCGAACGATTCCACCTTCCACCGTGTTTGAACGATTTTTCCTTGCGACTCTGATCACCGTCGATTAAAAATCAAAAACTCTGGTCCGTGATCGTTCTTTGAGGCTTGTTTCGAACGCAGAGATGCACGCGACCTAAAGTCCACCACCAGTTGGACAACGAGAAGTTGCACGGTTAGACTTGCCTTTCCTATGTACACGTTCGGCATGTATAACTAATGTATGTACGTAATGCGAGCGCACAAAACATACGCTTCTGGTTCTGTAAAATTTTGCATACAAATTATGCACTACGCTTCTAAAAAACATGCTCGAAGAAAGTCAATTCGGCGAGGCGAAATTCCGCGATTCTCTAACTTTGCTATTTAATACACGCGCTTCGATTTTTGCTTAACAAATTACATTTCGTTTGTCGTTATAACGCAGAAGTACGCGAAACGGACGATATTTTCTTGGAACGATACTCGTCGGCGAAAGTTTATAACGTAGATTGCACGTAATGAGATGCAGCTGCATCTGGAAAATTTTCCATCGAATTTCGATAATGTATACCAGTCGGAGTCTGGTAGAATTCGCACCACACCCATCGTAGGAGCACAAGTGTCATATGGATAATTTCTCGTATAACTTGAAACAACGCATTATCATCGCGCGTATCGTACAGTGTGAAATATCTAGCGCGTGATTCCGATCGATCGCAATTTTTTCACTATTTCTTTTACGCGTTATCCGACAAACCTTCGAAAAGAAATAAAGCGAAATAAAGCGAAATTTATATTTAAGGCTACACGTATTATTTAACGATTTATTTTATAAATTTTTATTCCGCAAATTTTTTCCCTAAATAATTATCTATTCGGTAATAAAGCTTTCGACGACGGTAGGTAGGTATAGTTTTGTTACGTTCTTACGAGTTAAGCCAAAGTTGGTCTATATAAAAATATCTCCTAACGTAGATCGATTAGCGTGATCTTAACCTAAATTTCATGGAATTTTTTTGCCAATATCTTGGAAATTACGACGCGGTACGTATGAGAACAAGTTTTTCGGAACCTTGAACTTGACTACATATTTCAGGATCGTTGAAATCGACGAGATCGTTCCTATTCCGAATAACTCGATCGGTTTAACAAACTCTTAACATCGTAAGAAAATTACACGGTAAGAGCTATACCAGGAATTTTTCGCAGCTCTCGGACCTTTCAAAATGTTTCGCTGAAACGGTTTACAACTTGTCACTGGTGCCGAATACACGTAAAACGTATAAGAAAGAAATTAACGTTACGAACGAATATCGATACATATTTTAAACGTTGAACCACCATTAGCGTATCGATATACGTTCGTCCGATTGGCAAAACAAGAAAAATAGAACATTTACCGGACGAATTTCATTGTTAGGTATAGTTAGACATAGTATTATATTAGACGTAAAACTCGACGGACCATCGAAAATACGTATAAATCCATCGTACGAGTATAATTCCATATTATTTCATCATTTTTCTATGTACGTCAACAACGAGAGCATTTAGAAAAAGCATACGATGACGTTTTGCGTTAGCAAGTTCGAAGGACAATTATCGTTCACTGATTCGCAACGACGACTTCACACGACGCTGTGCTTGTAATACCGAATAAAGAAGAGATTCGTGACGCAGAGAATCTCGGTTAAATTTGTCACAAATGTTATCCCTCCCTTCTTCCGTCAATGCGTCTCGAGTTCTCTTCTTCCTGTGAGTTACGTCGAAACCGCGATAACGACGACTAATTGACACTGACGAAGGCTATTCGCGGACCAAGTCGAGAATCCTACAAAATCTCTGTGACGCGTTCGTTCGAAGCATTCTTTGACGCGTTTCTTCCGTCGAAAAAATGATTTTCGATGAATTTTATCAAGAGTATGTGAAAAATATGAATTACATTCGCACATAACGTATCCAATCATACAGGCGCGTTATACCGTGGGCAGGGCGGAGAAAAGTAACTGTAAAAACCATCGCAACGTGATTCTACCTACACGCTTTCGGATCCGCGAAGATTTGTAGAAACAGTAGCTTGAAATTCATGGTCGAATCTTTCTCCGTTCCATCGTATTCTACTTGTCGCGAGGATAAAAAGTCCGAAAGACGACGCGAAACTCGACCGTTCTCTTGAAAAAGAACGATAAAGTTTCAATAATTAATAACGCGACCGCCGCGTAGTCATTCAAATTTCTGCGTTATCTCCGTTAGTCGTTTCTCACGTAGAAAACAAATTTTTATATATCAACTGCTGGATCATCTTATTTCCCTTGCTATTGCGTACAATGGTTTCGCGTTGTGTGCGCCGTTGAACGTCGTTGCAAAAAAAAAAAAAAAAAAAAAGAAAAAAAGAAAAAACGCTATAAATTATGCAAGTCTGGAAGGTAAAAGATTGATAAATCTACGAAAACTCTTTCTTCGCGTCCGTTTCGGTTTTATTAGGCATCCGTTCGTTAAAGTTCGCCGTTTACGATGAAAATGCAAATACAGACCATTAATTTTAATTTTCGGATAATCTTCTACGCACTTTCATTGAGATTTACTCTGCAACGGAGGCGAGGCTGCAACGAATAATCATCTCGCGAAATGCACCGCCGATGCTTCTGAATTTCGATCGACGAAATTCCAGGAAAAATTCATCGCTTTACGCCACACTCACCATTCGCACGTAAGCGAATATTAATGGATTGTTACATGATTTACGAAATTCTACGACAAATTTGATCGAACAACGAATAAAAGATGTAAATAACATCGATGAAATCGAAACGCTTACTTCGATAGAATTCAGGGCCACGGTGTATATGTTTATCTACGTACGATTCGATATGTCGTATATGTTTCATCGTCCGACCCCTTAACGATCATCGAAAATTACCTTTAGGAAGTACCGTAATTCTAACGTAACGATACAAAAAGTTGGCGGCGAATTGCAGCGATGCAACGTAGGAAAAGATCATGCAACTGCGTTAAAAAAGCCTACCGTTATATTTCCTGCTATCCGTGATCCTAGGCTACGTTCGTACGCAATTCCAATATTACGAGATGAAGCGCGGATACCGTCGAAAAACATCCGATTCGTACGAGATCGTTCGCGTCGCCGACGTTGCAGCCGATAACGTGTTTCGAATTAAAAATCGTTTGCAAATCGGTCGGTACGATTATAAACTTCAAATAGATCAGAGATAAATCATCGATTTGGTTGGCATGCCGATATACGTGCATATACGTATCGACGCCTTGTACACGCGCATGTATTTACGAACGATGATGGCTGGACGCGTTATTTCCTTTATCCTTCGTATTTATTATTTCTCGCGCTTTCCTTAAGAAGATTATGCTAAGAATTAACCGATTTTTTATCTCGAGTTCGTCCTTCGAAAAATAAAGGGGATGGCGAATAGGAAAATCACGCGGAAATACGAAGAAAGTCCCTATCGAACAAATTCACTTTGCGCGCAATTTATGGAAACTAGACGTTGATTACGAACTCGGCGTTCTCGCGCAGTTCGCTTTCGCCAAAACTAATTATTAAAATCGAAGCTCGATAACTGAAGTCGATGATCGTCGATTGAAACCGAAAGACCACTAATTGCTGGTCGAAGCTGTGTACCACTTCCCCAAAGTTCACTCGAACTTCGTTTAATTTGTAATCAATCGATAAACTAATTGTAAGATCGCGAACTATTTGAATGTAATTTTAATTCTATCTCGGGCTCGTTCAAATTTTCAGTTAATTAAAAATCATAACGATTGGCACGAGTATTTTAACGAGCCTATCGCCAATATCAATGGATAAAATTGAGAAGGATAATAAAAATTAAAAAAGCACTTAGACTTAGTGATATTCTTTCGCTAATTACAGAAGTTTCGTCTTCCTCTGCGATTACAAGCATACCGCGACATACGAACAATTAAAACGATTTTAATTGAAAAATATCTAATAAAATACATTGCTATCGTCAAATTAAACGTATGCGTGTGCGTGTTTACATATTTTTAAAAATAGCCTTCGGTTATTCGACGCTAGCACGTATGGCTCTCGAGCTAGGTCCAAGCTGGATGTTTCGCAACGGTAAGACCGATCTCGTTTTCTTATATGCGGACGCAATTGAATCCGCACCTGTAACAAGCGATACAAGTAGAAACACGTTATATGTAACATTTACGTTATAACAGTGTAGACGCAGCTTTAGGTTGTGCCCGCACCAGCGACAAAAGTGTCTCTTTGACGTTTATATATGACGTTAGTAGAAGAAGAAGAAGAAGAAATTGAACTTTCGATCGATGAGAGAGGGAGAAAGAGAGGGAAAGGGAGGGAGAGAGAGAGAGAGAGAGAAAGAGCAAAAAATAAAGTCATCGTGCAGTCGAGTCGTCAAATGCGCGCACGTCCATATAAACGAATGGCATTTTTGTAAGGGATAAATTGTCGCTGGTGCACGGAGAAGCTTGCTATCGTTAACGCTTAAATTAGACGCTTAAATTAACGTACCAGCAAGCTGTTATTTATTCAGCTCTGTATCTCTCGCTAGAGCCATAATGTACACGTTCTTTTCGTCGTACGTCGAAGGATGATCATTTTACTGTCAAAAGTAGAAAAGTTAGTCTCTATCTATCGTTATTCGATTTCCATTTTATTTTCCATATACGCGTCCCGTTGATCGTCGCTCGAAAGCCGATCGTCGGGCAGCGATCAATCACGCGGAATCGCGATTTTTTCAGTTCGTGCGAATTATTGATAGCGTATGCGAATGGTACAGCTGCGGGTTCGGAAACATTTTATCAAGCGTCGGAAAAAAGCCAATACCACGATCGTGGATTAAAACTTGCCGACCAGCTCGCTCTATTTGATTCGGATGCGAATTTTTACTTACAGAAATGATTGCGTTTTAAAGCTGATAACCACGCTTTTTTTCATTCCCTGCCCGATCAACGGTCGGCGAATTTTATATTATCAATTCTTTTATCTCCGATCTTTTAAACAATTTCTTAATTTCTACTTAGATAAACTCGCAGAGAAGTTGAAATGTATCGCGGACAGTTTTTAGTCAGCTTAGTTTTTAGCTTAGCTGTTTAGGGTTTAAGCTGGCCCAACCCTCGTTTATACGTATATGTGTACAGGATACACGCTATAAACGTAAGATAAGGTGGCGGCATACACCGCCTACGGAGACGCAACTATACGCAGAATACGTATCTCGGAAGCCAAGGTCGACCGCTGGTTACATGTGCAGGGAAAACACGTTAAAGATGGTAAATTTCCTAACATATTTCAAAACCACCGAAATCAGAGAGGAGGTAGCTTCTCTGCAGTTTCACGAAAATAAGTGTCGATAAATCTTCGTTGTTTCCCGACTCGTATACGTATAACGTTAGCAGCAATTCTCGCGTAATTCTGAGATACGTGCTTCTTTCGCTTCTAGCCCATTTGCCAACGATTTCGTAGTTTTTCTAACTGAAATTTTATATAAAAAAAGGTATCAATTTTTTCCTTATTTTTCTTCCCTATTTTACTTTTTCTTTCCTATCTCTCGTTTCATTTCTGCTTTCGACACGAAGCAAATGGGAAGTAGAATTAATACAGATACGCGCATTAATACAGAATCGTACAGATAGTCGGCGAAACGAAGCACAAGATATTCGATAGAATTGGATGTTTTTTGGATCGATCGATAGCACACGGATGAGAATCGTTACCAAAGTGACATTTCTTTTCATTACTTTACATTTTATTACGACGAATTCTGGCTATAATTGCGTCGGTATTGGTAGCCGGCCGCCTCACGGTGGCCGAATAAAGTAACATTTAGCCGAAATCTAATTCTTATCTTTTGTTTATAGTTTATAGTTTATATAAGTTTGCAGTTACTTTTCGTTTTGTCTGGTTGCCGCGAGACTATCGGAAACCAATATTCGCCCATACGTTGCCATAAACGCGCGATTATAGGCACGATTTACTGTAACGGTATCGATAGACTTTTCGTTCGAGTATCTTGGAACTATGGACGTCCGCGGCCACTATACGTATAGCAAAAGCTGTTGTTGTTCGAAACGTTGAACTTTACGACGTATTCAAAAATCACGGCGTTGTTACAGTTTCACCAAAGCGTTCACGATTGGAAAAGTATTTTAAGGCAAAATACTTTCTTTTAATTCTCTGCAGACGAGTACCGTGATATTATTTAGCATATGATATGATAGCATTTTTGTAATCTTAGTTTCCATGCTCTTTGCGAACAAAAATAATTCCCGAATCCTCGTTATTATCGGTACAAGATATTACGTGTAACAACACATAGTTCTTAGCAATTTCTCGTTCGATTCTGACTCAAAGAACGTTTATAATCCATCTGGTTTATGCGTTGTACACGATATTACTGGGAACTGCGTATATACAAAATTAACAGTGGATCGAGAAAAAGACTCGTTCTATAAATATTACTTGGTGCAGATTTTTATTCGTCTCGTATTTTCTGCACGTTGCAAGCACCTAAATGCTCTGAATAACCTATTATCCCTATAATTAATCTTGACGATCCCTTGCAGAGTAATCAAGCCCAGTGTCTACCGCCGCTGTACAATGTACCGACCTATTTATCCCGAAGCAAACTTAATTGATAATTTCTATATAATTTCCATGACAAGGCCTAAATATCTCTATCCGCGGATAACATATTTTTCTCTTTGTCTTATCGTCTTTTTCAATTATCTATGTATTTTTTTCTTTATATATGTATAATTCATCGTTAATTCCATAACTGTTCCATACGATACATGTACTCGTAATAAATCATCTAAAAAACGGGAACGATACTTTATCAACTTTCTCTGCTTCGAACAACTCGACGAACGAGTTGAATTTACATTTTCAAGATGGAGTAGAAAATAGATCGATTTGGAAAAGAGAAAGAGGAAAGGGAGCGCGAAAGCGAGATTTGTCTCAAGAATCAGAATTCTCGTTTAAGTATTTTTCGCGATTCTTTTCGGGATATAGAACGCGTATTCTCAAATACATAGTTGACAGTCTTTTCAAGTTTATTCAACCAGATAGCAATTTTTCGTTTTACCGTTACACGAGTGTGCGCCATCCTTCCCCCTTTCGCCCCTGTCACGAGCAAAATGCGGTTATAGCAAAAATACAAGCTATTGCGTGAAATAACGTTTCAGTCATCCGTGCTAGGTGAAATACTTCTGCTCGAGACGCGCTTATCGCGAATTTGAACGAGATCGAAATCGAAATGACTCCGTGTCGTGCAGATGTAGATTTTGGGATTTTTTAATTCTCGCTCACTCGCAACATTACAGCGAAGAACTGCACTTTATATCGAAACATTGGCAACTTCTGCGCAATTTTGTATGTTCGTGCAAAATATTACGCAAGAAACTGAACGAATGCGCCCGCTGTTATTAAGTCGAATTTGCAAATAAAACTTTACAAAGTACGTGCAGATTTCTTACGATTAAAATATCATACTTGATTAACGTAATTTCCAACAATTATATAATTTTATTACTCCGTTTATCTCCATCTTTTAATCTTTCGATGAAATATTTATAGTAAGATAATCGGTAAAGTGGATAAACGATCGAGCGTATAACAGTTGTGCCATTGCAACAGCATCAAGTTTATACTTATCGTGAACTAAGAGCGTTAAAATTTCTTCTTCCTTCTTATTTATTGTTACGATGATTCGCGATTACGAGTATCTTCTTGAAAGATGGCAAGAATATTAAATCACGTTTTCTACGATTATAGATATATTTGTATTCCCAAGCGTTACAGAATTTTTAGTGCTCGAGGCCACGCGAAGATCGTGTTATGCATCCTCGTTTGAAAAGACGTCTACCATAAAACTTTTGGTAGACCAAACGCACCGGAACGCCTTTCCGTCCGTGTTATTAATCCGCGAGGATTAATCGTGTGATTTGATTTTGTGATTTGAAAACGGCGACAAAACACGACTACATATTTGATTTCTACGAAGGTTCTACGTGACGTAGGATTTAATACGCAGCTGCGAATTAATTTTTTCGACCGACTTCTCCTCAAAAATTAATTTTTTGCAAACTATGTTTTCTGTCGAAAATAACATTGTTATGCACGCTTCGAACGAACGAATGGTTAGACGAATAACACGAAACGTTATTAAGAAAGATACTTTTTGGTAATACGATAATTTGAAGATACATCTTGTATTTTCCGACAACTTTCTTCGACGTATAAATACTCGGTAGTAACTGCCGGTGCACGACGTAATATTGATTTTACGATAGTCTAGGTCTGAGAGTAATTTATTTACAGAATTCTACCAGCTTTCAGCTAGTTTGGTCTTATCGAGGGAGCATTGCACGAAGTTAAGGAGGCAATTGTTCGAAAGCTGTCGTCTCAACTTCGGCATTTGACACTGTATTAAAAGTTTGTTCCGAAAAATGGCACCGGATGTAACTTTGCAATATCTATCGCGTTCTTTTCTCTGCGATAATAATAATAACACGCGATGCAAGGAAAGAAAGTTTATTATTAATAAAACTAAAACGATAAAATAAGCGGTACGGCCTATACTCTATGCTTATCGTTATAACCTATACATATTATATACCTTATTTCGTTGTTATTTCAATGCTTTGGTATCGAATACTATCGTGATAAATAGTCTTTAGCAAACGAAGATTATTATTTGTGCGTTCCTTCGTGTATACACGCCGTTATAGGACGATCCTAGCCATCGATTTCAGCTGTTCATTTTTCCGAATGTTCATCTATGCGGTTGCGAACAAAACCGCGCGCGATACCCGCAACCCCAAATCCTCCCTCCCTGTATGCGCGGTAAATGTCGCTTAATATTCGATTGGATACGGATGGCGATTATCGGTATCGGACCAGATATATCTGCAGCGCGTTTAACCAGCCATTCACGGCTACTACACGTTTAGGATCTGCGTTTCGACTTAAACATTACAATCACCTATCTCTATATGTATAATCATAGAATTAACGGAGATATTTTAACGATATTTAGACAATTCTCCCCTATTTCTTTGATCGATGTTGACAAGCGTAGCAATCGGCATAGGCACACGTGTAAGTCGACGACGTACACGCCCGACGTAAAACCACAGAATGTATCGAATATTGGCCGAAGCGATTCACTTGGCCTTTTATCGGAAAGAACAATTAAAGATTCAGCGACGATCGATAACCAAGTTAACGTTAACGGTTTCAGTGCCACGAATGCAACTTAACTTGAAATTCACTTCGCTCGACTAAGGACACGCGATAAACCTTCTGTTTCCTTACGATCTACTCTATATTTCTATACATATAATCGCCGTTCGGCTTTCATTCTCAAGATACAGAGCAATTTATGTTTAATATATCGTACACGGCGTCTGCAAATTTCTGCCCTTTTAGATAACTGAAATGCAAACGATCGATGATAAGAATATCCTTTATATTAATATCAACGATCTAAATAAGAAATTTTCGAGGTTATTCGAAAGTTGTGTATTTAGCATTTTTTTAACGTGTTTCGACATGTTTGGGATACCGTATGTTTCTTCCCATACGACGAAAGAGCAACGAAATACGCTACTCGAATCAGAAACACCGCGATAGAGAAGATATTGTTGGAACAATAGACAATGGACACAAGTCTTACTTACTTTTACCTTCTTTATAGACTACATATGTACGTATACGCAAAATTACCATTTTTGCTTACTAAATACTGTTGCATTCTGTTTGGGAACGACCGATTCACCGCAAAGGCCGTTTCACCTCTTAATAATGCTTTTTATATATGCGCAGAAAAAATTATCCAAAGGTGTCGAGTTCTCGTAAGTTCTCGATGTAATCTGGCCGTCGTTAACAATACCATAGCAACTGATTGTCGACTGTTGCAACAGATTATTACGCGATATTACCAGATGTACATGTTCTCGTAATATCGCAATAATGTAAAAAATATTCTCATTTATTTATATTAAAAATGATTATCGTCGATGAGTTAAATTTGTATCGATCTATATAAAAATATGGCAGCTACAAGGTGGTCGTCCACGTCAGAATATAATGTAACACTAACGTAAAAAAAATACGTATCTCGGAAACTAGAGTCGAGCGACTACCAAATCTGTATTCCATACAATTATCGAAAAAAGACGATGCTTCTCATCCTGATAAGAGAAACAGGAATTAATGTGTTTAAAAATGCGATATCGATAAGCAACCTGCAAATTTTCACGCATTTATGCGAAATTTGAAGATGCAAAGGTACATCTGGAATGCTTATAATAACGTTCAAAAATATGCAGTAAAATATTCAGAGTGGTTGTTATAATTTTTAATAAGTAAAACTTCTATCCAGGTCTTACCCTAATTTTGTTGCGTTAATAAAATAAAATAAAAATGTAAATTCACGTAGATACTCGTAATCTAGTAATAGTGGCAAAGAAACGAAATAAGGATAGCAACGCTAGTGTCCAGTCGCTTATCGGTCGCTTATTATCATATTTATATATTATATTTGCTGCGTCGAATTTAATAAAGGTTTTGAATTTTTTAGCTTGTCTTAACGGTCGAGTAGAAATACAAAATGCGTTATAAGTAAATAACACCTAGTACTCACTGTTGCGCCGTCCAAACGAAGACCATAACCTCCCTTCCGTTTGACTCTCGGAGACGCGTACAATGGATCCAAGGTTACCGCAATTTCCGACAAATTCGCCGAGAGGTAGAGATAAAAATGAGAGGCAAGAAACGTAACGCATTATTTCGATCTCGTGCGAATCGGTAAACCGGCTTTCAAAGCAGAGAATGACGGTACGCGTCCGTCATACTAGCTCGATTTGCACTAACGTTGTTTTCACACTATGTAAAGTTCTGACCTATCGCGTCTATCGATTCTCACGTCTAATGAAATATTTCTACGCGTTAACAACTATCGGACGCGAAACAAACGGTAGCTACGGCCAAATCGTTTGCTTCCGATCGAAAATTTCGCTTAACCGTTTTTCCTGTCTTTCTTAAACGTAAGCGACTTTTAAAATTACGGTATTCGCGAGAGAACCGCGTTGCTAATACGGACATACATAACGAATTACGATAATACCGTTTTGCATGTCCAATTTTATCTTTACGAATTTCTGATTACGGAATAGTCATCGCGAGTACAGGGTTATCCGCTTAACTCGGAACACATGCACGCTTACTACTACAAACTAAAATCATATCATGTCGCGCGCTATCTATGAGCTGTTGCTAGAAGCATAATTAGGCGAGAACACAGAGCGGTTTGATCGAAGTGGTCGAAGCACTTAAAATTTCACGTCGCAATAAGGAGGAAACGATCGCTGTGCTCTATAATCTGTTGTTAATCTGTTATTAATCTATACCTGATGATGCTCGCGCTCCCGAAGCTGCGAAGCCACGTTTTCTTTTTTTTTTTCTTCTTCTTAACAACTGACATCATCCTGGATATTGGATAATCCTGTAATAATAAAGCGTTATAATTGCAATGCAATTTTCTTTCGTTTTTCATCTAAAATCGCATTCAACTGTCAGAGTCGTCGACCAATTACAATGAAATTATTCACATTCTTACAAACATCGTGACCCCTTTCTCCATTTCATCCGGTAATTTCCATTTTTAACATACGCGTTGATTTAAGATATTTGTCAACGATTACTTTCTAGAATGAAAAAGAATAGAAATTATTTCAACCGTCCTACGACCTAGGTACATAGATCGTTTGCGTTAGAGCGATAAAAAACGACGGATTTAATATCGGTATTCGGATATCGGATGTGATCGCGGAATTTTCTCGTCGAACAAACTTACGTAATAGTATAGGAATCACCGCCTTTCGAGCATACAACCATGTTCTTTCCTTCGAACCATCGAAACACAAAATCACCGAAGCCCTTTTTAAAAACATTAGATTCTGTCGTCCATCGATAGGAGATATCGATCGTCGAAGCGCCCGCCGGATTAGCTACTCTTACGAATTGGCTGTCTAAATCGTTCCAACAAACGCGAGATAGCGCAGTTCCTATCGTCTTACCATTAACTCCACTGTCGCGGACCGACTCCCAAAGAAGCAGATAAAACTGTCGAGAAGTTCGTATCCCGTTGAATTTATCGCTGTATTCGGTGGCCTCGAGTCGAAGAAACGAGCGACCCCTCCCTTCTTGGCTGTGGCATTCGTCCGCCCGTAAGGACACTCGATCGATGACGTCCCAATTCAACAGGTGCAGGAACGCCGAAGATGCGGGTCATACCAAGCGAATTTCCGGAAATCGCGCCACCATGCCACCGCCACTGTTAACCGTTGCGGCGGGGTCGATAAAATTCGCGGCGATGCTCGCGAAATTCCGCTGCTAGCCTCGATTCGCTTGATTTCTGGTGCCGTTAGTTCGCCAGGACACGCGATACCCATATATATATATATATATATATATATATACGGTCGTTGAAAAGGGAAGGATTCCGAGAAAGAAATGGAACGTAGAAAAGGAGAACGTTACCAAGGAAAATGACAATTTCCTTGGTAAAAGGAACGGGTTAATTAAATTTACGTATATTATCGCGCTACTTTTTTGACTGAATATTCTTGTCTTTATTAATCTTCGATGTTTGAACAATTTCGGTAAAGTGAAATAAGGTGAAAAGCCTAAAAAAGACATTTGCCGATTAAAATAATTCGAGAATTCTGTCGATCACCTTATTGCGTAATAGTACGTATATTTTGTTCAAAAGTGTTTAACACCTTACGGATATACGCTGTATCGTTTATCGGCTATGTATTGTATTGTCAGCTATTAAATAAGCGAATAAAATACAGCTTTGCCAAGGTTCGATGAAAGGACAGTGAAAAGAAAGGGGAAGAAAAAAGTGGAAATCGACGTAGAATAGATAAGTTGTCGGGAGTTTTATCGACACCGATGAATCGTGAATTTCGTGGTAAACCAAAATCGATTGTAAGAACTATCTTCTAGCACGTAGCATCTTGTAGGGAGGGAGTTGTCTAAGAAGAATAAAGTCTCGTCCAACGATAAGATTAGATATTTCTCTCGATCAACGAATTACGATCGAGTTGAACAAAGAGATCGGCGAAGGAGTAGAATACACGAACGATTAAAAGAGAGAAGCAGTAATGAAGTAATGAAGACCGATAATACACATCGCACGCGTGTAACAGTCGCACAAGTGGAATAAGCTTTTCAAGGAAAACGAGCAACTATTTGGAAGCTTAAAGGAATTAATTACTAAACGCACGATGTCGACGACAAGAATAAGCTTTAGGAAACAAGGATCGTTTTTAGCTGTTGAAATCCATCACTGGCGATTTCGATGTTTCTCTGACACACTCGCTAACACTGTTCCAATTGAATTGTTTCGAGTCGTGACACTTTTATAATGCGTACGCTTTTGTCGTTTGTTCGGACTGGATACATTTTTTATTTTTCTTTTACTCGGCCGTGTCCGTTTGTTCCTCCTTTCTTACAATTAGGTCAGTGAGAAATATTCCGGGGAGACCTATCTGGACGTATATTCGTTAAAAGTTGCTTCGAAAACAAAATTTATTTTCGAAACGTAGCGAGTCCATTTTACTTACGCTTCTGCCTTTGTCTTCGTCGAACGCCGAAATCCTCAAAGTTTTACGAGCTTGTAAATCGAACTGAAAAAATATTTTTTCTACCATTCGAAAGAGATAAACCGATATAGGAGTACAAGTTGATCGTTTTAATCGAATCGAATCGAATCAACGGATATACATTGTTCGAATTACAGGCATTGATATTTAAACGAAATCTCTAAAAATAGCGTAAAGGGGAAAAGCCAACGGGATTTTCCAATTGTCGAAAATACGTGTATGCGAGAGCTGCATTAATCCGAAAGCTCGCTTTGTCTACGCTTTTATCGAATATTAAAATAAAGGTTTGGCAGATTCTATTGTAAGTTAAATCGAACGAACTACGTTTTTTGGTATAACGGTATTCCGTAATGCCTAAACCCTCGATAGTGCCTGCTTTATTCTCTTTGATAAGACTTTTCCTTCTAAACGTGAACTTTAACAAAAGGAATCTGAAAGAAGAGAGTTCGATGTGAATGCTGGTTTTCTCGTGTCATGTAAGGATAAACCAAGGAAATAGAAGCAGATAATAAAGAGATAAAAAGATGGAAAGAAGCGTATAAAGTTCGATGTAATCGTACGATCGGTTTTCTTTCCTTCGCAGATATATGGAGTGCCAGTGAAAGAAGACTGAAAAATAAAGGTGTGATAAAAGATATTTCGCCGGTACGATATTTTACCTAATTTACCTAATTTGGACTTAAATTGCCTGAAAAAAAGGAAGACTTGAAACGTTACGGTACGTTCAGCCGTCGTTCGTTCGTGCCAACAAGTTACTTCATAAACTATCGGTAAAAACATAAACTGTTACTAAACTAAATCATTGAAAACGACAAACGCATCTGTTGCAATAGGCCTTGAACTTTTATTCGTAACGTAATTTGCGTGAACTAAAGGTTGCAAGACCGGTAAGCGTAGATAGCCTATGATCATTGTATAGAAATGTCTAAACCTACATACCTGACCGGTTAGCTAAAATTTCAAAACGAAGGTGAACACCGTTTCAATGTCTTTGCGTCAAACGAGAGCAAACATTCGATAAAAACCAGACATTTGCGAGCTGGAACAGCAACGAGTACTTACATTCGCTATTAATTAAGCGAAACAGTGCGATGTTGGAATATCAGCTAGTAACCACTGCCGACCACTTTATCGACGTTTTCGAAGAATAACGACGACAGAAGGGAGAAGGCCAACAGAGTTTCCCGTCGGTCGTATTTCAGATTCCATTGTTCGAAGCGGAGGAGCTGAGAGAAAAAAGGGGAGCGTCCGAGTCATTGGGATTCGGAACAATATTGTCCCCGTTTGACGAATGAAACGTTCCATTCCGAGGACACGCGTTCCACCTGATATATTCCCGGTAATCACTCATTTGTCTGCGTACGTAGGCGCGCGTCCATGAATCGGATGGAATCGATGTTCGTCGAACGATTTAAATGGCCCTCGTCGAATCCAGTTCGGCGGGCCGTGAAAGAACGAAAGCCGAAAGAGAATTTTCAGTTTTGCGCGATATAAATCCGCCAAGCTTCTGTTATTTCGCTCGACGATCGCTTTTTCCCCCCACCGTCTTTTTTTTCTCTCCTTTTCTCTTTAATTTCCTTTCCCACCGGCCGTTTGACTCGTTATCGACAGAAAAACCTCTCGTACAACGCGAGTGACTAATTTCATCAACGCCGGGTTTCATCGCTTTCCAATCGCTATTAAGTACAATCGACGTTTTTATTATTTTACGTTTATGCTGTTCCCGGTACGTTGCATTAGAACGTTAACTCTGAAAAATGGTCTCGTTGCCTTTCGATCAGACCATATTGATTTATCAATTACCTAAGACGGTTTTTCGATAGGTCGCATAGATCTTGATAAGCTCTTTACGAACAGGAGATTACGAGAATGTGTGTTATTATCTGTGTTATTTCCTCTTCGAAACATCCTGCTTGAAAATCTTAATTCGGTCTGAAAGGCGTCTTAATTAGTAATAATTAATAACTATATCCGTTATAAGAAATGCGAGACAAGTCTATTTGCATCGTCGAAATGAAGGGAAAAAGCGATAAAATCGACTCGGGTATCGTTCGATCGAAGAATCGTTTCTCCGATACAGCTTCTCGAAAAACACGCGCTAATTCTCCCAAAGTTTCATTAGAACTTAGAATTAGTCGCGGAAAAACAGAGCGACGCAGGACTGAGAACAATTTCCTTGGCAAGTTTGTTCGTTTATTCGGCAGAACGTAGGGGATGGAACAGGGTGGATAGAGCGCCGAGAGCGCCACCGGCCGCGTTAATCCACTTTGTTAGCTGTAACGACGGGCGTGGTTTATACTCTTGGCTTTTATAGAATCGCCCAAGCACCGGCAATGAGCCTCCTTCGCGTTCGCCACTGCCACTTTGCGATTATCTAATTACCCGCTGCACGCGGAATTCATTCGTGAGATTGCTACGGCTGTCTGCACAAAGGTATCGTGAAAAGAAAGACGATTTATTTCGGAAATATTACGATCGTCGAGGGAAATGGCTAAAACGGATATCGTGCTTTTTACGATGTGGTTTCGACGATATCGCGCGTGAAAAGAATCGAAAGCAGATTTTCCTTAAATTCGTGGAATCCACTTGCGATATTTCACTTTTATAGCGATCCAGTTATCGCTAATGATTTCGACACACTTTTTACGAATATTTCGTTGTCGCATACTATGCGTATAGATGCAAACGAGATTTCATTTGAAAATAGTACGTATGTTTTTTCATGGACCGATAAATGGTAACGAAGAACGAGATCCGCGTGAATCGAAAATATTACTCAATATCGAATAGATGTACGTAGCGTTATCGTTATCGGTGTCACATAATTAATAAACTCCTTTGTATCGGTACACTTCTCTTTGGTATCAGATAGCGTCTAAAATCTGCACGCTATCGTCATCAATAAACACTAATATGACACTAATATGACACTAATATGTAACTAATATGTAACGCATTTTCTTGACGATATTATGGTAGATAGTCGACGACTATTTAGCCTTGGCGTAATTTATGTGTGTCGATAGCCGGATAGCCGGATACGAGGTGTCGATGACGCGACTGTTTAGAGTTTTAGAGGATGCGTCGCGAGATAGTTTCGAAATGGCCAGCGATCGGGCGAGCACTGTCAAAGAATAGAGACGTTGTCTCTATAAAGTATCTATAAAGGAAGGCCACGGAATGGAGAAGGCGGCTACGATGCTCTCCGATAATAGGACTGAGAATATCGCTATAAATTATAATTATTCGAATCGCTGTAAATTTAAACGTACAATAAACCGTGATACGAATTACTATAAAATAATAAACAAAACGGAAACAACCTACAGAGAATTTTTTCTAAATTATGTTTGTGAGAAATTTCACTTGGGTTTTAGCTCCTATATCCAATAATTTCATACTTATTTTAATATACAATCCTTTCGAATCGTTCAACGTTGTCTCGTTTTGTCGATGGTTGTTTCTTCGCCTTACAAATTGCGCGTAAGTCTGTTAAAAATCGATTTAACTTCCCAACTTCTTTGAAACGTGTAAGATTTTCGTTTCGAAAAGTCAGACACCGGTTCCTTTGAAATCCTAAGTAAAACGAACTTACGACCTAAGCTCCATATTATATTACATCCAGCTCGTGAGGTATAAGAAGCTCGCGTCAAAAGCGTTTTTTACATCATCGTAAACAGAGTTTACAGTCTTAGCCCAGTGTTACAGCTCCCTGGTTCTCTCGTTTGCTCTCTCCCTCTCTCTCTCTCTCTGTCTGTGCACTTCATAAAGCAGGAGAGAACGTTACCTTCGAGAAAATATTTGCTCGACCTTTCAAACTTTAAGCAACCAAACTCATCGACGTTTATCTCCGCGAATCATTCGATACGAGTATATGTACGCATCTGACTAACCGCCTTAATTGCTACTGGCCGAAGTCGGCTTTTAACACGGAATTAATATTGAAACGATAAGTTTCGAATATCGCAGAGTAACTTGGTTTTCTTAAGAAATGTATCTGTCAAGCTGCTATACTTATGAAATTAAACGAGATAAAGATATAGAATTTCGTAGTAATTAGTAAATATAGTACAAAACGTCGGAGGATTTGGACGGAAGGTCGTGACTTTTATTCGTAATACCAGTCGATCGTTCTATTTATTACGGTATAAACGAAATTCCAGTTTCAAAGAACCGTGGAACGAAGCGAGCAAGTATAGGAATCACAATGTACTCTTTAACGACGGTAAAGAGCGTCAGGATTTTATTTCAAAAATGTCTTTCATACGATCGTAAAACGGAGTGATATCCATAACGGAGGTGTTATCGCTGCACGCCCAGTATGTTGCTCGTAAACGACCGTCAAATGCTTTAAGCCTTAGCTCGTGTCATGCGCTCGTGTGCCAGCCAAATACTATGTATTGTACTTTCGTCGGAAAGCTCTCCTCCGTGCTATCTTTTTCTTTCTTTTTTCTTTCTTTTCTTTTTTCTTTTGTTTCAACGCTGCCTCCCAAATCCTCTCCGTCTATTTTAACTAAAGAATTTAACTGGCGGTTCGAAAGATGCGCGTACGTAGAATCGCGCGTTTTTCGATTCTGCGCGCTGAAAACTATTAGGCGAAAAAAAAGGGCAGTTAATAATTTTACGTCCTCTAAAGGTAAAGTTAATCGAAAACATGTACATCCCGGATCCATAAAATTACGGCAAAGGTTGATATTTTTAAATTTACGATACGAATCTGATTAAATATCGTCCGGGATTTCCAATACTCGGTGCTTGACGATATTTATCCTGATGCGATATTTCAGGCTGTCTGTTGCCACCTTTTCACCGATAATCGTAATTACTCGTACGTCGATAATGGAAGAAGGCGTCCCTGATCGATAGCGCTTTACAGTCGACATACGATCCGTTTATTTGTCGTTTATCTCGCAAAGCTACTGTACGTCAGCGATCAATTAGTACAAACGAGGTCATCGCTCAGTCTTGCGGTAAAGCTTGAACGCTGTACTTTGTTCTTCGTCGAAGCGCATCTCGCGAAACGAATCGAACCGAAAGCCCAAAAACGAAAGCGTCCCTCTATCCAGACGATACGACACAACGAGCGAATAGAGAAGAAGTCGAACAATTCCAATGTAACAATTGCAAAGACGGATAAAAGGGAGTTGAAATGTTGCAGCGTGTCTGTCATTTTAAAACTTGCTAAGACGTTCGTATCCTATTCAAGTCGACGATGAACGTTCGCGAGAAGGAGCGCATGTTCTTCGATTCACCGCCATTCATCGTGCATCCGTAGCTGTTCAAGATCGCTGGAAGTTCGATTCGATTAGCTGCACGACTCGGCAAAGGACAGACCATCGTGGCAAGTAAGACAAGTTTGATAGGAGAAAACGGCGAATAGTCAAGTACGGTTTATAGTACGGTTTATAGTACGGTTTACAGTACGGTTGCTTGACGGCAACGCGTTCGTAGTTGCTGCGATAAAATTACGCGACTTCCGGATACCTGAAATACAATTACGCCGTTGTTCCGGCCACGGTATTTATCGCGAGACCTTTGTAATGCAGGTCCGAAGTATTAATAAGAATCATTAGTCAACCGCATCCTCCGAAACTGATCGAAATGAACGCAATACCGAATTACGGGATGCCGAATAACTTTCTTTCTTCCTTCTTCGTATCGATTTACGTACTCGCGATTCAACAAAAACACTTTATTACCTGGCGAATTAACCTTGGGTAATTTGTTCGCGTTGAAGAGAAGCGGAGCCTCGATGGCGGCGAACCATCGATCGATCAACGAGGAATTCCACGATTCTGTCCGAATGCCGAGAGACCGAGGCCGTCTCTGTATGCCGAGAAGATTCTTTTCGTTCGATCGCTGGAACTTGTGGCGTTTCTACGCGATTGGCGAAAGCTGCGTATGATGATGAAAGCGACGACGCGGCGTTTGCGTCGCACCGGGCTATCGAGAACGCGATCAACGTAGGAACGTGGATCGTGTTCGAAAGTCGGTTCAACAGATGGAAAGCTTAGACGCATCGCGAAAACAGCGAGCCGCCAAGCATAGAGAGAAAGGGCAAAAGGAGCCCGAGTGTTTATATTTATAGGGTGATGGCGCTGGACCGCTTAAATCATCGCGAATCGATCAGAACAAGCAGGTGCTGCTATTCTCGATCGCGACCTGGCAGTAAATGTGACGTGGATCCGCTGTGCGTCTCGAAGCCCTACAGGATCCTGGATTATCGGCTCGCCGATGAATCCGAGGATGCGGCAATATGGGTAATCCGATCCGCCAAACTGCTACCGACCATTCGGAGGACCCAAGGGAGAAAATACGCGCTTGCCGCTTTTAACGACCGGGCGGTAGCAAGCTGCTTTCACCGAAAACTAACTCGAACATTATCCGAGAATTCGCGTCTCGGAATTTTTCTCGCAGTCAAATTTCTGTTTATATCGCGATTTTCAGAATTTACCAACTTTTGAACTAGAACTTGGAACGTGAAAGCCCTTCGTTACAGAGGTTGTTGGCGCGCACGCGGCGACGCGCATTTGCTTTCGAACCATAGCGGCGTTATAGCCGTAACATGGCCGGTATATATCGGTCCGTACACTCGGTCTATGCCACCGACTGTATGGCATGACTAATTATACTTCAGCCCGCGGCAGATCTCGTTGGCTCGGCCCTTAAGAGGCGGCAAGCACCCCATTAAAGCTCGAGCTTCGGCCACCCTCCGCGAGGAAGACCACGAGACGTCGATACGAGCCTCGTCGACGTCGCGGTCGTCGTCGGGAGGACGAGAGGATGTGCGCCGTGGCGAAGGAAGAGCGGCGCAAAGGGACGAACGAGAGCCGAACGATGGTTGTTCTTTTTCAACTAATGGCGCCATGCTTCGGTCGGTCGAATGTTTCCAGGCACGGTCCTTTGCTTCTTGTTCCGAACGTGCGAACAATTTGCAGGGTCCTCTGTCCTTTTTAAAACAGAACTATGTTCGTCTATTCTCTGTAAATAAAATATCAATATACCCGTGTTTGAAAACAATCGGTTATATATACCGATATGAAATCTTTACGCGTTCTTTCAATCGTCTCGCTAACGATCTGTATCAGTGGTCGAACATCGGCTCGTTTTATACTGGACTAGCGATCGTCTTGACATTTACGATCGGAGTTTTAAATACTTTACCATCTCACGTAAAATAATACAAATTTCGAGCAAACATAATGAAACGTTCGATTCCTTACTTCGCTACATATTATCAGGAATTTTCTACTCAAAATCATTTCAAGTTCAATGTACATGTTCACGTTTAAAGTGGACGAAATAAACGAAACGTCCCGTATACCTGATATTTTAAAAATCTCTTCTTTCATTCGTTTGTCGTTGCACTACTGTGTTTACCACGGATATACCGCGCGTTCTTTCAATCGTAATAATCGTAGTAAATTACTCGTATAGTTGCAGAAGGTTCAATGGAATACGATTAATCCCTTCGTTCTGCATGTACGTACGTGGTTGGAAAAGTTCGATGTTCCAGGCACATTCTGGACACGAAGAAATACAGCACATAAGCGCACGTAGCCGCGTACAGTTTCAGATACCGAACTCACACGTAGACGCGGGTTCGTCACACGTGCCACTTTGGCAGGCCAAGGAGGTGCGGTATATAGCTGAGCCAGAAACGATCCTCGAGATTGCTCGTTCTCGAGGAGCCGCGAGGGGACCGGAATTTCCATTACCCTAAAACATCGAGTGTCTCCGTGGTTTTCACGGCAGCTGGCGTCGCCGACGGTGGCGAGAGGATCCTCGAGGAGGAACGGCCTGCTTGCACCGTGATCGAAACGAACCCGGGCGTTTCGCGAGGAAACGGAGCACCGCCTCGGGCGAGAAGAACGAAGACGAGAACGAGGTGTAGGAGAAAGAGGACGTCTGTCCTCTCTGCCACCTCTCCTTTCGCGCACCTTTCACGCGAGACGCACGATGTTTTTCGACCTGTCTCTCCCTTGGATTCCGTTTCTTATCTCTTCTCTGAGCTGTTCTCTTTTTTTTGCAGCTTGTTTGAGCTCAAAGCAGTCGGACTCTTGGAATTTATTTTCGCAGTTACCGTTTATTCTCATTTTTACCGCCTGTTGTTTCGTCTTTTTCATTTCTTTCGTTCTTTCCTTCCTCCCTCCCTTCCTTCCTTCTTTCTTCCTTTCTTTCTTTCTCTAGGGTGGAATTCAGTTCGTTCAGGTTGAAAGTAGTTCGTCGAATCGTAGGTGGAGATCGGAGTAAGCTAATTCGTCGCAAGAAAAACGAAGAACGGAGATTCTAAATGGTTTTCAAGATAGGGTTTTCGTTGTGGCGCTACGCTTTTCTTACCGATACGTAACGACGGTTTAGCGAAGAATTCGAAGAAACGGTTCGATTTCCTCGCAAATGGAAGTAAACCGGTTTAGAGATACAGGTAAAGTGAATTTTGTCAAATTTTCTATGAGGTTTTCGTCGTTGAACTACGTCTTAATTCGTATTCCGAATATCGCGCAGTATGCTTTACGATGTTAAAAGGAAATCAACGTTTGCCGCACGAACTTGTAGCCGAAAGCGTAACGCATAGCTCAAAGCCCTTGTCGAAAATGAACAGTGACGGTGCGGCAGGTAAGAGGAGTTTCCAAGTAATGGCAAACAGAATTTATACCCACTCGTGGATTCCGAGAGGTTAACCGTTGATTCGAAGGAGAGCTTTAGCTCGATTCCACCAAACTGGTAATAGCTAATAGACTCTTAACGAAGGTAATTGCGTTAATCGTTTAAAGATAATTAATTAAAGAAATTATCTACCGTACGCGTCCGCGTATGAGAAGAATAATCCGTTCGAAGTTTCTGAGAAACGCTACAACCAATGGATCTTAAAGAAATTTGAAGGAACTTGGTGTTTGCGACAGAAGAAGATATTCTTCGCAAGTAACGAAAGAACAATTCCATTATTTACAAAACTAATTATTCGATGAAGTAACTTGTCGGTGGTTACATATACTCGTAAGTACGTTTCTTTAAACGTGGCAACGATCTCTTTCCAGGCGTTTTTCCCTATATTGTAAGAGCTTCAAACTTTTACCTTTACTTTTAACTTCTACTTGTGTTCCATAGTGCGTCGCTTTAAAATTCTTAACCTTTGCTTAACCTTTGCATAGATATTTGAAATTCTTCGTTGAATTGAATTCGTTGCAGCCAAATGCTTCATTTCCACGTAAAATAACACAGTGATCGTACACGATATTATAAAACGAGATTAGCACTTACCTATTCGGATCCAGGAGCAAACGATTCGACGTGGTCACGCGTGCTGGCTAGGAAGAGTTTCGATCGATCTACGAATGTCTACAATTAGGGCACAAAAACGACATAAAATTATGTAAATCGATAAACTAAATCCGACAAATATAAAATAAATACAAGATAAGATTAATAAAAAAAAAAAAAAAAAAAAAATAGACGAAATTGTTGTTCATATCCGTAGCGCGTCAAATCGTCGTAATGCGAAACGCAAACGTAAATTAATACAAGTAAAATACGAGTAACGTAACGATTCGTAAAACGAAGACAACGGGGAAAGATCGCGCGTAACAAGAATTTTAGTCAAAGTACCAACGATGCTTACGTTTTAAATGCTTTAAGTATTTATTTAAACAAATCCCAACATTCCAAACATTGATAATCGTGTACGTGTACCTGTGTATGCACGTGACCTTCGCATTCGCGTACGTGTAAGTGTACATGTATGTCTTCTTTCGATTCCGTATGTAAATGACGCTGAAGACATCGGTGTTTCGCGCGTTAATTCATCGAGAATCCTGGATCCCTTTCTGGAAACTTTCTGAAAATTCAGAGGTACGTTTCAACGAACATCGACCATCGTTCGAAAGGATCGTCGAAGAAGAAACGCGCGAACAAATGATCGAAATCGAGGATCCGTCGATTCATCGACGAAAGTTTTTCAACGACAGGACATTCCAACTTCTTTCTCTCTGCTTCTCGCAATTTTACACGCACACACACGACCACGCAAAATTTGTTTCGCAATCTCCCTTCGTTTCTTTCGTTCAAAATTCAAACCACGTCGAGGCTCGAAAAGTCGTTCCGCTGAGATCCGACAATTTCTCCCGGGCGCAAAGATACACGAATTTTTTCACGGCGGCGGGCGTTGTTCGCCTAAACTAAATTAGTAGTTAGATTTTACTTACGGCTGGCCCCACGCGCGGTCTCCTTTTTCCCCTTTTCTTCCAGTTTTTTCTTTTTTCTTTTTTCTTTTTTCGCTCTTTCGTTACGTTCCAAACTCGCACGAAAGCTCGCAACGACTCGTTTCTCCTTCGTTATCGCGATCCGACTGCCTCTTGTTTCCGGTATCGATCGTTAGCTTCGCGTTTCTCGATCGCAGTTGCCTCTATCCCCGATACAAAAAAAAAAAGATAAAAAGAAAAGAAAGGAAACAAAAGTAAAACGGATAATGAAAAATGTTTCTTAGAGGGATATTAGGAAAAAGGTGTAATAGAAAATTTGCCGGAGGTAGGTGCGTTGATAGAACGACGAATCGAGAGGAAGGAGCTAGTGGTTTGAGTTTAGCGATGGAAAGGAAGAAATGTTAGCAACAACGTGGCGGTCTTTGATTTGAATTCTCCGTTTGCGTTTCTCGGGGAATGCTTTAAAAAGTAAGAATAACTTTCAAACAACCGCGAAGAAGGCAACAAAATATTTTAATATCGTAAACTTTAACTTTAATCGAAACAATTTGCTTATAACAAGTAGGATATTCAAATTTGTTAAACGTAATTGTAGATATTCTAGGAAAGACACATTTCATCCCTTTCGTAATGTTAAAGTCTCATTGTGTCGCTACTTTCGCGTCCGACTATCGTTGTCTGTTACTACTTGATATCGAATAGAAACATTCGCGTCGGGTATCTTAACTTACACGTTTCTCCGCTCAAAGAGGTAAATGCCATATCGTCCGTTACCATTTAATCTCTCGATCGTTAGAATTCTTAAACGCTGTAAATACTTTGACACGAAACGTTTAATTTAAAATGAATAGATCTCGCGTAAATCAGGTGCTGAACGTTTTTGTTATCAACTTGACAAACGGCTAACCTTGTTCCGCTATTCGGCGAAACTTAATCAAGGCTAATTTGTCGGAGGGAATGAGGAACAGCGAGGAACGTCGCTCGTAAACACTAGCATTTGTCAACGGTACGCGCTTGAAAGAGGACGCGACATTCTCAAAATTAACGATCGGCAGCTTCATCGACGACGAAAGTCCTTACGGTTTGCGTCTATATCAACGTCAACCGATATAATTTATTTCGAGAAGAATATTCATACCGTTTATACGGAATAAATTAAACGTTCGATAATACCAGCCAGGTTTAGCGCGAGATACGTTTCCTCATCAAATAAATAGTTGGATGTCGGAAAACAGGGCAACTATTCGCGTATCTTCGAAGATAGTAAGAATCATTTTGTAACGGCAATTTTCTTACAAAGAAAAATACATCAAACGCATAGTTGGATCGTACGTTCGAAATTAAGTTACGAACTAATATACTTGAAACGCATTTACGTACATACTAGGAGATGAGAAAATAAATATGGAACGAGGCAGAAAGCAAAATTTCATCCAAGCAATCCGAAATTCGACAGGAATTTCCCTGTCCCTGTCGGCACGCTCCAAGGAGAAACGAAAACATACACTCAGGATGGATCCACTTTTTTCTTTCCCTTTTCTTTTCAATCATATTCCCTGGCATCGAATATAATGTACAATTTATATTTCCTACTTCACCAACTGTTATTCATTTCATTCTCATCCTCTGTCACTCTGACACTCGCACTACGAATTTTCCTCTTGTCTCTTACTCTCTCTCGCTCTTGCTCTTTCTCTCTCTCTCTCTCTCTCTCTCTCACTCGCTCTATCTATCTATCTATCTATCTATCTATCTATCTGTTTATCTCTCTCCTTTTCTCTCTCCCTTTTACACGTATGTAACTAAGAACACTCGCGATTACACTGACGAGAACTTCAGATTCATCAATTCATTAGCTAGCAGGCTCCTTTCGTGGCGAACCTGCAGAGTTTCGCTTGATCAGGTCCATTTCCTCCCGTACGACTTCCTGCTCTCGACCGAAAAAGAAAACGAGATCCGGAAAGCCGAGGTCAGACCTTCCAATTCCTCGAATAATTCCACTTAGTGCTCCGACAAATCCGGATGAAGGAAGCCCGAGGTATCCTGCTGGGCTTCCTCGGCGCGCGCCTTGTCTTTTGGGTTCCTGAGATTATATCAATCCCCTCGTTTCACAGTGTCGAGCGTCGCGACGACTCTCGGCGACGGTTCAACTTCTGCTCGACGCCGACTCTGTCGATATCCATCCGTCGTTCCTCGTTTTTTTCTATCCAACTTCTCTCTCTCTCTCTCTCTCTCTCTCTCTCTCTCTCTCTCTGATTCTTCATCGTCCACCTTGTATAGCTTTCGAAGGAGGAAGACAAAGAGTCGATGCTTTTTGCGCGAGATCTTTAAAAAAAATGCTGCGTCTTCTTTCCTTCTGTTTTCTTGCCCGAAGGAAGGATATCGTAAAACTTGACGACTTCTCGATATCGCTGGTACTCGAACAAACTCGGTCAAGCAAATCGAGAACCGTTTAAATTTAAATTCGATGGATCTATGATAAATTTGAACGTACGAAATATATTCACGCGATCAACAACCAATAAAATCGTTGCCAAAAATTCTCCCCAGTGGCGGACGCTGCGTTGTCCTCCGTTGTTGTTTATCCGTCGTTATCGCTCGTCCGTTCCGTTGCTTCCTCCTTTTCTCCGCTTTTCATCGAGTTGTAAGAAATATTGGAAAATATCTCCGTCGAATCTCGTAGGAACGTGGTGGGTTGCCTGATTCGACTTTGACGTTGCTTCCCGTCGCGTCTATTATATCGCTTCGAGTATCGAATTCTTTTAAGGCCATCGATTTGTGCTTTTATTTGCTGTCTTATGTGTCTTCGTTAATCCGTTTATCGATTCTTCGAAGATAGATACTAAACTGGCGTCGATCTTCGGCTACGAATATTCTCTGGAGCGCGACGTAAAACCGTGAACGCCGACTCCTCTCTTTCGAAAGCACGCGCTTGAAACTGTCGATCCTCTTGCAACCCGTGTTTCCTTCGTACACGCACGATGTCTCTCGAACGTCGTAGGCCTATGCAGAATCTCAAATTCTTAAGCGCGAAGAAACTCCCGAAAGTTATGGCGCGTTGCAACAACGGACTTTGGCTTGGAACGCTCGAAACGCTGAATTTCTTCTTGGTCGAAGCTGTTGGTCGACTACCGCCAGCAGTAGCGACGATCGAGGATCGCTCGACAGGTTTACTACGAATGGTCGGAATGGGCCAGTGAACGAGTTTTCGGCAAAAGGAGATCGCAACAAGCTACTCTCCTCATACGGAAATTTCTTGGATCTGAACACGTTTCTTGGCGCTACCGGGTGTGCCAGGTTGCCTGAGGATTCCTGGACAGGACAGGCTGACGTTGGGTGCTGGAGCTTTCGGAGGCGGTGGAGGTTCCGGAAGATTCTCGTCGTCGTTATCGTCGCTGCCGCTATCCCCGTCGTCGTCGCCGTCCTCGTCGTCGTCGTCGTCGTCGTCGTCGTCGTCGTCGTCGTCGTCCATCCTGGCAGTGGTCGCGTCTACGCAAGGCGATGGAGTGCGCGTCCTCTGGACGCACGGACTTCTACTGTACAACGGTGGTTCTAACACTCTCTTGCCTCCGCCTGGAGGCGGAGAACATTGGAACTCCTGCAACTGTAATTCCAACTCCTGCGCCAGTTTCGCTTTATGCGGTGGCGGACTCGAAGACGGCGAGTCCATCAGATTCAAGGAAGATAGCCTCTGTTTTCCGGAGGACACCTCGATACCGGAACATCCTGCTTCCAATAGCTCCTCCTTCTTCTTATCTCCAAAGCCCGAAGATAAACCTCCAGCCGCGTTCGAAGCGTTCCTGTCCCTCTGATGGTAGATGCCGGCGAAAATGAGAATGTTCAGTAGCAAGAGAAACACGCCAACGGCTATGGTGACTGTGAGGGCTGTGGTGTAGCTTTGATAATGACTGGAGGCCAGCTTTCTAAGAAGATTGTTAGGCGCTGGGCCCAGGTTCGGATGCTGCAAAGTTCTCGAGGTAGTGGCCACGGTGGTCGCGACCGTGGCGTTCGGCGTGCACTCGGTGGTCGATATCGCGCTCGAGATCGAGGATGGCTCGGTGGGCGACGGTACCGGGAGCGGAGGCGCTGGCAACGGTAGCGCTTCGGTCTGCTGGCGCACCGCACCTTCGTACAGGCTAGGACTGTCGACCAGATGATGGTGACGCATGCTGATTTCGTATCCGGGTCGATGTAGTTGCGGCAACAGATTCAACCACAGAGACATCTTGTGGCCCCTGTAATGCGACCGCATTTCCGTGCTACGACCGGCCTCTAGGTACAGCTGATTTATCGAATCGTACGAGTCCCAAAACGGCGGGCTGGTCGGAAGCCCGTCGGATCCCGATGTCAACGGGCTGACGCCGTTCGGGTCCCTGAAACATCGCGCGTGCGCCAACACGCGCGTCTCGATCAAACGGTCTCTGCTATAGGATACGGATCGCGCTCTGAACCTTGATCGGTTCGAGGAGCGGCTATCTCGCTACTATTCAAAATCCGGGGATTCCGGGGTACGTTCGTCTTGTTACAGAGGACGTTTAACACGGATAAAAGCGATTACAGATACCTGCGATTTAGCAAACACGTCCGCGTTTCTTTTTTTCTTTCGGATCTGCGTGCTATTATATGTCCAAGCAAAGAACAAAAAAAAAAAAAGTTGAAGAAGAAAACCACCGAGTTCTCGCGTTCTTGTTTACGAGAGTATGAAAGAATCAACGAAACGATGTTCGCAAGTAGGAAAATATAGATTCCACCGAGCTGAGATTCGAGGAGATGCGTTGAATCGAATCGTGGAAATTTTTCTAATCGCGGAATACTTAAACGATAATGATACTTTAAAGCATAGAAGAGCGCAGATTTCTATATCGTCGAAGCTGTTGGCCAATTCGTTTTGCTCGTTTGATTTTCGTGTTATACTCTTTGTGCGTTCAACGATAGATCTAAACACATTTTCTCGAGTTTCTTTCAAACGTTACTTAATCTTAAACGTTACATGTACATCTTTCCCTTAGATATAAATTTTATTTGGAAAAAATACATGAAATCGTTAAATCGTGGAAAATACGTCAGTCGTTTAAAGTTAACGAATCTGTAAAATCAAATTTTCAAGTATAATAAAATTGATTTTTCTACTGCTGGAAACTAATTTTCGCGAGAAATTATCTGATATTATCTTAATGTAATTATCTTATACCGTGTGATTAGGGAGTCAGGGACAGGTCATATCGATATCGAATTACACAACGCGCTCTAATCCGACGATTATATTATTAGTCCAAACTCTAACTCGAGGAACGCGTAACTTTAGCTAATTGTATTCGGTTCAGGAAACGCGGCAGAGCACGTAACAAGAAACTAGCCTCGCGTCATCGTAATTGTAAGTTTAGAACTTGCAGCTGACTACGTTGCCATTTGCTTCGTTATCAGAATTCCTGGCGGTCCTGCCTCGGTTCCCCATAGTCGTCGTCGCCGTTTTCACGAACGCGTACCGTCGTCCCAACACGCTCAACTTCCTCCGCTTTAAATCGCCGAAATTAAGAAGAACGATCGACTATCGTCCGTCGGTTTCGATCGTTTCAGCTCGAAGCCGATCGGAAAACTAAGCGCCTTGGTAATTCGAAAAGTTGTGCCGAACGTGTTGATTAAAGTTTCGCGATCGGAGCCGCTGCGATCGTGTTAATTAAGACGTTGATATTTTGATAGCGACATCGATGGGAGTGTCGTGTATGCGCGTTGCGATATCGAGACGGTTCTAATTTCTTTCAAAGTCGCAGCAAGTGGGAAGAAAGCGTTCTTTCGGGTGAAAACGAAAAGTTTGCAAGCAGAAAGTTTCCCTTCGGTTTTATTTGTCTTCCGCTGCGTAGAAATAATCGTAAGGAGTTTCTATCGTCTTTTGCCATAGAATTCACCGATGGATCGACCGTGATCGTGGATAGTTTCCAGTTGTTAAATTACGAAGAAAAACAATAACGAGATTTCGTTACGAGAACAAGGAAAGAATTGCAAAGGAGATAAGAAGTAAGATTTTACTTGCATTTTTAACCGAAATCTCAGCTACCATGGACGCGAAAAAGGAAAAAGTTTCCGATTCTGCAATTTTAAACGCAACAGAAATTTCAGTCGAACTTCGAATGGTTCGCGTTGATGCTCGAGCTGGGTAAAATCGTATTTGCATGAAAATGGCGTTGCGCACTCGTCTGAAGACCGTGATCGTCTCGTCTGTTGGACCAATTAAATTAATAAAAATTAGATTGCACGGTAAGACAGAAAAATGGATCAACTGGAACGTCGTTTCCTCGTCAAGCATGGTTGTGATAAAGTGAAAAATACCGACTAAGGCATATCGGACGACGAAGCTCTGCAATTCCAAATCAAATCACAACTGTTATCTGTGAGCTTTATCGAGGCAATTTTCTTTAACGATAATAGCATTTTACGAAGCTTTCGGGACTGTTTCCTGAACGCCGTCTTTCAACGCCGTCCTGGATGCGCTGCTAATTTTACGATTGCTCTTAAAGAATCTTACTTTTTAGTCGATCGTTCAGGAAATAAAAAGAGAAAGGCAAGCTTTCGGGGAAAACATGCGTTTGATCGATTAAAAAATTGTTCGAAGCCCCTGAAAAAATATAATTTTAGTTCATTAAATACCTCACTCGTTTTATTCGAGCGCTGTGGCAATCGAAAATTAAAAAATAATTTCTTAAAATTAAAATATTTACTTTAATCTCTTACGAAGGCACGTCGAAGTAACAATTTCTCAACGTCGTATTAGCAAATTTTTAATCTATTGTCAAGTCTTGATTAAATTCTTCGTAAATACGCGATGGAATATTGAAAAATACTTGACGTAGAAAGCGAGTCAACGGGCGTCGAACAGGTCGCGCGCGATATCACGCTGAAAACGACCAAGTATCGGCTACCTTTCCGACGAATCCAGTCGTCGAAAGGAAACAGAGTGTCGACTCCGAGAAGTTGCCGTGTCCGGGAACGGAGTACGATCGCGTCTGCACGACCGTGCGAGTAAAATGCAAAGCCGAGAACCAACTTGGCAAACGGGCAACAAAGACGGAAAGACTCACCCGCGTCTTACGAAGTTGGCCAAGTAGTGGACCAGCAGTTTGGACAGGTTCTCATCGGCCAAAGTGTAGTTGGCCTGGGCGAAGAGAACGGACACGACCTCTCCGCGGAGAAGAGGTATCCCCAAAAGATAGGGCACCTCCTCGCCCCTCTGACTTGGTCGGTCGCCGAGCTGAAAATGCAAAAAGTAACCACGTCCTCCGGACGCCGAGTGCAGCAATGCGAGCCTTAGGAGAGGAGCAGCGACCTGACCGTCGCCGAGCAGGGACAGCAGGCCCTCGCAGATCGCCGACGGACTCTGCTCGCCTCTCTCCCAGTCCGTGTACTCGTTACGGAGGGTCGAGTAGATCTCGTGAAGGTGGTAACGATAGGTGTTTCGCACGTAAGTGCGCAAAATACGATCTCTCCTGGTCTCGTTCAAACCGTTCTGCAATCATATCGGATGGATGGTTGATGGACATCTTTCTTTTCGAGGGACACTCGTAAAACTTTCGCATCGGCCGATCGTAAAACTTTATTGTACGCTTGGCTTTTTTCGGAGTCGAGGTATATCGCGATATGGCCGAGGATGGACGAGGTATGCGCCTTTCTCGTTGCTTTACTCCTGCTTTCGTACGTGAAAAATGCTTTATCGAAATTTATCCTACAAGTTACGCATCGTTTCTAGAAAAGTATCTTTACGCAGACTGCGATTAACACGGTATCGATCGGTCGATATAGTTTGCCTCGTGATCTGCGATCGATGTTTCCTATTGTTCAGATTTTCCTTTCTTAATCGTTCTTTCGCTATAGCTGTTAGCCGACTTTAATCGAGCTTGATCCAAACGTTTCGAGAAAATCACAAAACGCCTTAACCGAATGTAGCAACAATGTAAAATCACGCGTGAACGCATACCTCTGTGTGCGTGCGTGTTTCTGTTTGTGTCTGGGAGGGGGAGCTGTCGTTTGACAGCCGAGGCGCTGTCAGGCTCTTATCCCTGAGGGAGAAACCAGAGTCTAGAAGTATCAGTCTAAACCTAATGCGAAATAATTGGCGTTTCGGGGCGTGGCTTTTGTTACCGCGGCGTCTGCTAGCCGAAATTGGAAATATGTATTAAGCGAATTTTCAAAATGACAAACGCTCCGACTGGTACACAGAGTCTGTGCTAGACTTCGCGCGTAAACGAACGATCGAAACGGCACCGTGAAACGTTCGATCGTTATCAAATTGTCAAGGAGCCGCGGAAATACGCGCTTTAGCGAACTATCCATCGACCGTAACCGTCGGATCGTCGATAATATTCGACACGAATCGGTGGCCGCATTTTGCGACAATACGCGTTCGCTAATTAATAATTTATCGAGTTCGTGTCAATTATCGGCGCGTGCCGGCTGCACGTGAACCCGTTCGCGTCTCGTCAAACTCGTTATCACGATTAAAAATGATTGAACGTAGATCCCACAGCCTGACCAAATTCGACGCGCGAATTAAGAAAGAAATACGTAGAATGACATATGGAAAAAGTATCGCGTTCTAGTCTAACAGAATTACAGTCATTTTTCTATCAGAACGCGTATAGCAAACGCGACGCTTGTCGATAATTAGAAAAATCATTTTAAAATCTTCTAAAGGCCATTATAAAAGCAGTTTTTGTACGGAGCGATATTACGATAATTCTATTAAAATACAATTTTCATGTTTATTTGCGCAGCAAAGCGAAACACGAGGACGATAATAATAACGACATCGTTTAACGTGGATCGATCTTGAAAATTACGCGTAACATGGAAAGATATGGTCGACAATTTGCATCGAAAAATTATTCGAACACTTCCATTCGAGTTCTCCGTTGCAATCGCGTCGAATGACCATAATCCCAGCTCAGGGAACCTCAAACACCTCAGGATAGGACGTATCGAGCACGATTTCCGACCGAGCTGGTCAAAGCGAATAAGCTGTAACGAACAGACTCGGAGGCTTCGTTAGTGTTGAATAAGTAAATGCCACGCGCACGTTCGATCGACCCACTTACGCTTCCGACTTACCTGTAGATCGTCGTCGGTGAGGTTTATCCAAGCTTCCTCGGACGTCAATCCCAACAGGAGATCTCGATCGCCGAAATTAGCAAACTCGGTGCCTGGTCCAGGTATCAGGGGCATCAGTCCCGAGGAGGAGGCAGTCGGTTGGAAATTCTTGACATCGGGAACAGGAGAAAGACCATATTGAACGTAGCCGTGGTGTCGCGATAAGTCGATCTCGAGGCGAACTCTCCGTGCAATTAAGTCGACGCCCGCGAAAGGCAAGTTGCGGGCAACTATCGATTTTCGGGTCGACTTCCGATTGCCGGCAGTCGCTGTGTAACTGCAGCTACACCGTATACTTTGTGGCTTTTAATTAAAAGTTGGCCGACCGGCGATCTTGCCTAGCGATACGCTCTCTATCGATTTTCGAAAAGGAAAGGAAATACGGAAAAGAGGAGAAAGGAAAGCGACAAAGAAAAGGGAAAGAAGAAGCGAGCAACGCGGAAGCGGTGGATTAACGGCAGGGGCGCGACGCGACGCGAGGTTAGAACTTAATACCCTGTTCTTCCATCGCTCGACATCTGTCAGTCGGTTGTCGGTTCAATTAGCAAACTCATCGCTTACACGTCGCCTCGTCCGTTATTTCGCGCGGCCGAAATGTCTAACGGCGCGACTGCGAGCCTGCGCTTTCATCGTCGAGCGTCTGTCCCGCTTCGTCGGTACGCTTGGTTAAGAGGATTCCTCGTTTTCATTCACACAGGATTCTAGATAATTTGGCTTTCGATCTGTGCGTGACCGAGTTCGATTCGACCGATGACCAGCGTTCCAAAAGCGTGCTTCGAGCGTGGGAGTTTAAGGAACGTATTCGAACGCATCCGAATATTTCAACGAAGGTTGAAACGTTCTGAAAACGACATCGATTGTCCGAACAACGTAACATAGCAGGGATAAGTGCAGGATAAGTAAGAACGCAGGAAGAAACATCGTATCGAGTCATCGGTAGATCGGAAATATCGGTAATAGGTTATTTGGTAAGTAACGCGGTTTCTCGGAGAGCTTAGTTCGAAATAACGAAACTCGTTACGATACGTAGCAGTCGTATGAAGGAAAGGTTTTACTGAACGTCTGGGTAGAGATACCTGATTGATCGGTGGAGGCATGACCGCCCCATCGACGAAAGGAGCGAATCCCGAAGTGAATCTCGGGGTATCCCACTGCACGGCGAGAAGCTCTTCCAAACTCCGCAAACGAAGGCACGGTGCGATATCGTCAGCCTCCACGTCACCAGAGCATTCGGTCTGATTGGCGACGTGACGTTTCGCCGTTAACGGATCACGCTGTATAGCCCAGGGTGACAAGGCAGAACCGCCGAGTAAAACTACTCTCTCGACCAGCTCTGCGATATAAAAGACGTGAAACCGCGTAATACGACGTTACGGTGATTTCTCGGGAAATAGGGAAATGGAAATTTGTTTGATTTGTAACTTGGCCTGTGACGAATCTACGCACGAATGGAAATTTCCTATTATACCTAGCTGTAGAATTTGATTTCGGTAAAATCAACGTTTTGTATACGCGTAACCACGAAGTTGACTCGATCGACGAATCTCGCGTGTTCTTTCCAATACGCTGTTCAAACAGTTTACCTAGCGTATATGTACGCTTTGACCGGAGTTGCTAAAAACGAATCGCCGTTTCTTTTTATTCTCCTCGCGAACGTTATACATAGCATAGCAGAATTTATTTAATCTTCTCGTGCTTCGTCCCATCTCCAACTAGAAAAGCGAAACGCGTAACAAAGAAACGACTTTCGTTTACGGATAAATAAACGAGTATATTCGAGAAAGTAAAGTTCTTGGAATCGAACGAATCGACGTTGCGCGCACGATCGTTCGGTCGTTGAGTCGACCTCGTCGTTTCGACCAAGAGCGCCGCGTGCCGGGGCATTAGGGGCGAGTCGGCGAAGCCCCGATGGCGCCGAGGGACGGTAAAACGTATCGCGGAAGGGCATTAAAAGGAGGACGCGAGGTAGGTTCGTTAGCGCGGAATGGAGGTGCAATCTAGAAACGCGTCCAGGTTCACCACCGCCCTTGGCGATTCTGCTACCCTTATTCTCTGTCTGCACTCGAGGAAGCTTGTTAAGGTCTCTAGTGGCCGTCGACAACGAAGACGGCCGTGTCACCGTTGCCGTTGTCGTCGTCCCCGAGGAATATCCCCTCGACTGTGCTCTTCCCGCGCGAGTATCCTGACACCTTTGACTTCACCGGCGCGCGACGAAACACGGAACGGTACGCTAGAGGAATCGAGGTGAATGGCGGCGAACTAGAATCGGAATGGTTTCCGCGAAACGAGCTATGGCTGCGTCGAGTGCGATATCTGATTTCGCAACGATGCTCGCTTCCTACGTACCGTACTATCTGTATAGAAGAGATGGCAATTTGCTCCATACACATGTACGTACGTAGACGGAGCAAGCCAGAAATTAATATCGGTTGTAGCAAATATCAGTGAGTAGTAAATAAATATTTCGCCCGATAGAAGAATATCAACGTTCTTTCTATCGATTAACTCCCATCCGCCCGCTATTTGCTCTTATCCTTGCGTCTCGGTCATCGCGTACCTGCAAACAGTTGACACACGCACAACGGACGTTCTTACCGCATGCGTGCATCTCATCGTCGGTGTACGCGTGTCCATTCTCCCAATTAACTCTCCATCGTTGTTAACAATCCATTCGATTCGCAAAAAATTCATACGAATCTTTCACGCTCGTACATTGTATCGTTCCCTCGTTAATGCAAACGCAAGATTGGATCGTGCAAATCCGAACACGGTGGAACGGTCGAATTAAAGATACGCGGCATTTGTATTCAAATAATTCCTAGAGAATTACGAATTTACGAATCAAAGGATACTATTACCTCTTGCCATGGGTGAGACGGCTAAAAAATTGGCGAGCGCGGCTCCTGTACCGTGGCCAAAGAGCGTCAATCGATCGGGGTCGCCGCCAAAAGCGCCGAGATTCTCGTGTAACCAGTGAAGGCCTGCCACTAGATCCATCAATCCGTAATTTCCTTGCGCGCTCCCTTTCGGACCTGTTTTAAGGAAGCCTGCGAGAAAAAAAGAAAAATTCTCCGATCAAACGCCTTTAAACGCTTTTCGATATCGTTAAAAGCGGAAAGAGATATTTCAAACGCTCTGTACATCGTCGCGTTACAAACGGACGACAAACGAACACCGACCTTCGTCAAACGTAAAGCGTAACGATTTCGTACAACCTTCTAATTTACTGTGACTTTTAGAATTATCCAAGATGCGTTTGTAACGTAATAAGGTAGCTTGATCCTACTCGGAAAATTACTTTAGGAAGCTACTGGCAATTTCGAATATAGTTTCGTTGCTTCGCGGCATTGCTGAAAATTTCACGAACACCAGGCGGTTGACGTTTCAATTCGAGTTAGAGCACGCCGGAGGAACGGATGAATCGTGGGTTCTCCGTATGCTTCTTGGTCGCGCAGCCATCAACGCCATTGCTCTAGAAATTGCCACAATGCGATCGTTAAAGTTCCTTAACTTGTCCGATCGTCCCTTTCTTGTCGTCGGATACGACGTTTTCGTATATGGAAGCACGAAACGATCTAAGACAAGCTGTCGCCGATAACGTTGAATCTTTAACTATGTCGTAGTGATTCGAGGGTTTTTCGAACGAATTATGTTCTCGTTTCGTTGACTCGGCACTACGAGCGAATCCGTAAATTTCGTTGATTCGTTATTCCACTTTTCTGTGGATCGGTAGCTTGTCTATTCGAGAATTTACTCAGGATTTTACGTATCATTGCGTTTCTATTTCCGTAATCATTTGCAAGGATTACAAATATCTTCGTAGCATCTGATATACGTATATACTAGGCGAGTGCAGTAATTGGGCCGCGCTCTATTACTTCTGGAAGAACAGTTGCCTGGTATTAATCTCGCGAGCAAATAAATAATCGTGAAGTAATTGTCGAACAACGTAATTAATCTGAGATTTACAACCACGAGAAAAGAATGTGGCCAGTCCGCAAGACGCGACATTTATCGATGTTTCCAATATATTTGGTTCGTTTTCTTGCGTAATATCATTGATGGCAATTTATAATGGAAAATGGGATTTATAGTATATAATTCCATGATATATAAAAGTTGATATTCCGAGAAAGTACCTGTACCAGCGTGTCTAATTTAAAAGAATTACTCAAATATCCCATATTGCTTATTTTCATATACCGTTACTCCCACTAACTAACTAATTAAATTGGTAAATGAATCTGTACTGCGTCAACATTTGTTCGCGTTATACGACAATTCTAATTAAATAGCGTCGTAATTTGTCCGAATAATGAATCGAGACTAAAAACGGTGACGTACGTATTTGGAATTTTGAAGAACAGCGAAGATGAAGAAGAACGAATGATTAAATAGAAAACTATTTGATTTGGTTCGGGTGGGAACAGAGCAGAACGGACATGAAACCGAATGTATCGAATTTAATTAAAAATGTCGATCGTAATTTCATAAAATATACGTAATTGTCGGTAATACCGTGACTACGAATTTTATCACCGTAACAAAGTCTTTTCGACGTTCTTCGGTTAAGAAACATACTTCAGCTTCTCGACAAAACACGGTGTGTATATCGATCGATCGTTCGTGTATACGATACAGTGTCTATAGATATATCGTATTCTCGCTACCTAAGAGGTTTAAGGGTTCTATTCTACGATGTTCCTCGCTCGCACTTTCCGTACTCCTGTACCACACATGTGCAAACCTTTAGCAAATAGATAGACTGGAACTAATCTAACCAACTTACAGCGACACGATACCCTCGATACTGTATACACGATAGCGTATCTCGATGAAAATGAATTCTCAACTCTCTTCTCTTGCACTTTGACGATATTTTTTCTACTTTTTTGTGCTCGAATCCGGAATTACCATGATTACGTGGCACGTAGTCCGATAGGTACGTTAAATCCGCCGAGTGTGTTTCGAAAAGAACAATCGTAGCGATTAACACGACAGATATAACATTTGGACAGAAAATAACGTGTTGGAGGTACCACCTGTTTTATTAAACTTTATATTGCATTATTACGTAAAAGTTTATTGATAGCTGTTTACGTTCGACTTAATTTATAATATAATTACAGGCTAAAGTACGTTGCATAATATAAAAATATGTATCGAAAATTACAAAAAGTATAATCCCGGTAGAATAGAAACATGTATATATACATATATAAGCGTGTTATAAAGCGCGATTCTTTTATACGGAGCCGCGTTTAAACGTAGTTGAGATGTAACGAGCGAGTCTTGTAACACCAAAGGGGAGGCAATAAACTGCTACTGCTATTTCACGTGTTTAAATGGGAATTGCAAATTGTAATTAGAAGCTGAAACACAGAGTTGTCTTCTACGTATTTCTTAAGTGCAATTAACGCGTCATAAACTTGGAAAAACACTCGGGACCAGACTAGAATTTAATATTACGAAATGCACTCGCGTTAAGGCCTACATTAGGACTCGTATAATATCTTTAAGTTGCAATAATCTCGCACGAAACACATTTAACGTGAAATTTATGAAATGGCTGAAAACCCTTTTATTAACCGTCTCGAGCTTCTATTTACATATTCGTATCGAATTAAATCTTAAAGAGTAATCCAACTGCCTGCATTAGCTAATTTGGATATCGAAATTGTCAAATCTGCGAATCGCTAGAACAGTTGGTTTTTTTAATGGTATATCTTGATTTTATAATTTACAAATACTTTTATATAAAGTCCCGCAAATTTGGAGCTCGATTTGTAAATAACAAAGCGTCGAATGAAATGCTACCACAAGTAGGAGATACCAGTAAATAAACATAAATAATTACACAAACAGATTTTTTATTATTCAAGTGCCAAAATTTTCGACTCATTCTCATTCTCATTCTCGACTCAAAAACATTCGTACAATGGGAGCCTAAATTTGAGATGGGATTGGGAAATTGACAGAAGGTTCCTCCACGTGCAAAGATAAGTCGAAAATGTAAATTTTGCTTCGGCCTTCAAAGCGCCTCGTTCTTAGAGGAATGAAATTCAAAACACGTTTAGTCTATTCGACAAATTTTCAAATTCGATTTTCTTCAAAACGAATTTTTCCACGTAGTTTTGTTATTCTTGAGTTTCGTCCTATCTCGAGTTACAGAATTTTTCTGAATTCACGGCGAATTTAGGCCCGCGGTGTATAGAAAAGAGAAAGAAGAGAAAAGTAACTATCGATTCTAAAATTGTCTATATTTCATGCTTCGGAATTTGTCGAGCTCGTAGCATCTCGAATCGTAAAAAACATACAAAATACCATATGATGGAGAAATATTACCGAAATTGAGTATTTCCGGTACATATGTTTAATTAAAAATTCGCATCTTGTGATCTTTTAAATATTTAAGAATCTTGGAAATTTATATCTCCTACGTACGAATTATTTAGGTTGATCACAATATAAAGTAGCATATAACAATCTACTCGTCTGTTCCAGGTATAAAGTTCTAAAGGTATAAAAGTATAAAGCAGTCGTTCTCAAAGTAAGTGAGTCGATGAACTTCTAATTTACGCAAATACGCGATACTGCAGCTCGATTGGTTTAATTATGACCACGACGGAGATCCAGAGTACTGATTACCTTTAGCATTTACCCTAACAATGTTACACCGCCGCTTCCGTAATTACTCAAAGCTTATCGCTCGTTTCATTAGGTTCGACTCGAGTTCGAAACCGCCGGTTCAAGGTTATTCAGAGAGTAATCGGAAACTCGCTGGCGGGAAGCTACGCGAAGGATATTGCTCCGCGTACTTGGTGGTCGAATCCCGAATTGCCTGTACGGGAACTTTCCAATTAAAATGCAAATTTTCACCTCGTCGCGATTCGGCCAACGATCGCTCTTCTCCGTTTCCTCGATAAAGACGCTGACATCTTTGATCGATTTGCTCGAAATATTAAAGGGGTGCGTTGTTATACTCGACGATAGAACCGTTATTTAATCGGATATAGTACGCGAGAAAAGGAAACGAGATAAAATTTGTCGAGCCGCGTAAGTATCGAGTTGCTCTTTCGATTTCCCCGAAAATTGCTACACATTTTACTCGGGATGTAACACGTGCTACGATAACGGATATCTTTAAAGCTTATTATCGAAATTACTATTGCGTTTTAAACGGTATTCTAAACGCGTTAAACGGAATAAAATTACGTAGACCAGACATTTTGAACGGAAGCTGCTCTCTCGGCGAAATCAAATGCCAAACTCCAGACTATCGATTCATTTATGTAGTAGATTCATGGAGTGCAGCTATTCAACGCGTCACGCGCGATTGTATACGATTTTATCAGTCGTGTTGCAGAGTTCAATACCGGCGCGAGTCGACGTGACAAGAAAACTAGACTTCACCATCCAAGGTTTTGCTCGGCCGGTTGTTCGATTTCGGCTTTCAGCGAGAACAAGTTCTCGTCAAGATTTAACGCCGGCTGTGATTTACGATTTAACCAGTCGATTTCAATTTCAATAGCTTCCTCTTTCGCTCAACTTTGACAGACTTGCGCAAAAATGACGAATTTTAGTTAGCCACTTTAACGGTAATTTAGGTTTAGAAAGCCGTTTATCCAACGATTATGTACAAACCACTTTTTAACGAAGCGATATTAACTTGTGGTATCGAAGGTGTTTCAACTTTTTCATATCTCGTTATAAATAACAAATTTTTTAAGCATCTTTCACTCTTCGGCAATTTTCTCCGCTCGAAACTTGCTTACGATAACATCATTCCACGTTGTATCCTATAAAATTACGTTATATACTCTTGCGTATTTTATCAAAATTTGCGCACGAACGATTCTTTATTTCATTATCTGTTGTTCGTTATATCAAACCGCGCCATGTATGAACATTCGTGTTTAAATAAAACCGTTAGTCGATAAAAGAGAACGATATATCTAGATCGAACGAGAACTTGTAATTACGATCCTACACTTTGCTTCGCTGAATTTATGTGACTTTTACTTGCACGCGTATCCTCGTAGTCGTCCTCATCGGTGCTCGAACTTACAACGCTGAACGCTCGATAAAGGTTGAGCTCTGTTCGCGACGACGCTAGACAGGCTGCGATGCGCGTGCAGGTGGAAATTTAACGGGTCTCGTAACCGAAACGAGAGTGGAAAACGGGTCGGAAAAGAAACAGGAAGAAGTTGGAATCGATCGACGCGACGGCGACGTATCGGGTAACGCCGTGGGCGCCATTGTTTCGGTTTAACAGCAAGCGAAACATACAGAGAGACGCTTCCAATTCTAACAAAGGGAAGCAACGAAACAGCCGCGAGTCGAGAGTCGGGGATATTATATTTTGGTTATAATCGAACTTTGTATCGTTTAATGAGAGCGATCTCTATTATTCGATTGTTAATTAAATCGTTCGAAGATCAGCCAATACGTCGTACTTCCATCGGTGATACATTTCTCTAGCAGAAGACGATGTATATTACGCTGCTTAATCGGAATACGAGTGCACAGAACAGAAGTGTACAAATCGTCGGCGAGATGGTTCTCGTTGGAAGAATTGCCACGTTCGTTCATCCAGCGAAAGGAGTTGGAGAAATTTCAGAGCGAACGAAGACGATACTATATCTTCTAGATATTCGTTCGATTTGCTGCATTTCGCTATCGCATAGGAAATCTCGGAAACACGCAAAAATTTGAAATTCCTTCTACGACCGTCCACGGGCGCGTCAGCGAATAGATAGTAGCGAATTGTGCACGTGCACGGCCCGTACTCCGCTACACCGAACAACCACCTATTGTACCACGGGAACGAGTTGTCCCGAATGGGCGACATTCTGCTCGATTTATCCTGAATTTATAGCACGCCTATCTGCCAAGTGTCGACGCTCGCTATCCCACCATCGCTATCGGTCAATTACATTCGACGAGCGACGAGTAAAAATAGAAAGTAACAATGAGCGAGGGTTTTCGATTCACCGTACGTTGTTGGAAATCCAGCTTTTAATATTCTCGTCGATCGCTCCAATAACAAATAAAACATTGCTTGGAAATGTAAGAAAGCGACGTATCTTTTGAAAACTTCGTGTTACAACATAATCTTTTGCTACATTTGATCGCGCTATCGGTAGTTATCGTCGATATGTCCGTAACGATATCGTTAAACGTTCAGATTTTAAAAAGGTTGAAGCAAATTTTAATCCTGCCGACCAGGTCGAACGATGAATTACGATGCAAGTTACGATCAGCCGACTCTTAAGAGCGTAGGGGAAGCAAGAAACCGAAGTTAGGCTTTCCAGCCACGGATGGAATCGAACGAGAGCGCGATTTCGCGCGCTCCGTCGCTCCGTCGCTCCGTCTTATGGCAATCCGATACCGATAGCAGCACCGTTCCTATTCGACTGCCGCTCGTTGATTATTCTTTTATCCCGGGAACTTGGTATTTTAAAAGAAAAACCGCCGACGTCGATCGCGAGCAACGGATAAAAGAAGAGGCGAGCAGGAGGGCCAGAATTATGGTCGTCGAATGAAAGTGCGCTTCTTTTTCTCTCCTTTCCGCCTCTGTTTTTTCTTCTTCTCTCTTTCGTCGTTTTCCCAACAATCTAAATTCTACCGGCTCTTTCGAGCAGTCTCCTTCCTCGCGAGTGCTAAATTTTTTCTTCGGCCCTTGCTTAATTAAAAATTGCACCGGCAATTTGTGATTACGAGCCAATCGCCCTGCTAGAGAACACTTGACAATTCGACGTTACGACGTCGATTTAGCTGGGAAATCCTTGATCGTTGCTGTCGTGTCCCGCGAAATTCAAAGAAGTCTTTAAAATCGTAGAGGAAGAGGGAGAAGAAAAAGGGCTTTAGAGGGCTTATAGAGGGAGCTGTTTCACGTTTGAATCTCGCCTTATCGCCGGAGAGTGTTTTTATTGTCGTTATATTTCCTTTGTTTTCTTTGCCCCTTTGTTCCACGGCCTTTGGGTTTTGCACTCGCATCAAGGGCGTCGTTTTCCTACCGACGGTCCTCTTTATTTCGCGAATTCTCTAAACGAAAAAGGATCTTTCGATCCGGTAATCGATGAACGTGTACTGAGATCTCTCGACGACCTTGCAGCGTTTTCTCTATTAGGAGAAATGCTCTACGGTAGACGCGTTAATTGCGATTAATTTCAGATTTTCTTTTGATAACGTTTGCAATAATTTTGTCATCTATCGTACGCGTGATACTTCCTAACTTTAAATCTAACGTTCACGCATCTCGCGCGACATTTGCAATTTCCTGCGCTTCCGTGGATTTGTAACAACGACCGATCAGGGAAATTGGCGCGCTACTTGAACTCGCGCATCCAAAATACCACCGAATAAGATCACCATAGAATCGAGTTCAAACATTCAACAGATCCTTGCCTCTCTGTCGTCCCTTTGAAACCGAGCATCCGCCATCCCTTCTGTCTCATTTCGCGTTTAATTTCGTATTCGAGGGTTCATTTGCTGCGTCGAATGGCCGTATAAGTACTATTCGAGTTGTCGTTTAGCCCGTTCAAGTATCTCCCTCGAAGCAGGTCAGTTTTTTCTTCCTTTTCTCTTTTCGCATCTCTGTTATCTCGCCGTTTCGTCCTCGATAGCAACAAGCTATAGTATTTTGCCAGCGTATAAATAGCTTCAAGAAAGCTTTAACAAACGCTGTTCGTCGAACGCCCATAAAAGACGTACGCGTATGTATCGGAGCAAGAAACGAGCTTGCATTTTTTCCGATTGGTTACGATGACTCCGATCTGATCTATCCCGAAGGGATAATCCCACATCGAACAGCAAAGATATTATCATCTAACGTCGAACGGATTAAGACGGCGGTGATTCAGCTCTGGTTGATCTCTTTCGTCTCGTCTCGAAGAGAATTTTGAGATGCGTAGACGCTGTGTAAACCTAGTTCCTCTAACAAGCAGGACGACTAGGTCCTCGAAGCTGGTCGCTTTAACCGTTGGTTAATCGTCTTGCGAATATTTCACCGAGCAATTTTCCCGTTGAATAACGGCCAAAGGGAACTTCAGATTGCATCAACGCCGAGCGCTTTTCTCTTTTTGATCCCTTCGAACCATAGTGAAAAATCTGCGAGCTACGTCATCTTGGTTAAAGCGTTATCCGAATAACGTATATTCGAATTTTCAAACGTACAGTCTTCGAAACAGACCTAGAATCACTGATTGTGGAATTTCTACCTCTACGAGCTACAAATTAGCCTCGTATCATCGCTATTAACTCATTTTTTGACATTATATATACGTAATATACACATGCGTAACGACTAAGGATAAATTTTCAGTTGTACAAATAACTGGATTTCTGGTGTAAAAATGGCATGGTCGAGAAAGAGCATGATGCTATCGGAGTAAACTACTATTGTCCGATATGAGACTTGGAAAACCAAGTTTGAAAAAGCTATTATTCCAACTGGCAATTCTTTTTTCTTCTTTACTCTATTCGGTATTTTTTCCAGAGGAAGAATACGAAGAAGTTGTTCTGCATCGATTAGCGATTTCAGCCCGAAAACATATACCGGCCACTGACCGACTTCGAAGTTAAAAGCATCGTTACGGATTTAATATAAGTTGGGAAAGAAGTCCAGTTGCTGGTGCTCGAAGTAGAAGGAAATAAGACAAACGAGAACGCGGTACTTTCGGCGAAAGGTAGGGAACAAAATCAACCGTAACGAGCGAGAACTTCCAAGACTTTGTTCGAAGAGCGTGGCAACGCTATGCGCGATTGTAATCCCGCTTTTACGCATTTTCAAATTCCTCGATGTTGCGACATGTAATATTCGGTTCGCTAGCGTTGCACGATGTAACAGCGATCATCGATGGCAGAACCGAAACGAAACGAGAAATTATTTATGAGAATGAAGCTTTGTTTTCGAGTAACCGGAGATTGACGATAATTAGATAATAACTCGTGTAGTAAAAAGATATTACTATGAAAATTAAGACGACGTAAAATATCATCGTACAACAAAATAAAAATAAAAATATCAATATTACCGTGTATCAATCTGGTCGTATACATGTTCCTATTTACCATAAATAATTCAAGCATAAAAGTAATAAAAATAAAAATAGGGGAGAATGCTTCGCGAAGCACGAAATTAAAAATCTGTTTGCCTAAATCACGGAGGCATAGTAACGTGGTTCCTTTATATGTTTATTAAAAACCTATCTTTCATTTTCCCTATATTATCGTCCTAAAAGAAGACCTCTTTATGATTTAAAGTCGCCCGTGAAATTTGCAAAGTTAAAATTCGAACGCGTACGATCGTAGAGCGTTCTTTGCGAACAATTACTTTATTGTTCGACGCGCGTCCTGATCGGTGATGAGGCAGTGTTAAATTTATCGATATCGTCACTACTGTCCGAAACGTTTCTAGCTGACATTTTTAAAAACCGTTCGACAGCAACGCTATTAATTGCGAACCTATTCGAAATGGCAAAGAAATACTACGTTCGGATAAATGTTGCCTGTAGTAGGACGATTCAGAAATGTTCGATGAAAATGTTTTCCAACGAAGCGGTATCGAATATCGTCTATCGAGGAAAACAGTATTCGCCGGTAAAAAGTATCGGGTCCCCTGATGAGATGTAAGACGAGAGACCAAATATACCACGGTCCAATTTTGTCTCTACAAAAGTCTCTTAATCGTAAGATTACCCGGTAGATGGTGATACACCCGGCAAGAAGCTACCGAAAAACCATGCGTATTTTATTCGATAAAATGCCAATTCTATAAAAGTTTTCAAATTTTCTTACCAACTTTCCGAACAATTCAATACGGCAGAACTTCGCTTATTTGAATTCGTCGAAGGGTGAACAGTTCATACATATATACGTAACCGGAGTTCGTTGATTCTCCTCTCTACTACCTATGATTTGTCGTTGAAATAACACAGGTTCACGTTCGAACAAATGAATTCGACCGATAGAACTTCGTTTAATCGGGCATTAACCGCAGTTTCGTTTCGATAAACTAAATTACACAGTAAGTTCTTTATTCTCGCGGAATTTCTCTGTCTCTTGATACATCGTTGCTAAAAGTGCGTTCTATCGTTCTTACAGATGCGAGAATTAAAATCCATCCGACTCCGATCATATCGTTTTTGTAAAAATTTGTACATGCGTGGTTGAGAGATTATACGATTAGAAAATTATTCGGTTAACGAATTAGGAGCGTTAAAATGTAACGGAATGAGAAAAAATATTTTAGTTAACAAAGTGAAGAGAAACTTACCGAGTACACCAAGACGAAAATTAATAGAAACGACGATAAGACGACCATAAGCAGCCAACGCAGTGCCGTCGAAGGAATTTCCAGCGCCCCATGAATAGGAATCACCGTGAATTAGAAGAAGGGCTGGTAATAAGTCTGGGGTACTACCTGCAACGTTGGATCGTTATCGTTAATCGCTTTATCTACGGCTACAAGAATTTCTGGTTATTCGTCGAATGTTGCACGCTGTAACAAAATTGGAGAGAAAAGATTATAAAATGAGACTGCCTTTCCTTTATGCGAGAATATTATTACGAGAAAATAAAATAAATACGTAAAATACCGTAGGTTCTAAAACTGGTTAAAAATACGAAGAAAGCCAAACTCATCGTACGATAAAGATTCGTGCGTAGGTATATACGTATATCGGTAATTCCATTATTGTACAATTTTTCCATGATTAACACTTTCCTTTTTTTTTTTTTTTTTTTTTTTTTTAATTCGAGTACGAGAAAAGGAAACGTACGTAAACGAGAAGTATTTTCCTCGTGTGCTCTCAGTTTCGCAATTTTTTCCATTTCCACGGGCAGGTCTGTGTTTTAAACGTGGAATAAAAATAACGCAACTGCCCGATCGGACGAAATTTTTCCCAGCTTCTCCTGGTCCGATATTTTTCGACGAAATAAAACCTGGTTAAATTCGACGGAGGTACAGAGGCGTACATGCATTGTCGATAAAAATTTATAAACGTCGAGCGATTGCGCGGCAAAAGAATCGATTTTCAACATTGACCTAATCATAGCGTTTTAATTTCATTCGTTAAACCTTTCGCAAGCTGCTGTTATCCAACGTTGGAATAAAACAATATAGTGGAATCATAGTTACCCGTGTTATATTACCTCCGTGTAACGAGCTTACAACTATTCTATACTTAAGACTGTACTATGCGATAGAACAGAGTATTTGAATATCGCTATTGTTAGTGTTATTATCGACGTTGTTATCACTACCGTCTGCATGAAATTTACGAAGCCGCCAGAGTACCATACAGACGCTGTCTGGTAAGGTCTTGTTAGGAAACAGCAGCATTCAACGAGCGAACAACGTAGACGCGGGAATCGATATTCATCGATAGCGCTAAGAATTGATTGTTCGCGTGGTAATGCAGCCACGTGTATATGTATATGCATATTTGATATTCGATATTCTATACGCATGCGCCCAAATAGTATGCAAATATCACAGTAGAAAATATATAAGTAACTTCGGTGGAGGGTTAATTGTAATTTTTATCACTGTATAATCTCCGCGCGGTATTTAATTGTCAGTTATTATTTTCATTTGTTCGAATTTTTTCGCAGAGTATGCGATAACCGCCGAAAGATTTCTGAACTGAAACGCCTCGACAAAAGTTTTTAGAAGCCCCGTGTTGTATTTACATTGGACATTTTCGATGAATAGCTTCGCACATTTTCGTCATTCAGTGGATATTTGAATCATCGGTATTCATTGGCTACTGTTAATATTCAATGGTAATATTGTAATTTATCAAATCAATATTCATCGATGAAATCCATATTTATCGGTGCTGTGGAATATTGATTTTTGAATAATTTAGTAATCCCACGAACTAATATTTCACGCATCCGATTATTAATTATGTAAAAATTCCATACCCAGTTTCGAAATAATCCACTGTCCGAAGAGGAGAAAGCAAGAATGAAACAATTTATAAATCGTTTTTCATTGTTGCGCTCATTTCGTTTCTTTCCCCTGAATCTTTCACGATTTTTCATAATTAAGCAAATGTCATTTCCAGTAATTACCTATCGTATATTACTAATAACTTTAACGTACGCCTTTTACATTTTTTATTATTATTATTCTTTGTTTATTATTATCGAAAGTGGATAACGGACATCTTCAAATGAAAAAAGTTAAAACGTGTACAAATGTTTCGTTTATCGTCTAAATTATTTACTTTCGTAAATTGCAAACGCATTAATTTAAAACGATTTAAAAATGAACACAGCTTAAAACGATAAACTTTACCATAAAGTTAAAATATAATCTCCACGTTTCGCGATAAGCGTCGAATAACAAAATTTGCATATACTTTCCGGGGTAAAAGGACGAGAAAGAGGACGAGCGAAGCAAGATTTAAACACGTAGCGCATCATAGAAAAGAAGTACCTTGTCGCGTGGTAGTTTCCTGTAAAGTCTTTAATAACGGTTAGCGTAAAGGTGCAACAACGACTTTAATTTAGAAAATACAGTCGAGCAATTAAGTTAAAAGCAAGCCAAGCACTCGGGTGCAATTGCGAATAACGTACAGAGTTTCTTCGCTCTCGTAACGAATCACGAGCAACCAAATATTGTCCGGCTTTCCAATTTATAAATGGATAGCGCTAGAAAACCATTATGGAGTGCCACGTACGATCGAGTTATCGAACACGTCGTTGTACATACATCGATTGAAAACTGTGGAAAATATAACGCTACGTACTGCTGAAACACCGTACGAACGTTAACGCGAATAAAATGATCATTTGTATCGTTATTTTCTTAAGGTAACGTCTCTTTCCGTGCGTGCAATTTTATTTTCACGTGTAAAAATAACACATTTTCACTACAGATATATCGCACTTTACCACGAAGAAGGCAACTCGGAAAACGTGTTTCTCGAACGATCTTCGATCGCATCTTTCGACAAACTAGAGTTTTTCAGTCGTACGTCGCTTTCATAGCAAAGGCGTAATACATAAAGTACGAGTTTAAAGTATGTACATCGTATTTGACGAATGATCTTTCTGAATCTTCGCTGTTTGCGTCATAAAGTAAACCACGATCGAAGGAATTATCGTTTAGATTATGAAAATAAATATAAATAAATGAAAATAAATGAGAAATAAATTCAACGCGGGCTTTCGTGCATTCGTGACAACCGATAGACAGATATGCAAAAATGTATAAAAATCTGCAAAGATACAAAAGTACATAAAATATCAAAAATGAGTGACGAGCATACGTTATTATTATTAAAAATCCTTTGACTGTTTTCAAATTTGAAAATAAAAGCTCGTCCGCGCAGTATCTCGACGGTATTTAGATCTGATAAAACGGATCTTCGCCAATACGTTCCAGGCGTATCGATTCTTTTCTGCACAACGATCTAAACGTGAAAACGTGGATAACGCTGCTATATGGATAACGAGCAGGTTTGCCAGAAAAATCAATTTTTTATGAAGGCCGATTACCATTTACGTTCATAAACGGCAGAGGGAATAGGCTGGAGAACTTTGTATTACATGGTTACTCCACGGTTCGAGTTACGCTCACTCCACTCCCTGAGGACGAATCGGCACGTTCACGATTCATGAAATCACATAATTGTCCATGAACGAGCCACGACGCTCCTACCGTAGCACTATAAGCGATGGCGAACAAGACGAGACGTCCACCTGTTGCAAAATCTGACATCACACTGCACTATCGTGCCAAACCGGACAGATAGGTGACTAAACCGAGCCACTATCAACGTATCCTCTATCCGGTAAACCAGAGATCGTATCTTGGATAAATTTACCGGTGATCCGATATTTTGCATTACCTCTGACATCTGCACCGCCTAATCTACCCTTATCGCGGTTCGGGACATCCGACCTCCGCTGTGTTTGCGAATCGAAATTTTACCAGATCCGTTATGTTATCCGAATCGATGCTGCGTGGATGTTGAACGTTGCTTTTCGACACTTTTTCGAGCTTTCTAACTTTGGAGGTTTCTATAGCGCAAGAATACTCAACGAATTAACGTAACACAATATTACGATATACGTTCGTTTGTCACAATTTATTTACAACGATATGCTCCCGTTAATTAAAACGTGAGAAACTAACGATCGATATCAGGCATCTCGGAGTTTATAAGTTTTCGATATTTTCAAAAGTTTCGTGTCGCGAAAATGGAACGTTTAAAAACAGCTTAGTACAACAGTTTAGTGCCTCGTTCCTTTCGCGAGACACGAAATCGCGTACACAGGCTCGGTAGCTTTATTTTCTTTCGTTTCAAGTTAGACAAATACAATGTCGAATTATTTTACCGTGTTTATAAAGATCGATGCGATCATTGTGTAGGACTGTGTAGATATTGCGTGCATACGTGCTTTGTTTACATTTCTTTTTTTTTGCGTAGATCGTTGATCTGTGTACCTGTTCGTGCCACCGGCTCGTGCGCTCCCCGTCCCCTGTTCCCAGCACTTTGGAAGTTGCTCTCGGCGAAACTAAGATACAAGGAGTCATTCAGTCGTCTCCTTTCGTACCGACAACGTGGATCGCGTTGCGTCAGGTTTCTAACGTATTCTAATTTATCGGTGGCGTACTATCGTTACTGTCGTTACTATCGTTTAATTAATACACATTTTTTATTTATTTTAAATGATACTGTTACCGGTAGCTTCCATCGTAAGCTTTCGTAATAAAACTCGAGTTTGATTGTGTTTTCATTTAATTATTTTTATACGTTTAGCGCACGTTTGTGTAGTATTTTCGTAGATGATAAATTGAGATTTTTCTGTTTCATAAATATTATCAATTAACGTTGCGAAACAAGAAAAATATTCCGTTCCGCTCACGGTTTGTTAATCGCGTTTATACAGAGTGGAAGACGATCGAATTTTAGTAGCCCTTCTGGCTACTGCTTCGTTCTTTTTTCAGCGCTCCTTATTACTACGTTTATTACTGAAAATACTGCTGTACGAGATATATTCCTTTGTTAGCGCTAACGTTACCATGACTGCGAAAGTACAGAACTTTATTACGAATGTAATATATATATATATACACATGTATGAAATTGTGTTCGATTTCATGCGTAACAAAGTATTATAATGAAATATCTTAATGTTGCTACGAAGGCTTGAATTATGTTTTAAAATCTTTTCGACCGCGATGTTTTCCACCTTTTAACAGTAATGTAGAAAAAGTTTCTGCAAAAAATGATTTATGCGCGTATCTTTCGGTTCACTATGTCGCAAGTCACTGTGTCGTTGCAGGAAATAACAACAGATACTGTTAAAAGTTAAAAGACAAAGCAAGTGATTTTATGATAATCGAGTTTTCTCTTACCTTAGTTATTTCAAATGAAATTTTCAAGTTTTAATTCAGTTTAAATTCAATTACTTAAAATTCGTTTACTTAGAATTCTTGCTTTCAATTTTCCTAGTTTCGATTAAAAAGATACAAATGCTAAAATTTTTGCTAAAATTTAATCAAGAGTAATTTAATATAATTGCTAATTAGTACTTTATTTTTCATGTATAAAATGTTCTCGTTTCAGAGATGCCTGTTTTTCTTCTTTTTTTTTTTTTTTTTTTTAATACTAATCCAATAAATGAGTCTGTTTCAGATTTATCGATTTACAGAAATTTCATTCGAATATATACATTTATATTTCGTATAACCGAGGCGAACGAAAGAAAAGAGCCAAATGTTACGAAATAACGTTTGCGTCTTACCAGTCAGTAGGTAATTATACATATTTTATAGAATTTCACTAACCTTTCGCAGATTGAATTTGTTTCAAGGTCTTTTGAGGCATCGAACGAAGGGGACTCGTACTCCATACAATATCCCTTACCTCTCCTTTTGTCACATTTAGATTATTACGTAGATAGAGTGGACAGATATTTAGATTTTTACGTAGGTGCGATTTATGGTTAGGTTGGCTACCTTGAGATTGTAATCCAAGTAAGTAGGTAAGGTGTAGGTAGCAAATAGGTTGACACAGTAGTAAGAAGTATGGCACGGTAGTAAAAGCATGACATTGTACAATGTATATATTATGCAGTAGTTAATTCTATACGACACATATTTTATCTTATTCTCTTGTTCTTTTTGTTCAACTCTTGAGTGTAGTTAATCGTTATAATTTTTCATCACGATCAATTAGTTTTCTCTTTCGCGATACAAAGAGTTAAAAATTTTAATGTACATACATATATATAAAACATTGCCCCATATAGAATTACGATTAGATTAAGATTTAATTTAATTTTTAGATTTCAAGTTTCCACGTATCCTAATCAGGTTTCTAGTTTTCGCGTCGATTTTTTTTTTTTTTTTTTTATTAAAGCTCCTTTTGCTGTTTGTCATCTGTTCGACGATGAATAAATTTTAGATATTTTCGCGCAAAAGGAGGGTGGATGGGTCGCGGATAGGGTGGGTCTCCACTCGCACCACCTCCTCGCAGTGAGACCCGGGCAATCGGTATTATTTTATATATTATAATTACTAATTGTATCACTATACAACAAAGCAATTAACCGTATAACTGGTACAATTGTTAATTATATGGCGAGTAATATGAGCTAATTAGCTGCGATCCTGACTACGCGTTCGTATCAATGCATCTGTCGTATATTACATTAGCGAAATATAATTTAGATATAATTTAAAAGTGTAACTAGTAATAAGTACTTTTGGTACTTAATAAAGTGTATGTATTCGACGTACAAGTTCGTTGCATTCGTATCCTTGAATCTTTTTATCTATAAATCGGATTACAATAAATCGTAGATCTTTTTTTCTCGAGTCTTGATAAAGTCGCAAAAACCAATAAAGTAAGTATATAGCGATATATTTATTTATGTTGTATAAAAGTTCTAATTAAACGGTATTTGCATCGAATTTGTTGGAAACTTCGCGACGCTCTATCCAGAACGTAGAAAAGTCGAACGTACGATTAGCATCCATCGACCGAACGAAACTCGCGGTCGGGGAATTTCCAACCGTCTTGAGATCTTAACGAGAGATCTTGAAGTCGTTACCAGAAGTGGAGGTGCAGCTAGAATTTAAAAATATCCCAAAGGAGAGACGATTCGGGGGGAAGCGTAGATCACCTTGGGCTCTCTTCGTTACCTTTCACGGTATTGTAAAAAAAGAAATCCAGTCGGGAAAAGGGAATGGAAAGCGAAAAAGAAGGAAGAAGAGCGGGGAACGGGGGATGGGAGAAGAAAAGAGCTTTCCAAGAAGAATTAATTCTCCCGACTTCTGACCTCTTCCATGCACGTCCGCTCGATTTTATCCGACTGCGTCCTTTCAGAAGCGAACGAATCTCGGGGAAATGTGACGTTTTCCAACCAATGGAAATAACAAATTGCTTCGTGGACAAACATTTTGCCTCCTTTTCGGTTTAAACCTGCGATTATTATTTACCGATGATCAGTGTCGCAACATTTCACGTAGTATTCGCATCTTTTTCAAGTATCTACGATTGTAATGCGCGTAGAAACATCGCTACGCACGGTAAAGACTAAAACGCGGACATAATCTTCCGTTTATCGTATCAGTTTTCCAAACGATTGCACGCAAGAAACGTAAGTTTATACGTCACGTCAAAGTATTGAAATTTCGCAAAATATAAACGATAGGAAGACGTCGAATATACAAACCACGCGGTATTCGCCTGGACTTTTCGCTAAACTCGTTACAGTGATTTCAGTTACATACTATCCCTTACACGCGTACGATACAAAGAGATTCGTTTCTCTCTAACATTTTGCGCAAAGTCAGTGTCGAATTCTTCTCAAAAGACAAGCACTACTCCTAAGCTGTTACCAATCGATTCTTCCGCTTCCTTCGATCCTCTCCTTTTCTTCGTCGTCTTCCGTGTGATTCGTCCGTCGTTGACCTTCGAAGTAAACGTCGATCAGACGCGAGGCTACCTCACTCCCGCGGTGCTTGCAGGTTCTTTCTCGTTAATCGAATAATCATCTGCAATGCACTACGGAATTGAAGAAGCAACGCGAAAGTCGTTGAACCAACAGCGCCTTCTACGTTTCTTCTCTTCCTATTTCTCTTCTTATCACTCTGTTTAGCGTCCCTTTTTCAAGCCCGTGACCCCCGGCATTCTTGCTCGGTGACGTTCAATTCTGCCGTTACAAATGGAGAGAGGAGGGCAGCAATTTTCACCAGTTTTTCGGATAAGCCCGACGACCTCTCATCCGCTTTCGTTCTTTTTTCTTCTTCTTCGTTCCCTTTGATGTCACGGAACGATATTCCCGTGCGCAAGAGGATATGCATGCATTGTCGCGGAGAGATTACACGCAGCACAGTGTATAACAGTGAGAGTATGGAACAGAAGAGGGAGGGGGGGGGAGAGGAAATATAGTCGAATAGCGCGAGTGGTTAAGCGCTAAAGTTCGCGAAACGAGAATTTTACACTGGCGAATTTGATACGCGTATTTGCGGAAGGTAAAATTAGGCAACCCAGCTAGATACCCTATGCAGAGTGCACGCGCTACTCTTTAGATTTTACATATATTTCTCTTTACGTTCTACTTGGCTTTTAGATATCTTTTCATAACGGAAAAATCACCTTTGATCCTTTGGTCTGCAGACTTTTTTTTAGCAACTAGCTAATTCGTTGATCAACCATTTATACATCTGTTCGTCGAATTTTACCTATTCTCTGTAATATATCGCACATAGTAATTGCGTTCTCTGCAACGTACTCAAGTAATGGCGCTATTATCATCGAATCGTTAGAAAAAAAATGTAACCTAATACAAAGATTCGATGGAATTGAAAAATCGATGGAATCTCGTGCATTCTTACGTTTCAAACGATTCAACGTGTAAATCGCACAATCGTTATTTACTACGATTACATTCTAAATTTTCGTAGTCCTGACCATGGATCGGCTCGTTCTTACCACGTTTTTCCCCCGCTCATTTGTCCGGGTCTCGCTAATGCAGGCATTCAACGTCACAACGACGACTCCCTTAATTTACCAAATTTCAGACATCCCCACTTTTTCCCACGTCACGTTAAACGCGTAAACCCTACCGCTCAGCTTTCAGCAGTGGTCCGCTTTAACGCTCGCGTCTCCCCAGGGTTAATCCCTCGTAGTAAAAAGAACGTTATGTTTCGAGAACGGCCTGCACAAAGCGTTATCACTTTTAATTACTCGTTTTCAGCCAGCTCGCCGCGATAACTCGACCCTTTAACCAGACGCCCGGTCCGCAAAACGCGCTGTCCATTCCTCGCGACCAGCTGAAACGCTTTAAAACATCCCGCTGCCGACGGGTGGTCCTTCAACGTTAAAACGAGACGACACAGCTCGGCGCGGCGCGTCGTTACACGTTGCGACGAAATAACACCAACGAATGTTCGTAACAAGCACTCGAACAAAACGTTTCCGTAATTCACTTTGTTCCCTGTTTTTCGCTATACGATCGAATTCGCGGTGAAATTGACCTGGCTTTTCTAAAGTCGACCATTTAAGTGCAAATCTAGTTGCGGAAAATGTATTTTCGTCATTTTCAACGGTATTTCCTGTACCACCTTACTACAAATTTTGTTGCGTAAAAATAATACGATAACGTTATACGTATAAGGAAACTTGTATTATATATACACGTATATATTTCGGTAGAACTAGTTCGATAGAAAAAGGTTATCAAGATTCGTGGAATATCTTTATCGCTTGTTCCATGAAAAATTTGTTCTTTCATGCGGAATCGATATTCATCCGAGAAAATTCGCTGCCACGAGTCTACGGTAGAATTTTTTAATTAAATTTGTCGACGTTCGTCGATCTCGAATGCCGTTATTAAATGAATAACGAGTGCTGTTTCGTTATTCGACTTTTCTACCAATTAACCCATTCCGCTTCAAAATGAGGCTTTCTCTTAAATCGTAATTTTAATTATCAAGTATATCGAGTTTTATTTCTTTCCATCTTTTATTTTTCAAAATATCTTCATCTCCCATTAGTTTTATTACGACTGAATCTTTTCAGTTACTACGATGTACGATGTTCGTTCCATTTTAAAGTTTCAATTAACTCTCTGTATACGTGCGAATTACATTCTGTATAATCTTCTCTGTCGTTACCTTTGACAGATGTGCAAGATGTTAAAAAAAATGAGTCCGATAGTTGAGAGGCTTGTAGCACTCGCCGAGGACGGTAACATATATCTAATCGACATAGGTCCGTTATTCGTATAACGAACGTAAGTTTTGCACGACGATAAATGATCTTGAACGAACCAGAAAGAACATTATATTATAATTTTTATATCGTGATATAAGAAGAGTATGTGGTATATCGTACGTTTTAAAAATAGGAAGTATTGAAAAGCGCGACTACACGTTAGTCGGCACAAAAGACGAATCGCTCCTTTTGATCGCAAACAGCTTCGCTTCGAGCTTCCCAAGCACTTCTGCAACAATTGCACCAATTACATTTTCCAACAACAAATATTCGTATTCGTGGGACGCGCAACGTCGCTCTGCGAGGGCATAATAATCCAGACAGCGCGAAAATTTAATCCTCCAGTGGCCGAAACTTTACCAGTAACTTGGAAACTGAAACTAGTGTGCGCTTCTTCGTGCTAAATGACACCCGAAGGATCCAGGTGCACTACGTCAAATTCGATCTTCGCAATAGTTGTAACGGCTACCGCCTTTTACAGTACTTTGAATTCGTCGTTACGAAACATCGATGGAAACAGTACCTGTAGTTAATTTGTTACGAGGTTGATTCGACGATTATTATCACCGAGCGTGAGGAATATAGTTTGGAAATTCAAGACAATAATAGACAGAACGGAAAGAAATTCTTACGTTTCGGTACACGATTATAGCGTAAAAAAAGTAAGAGACGTAAAAATTAATCGATCGACGTAATTATGTCGTTATGTCTACGCTTTTCCATAATTTACTTATATTCTCAAAGTATACGATCGTATACTTTGTACAATTATAACGGTATAATCGTTAAAAGGTATTAGCACTTTATTTGTTATTAGTGTTCGGACAAAATCTCAATAACTGTTGGATATCGATAGACTTCGGTCGGAATATAAGGTTTTAGTTATCTGTATCACGTTGATGTTTTTCGATATTGAAAAACGTGAAATATACGATTGCAGAAAATATAACTTTATCGATATCAAAGCGTATAGGAAACGCGATAGGTACTTTCGTTAAGAAGCGTGAAACTGAATTTGGCAAGGAAACTTTCGCGTACGTTAGCTTGACAAAAATACTCGCAAAAGCGTATTAAAACGTATACGTATATCTATCAGTGTGTTATTAGAGACGTTTCAAGAACTCAGCCACTTGGTCAAGACTTGCTTTTTCGATGAAGAAACGCGAACCGTAACAATCTCGATCCGGAACATCTTCCACTAATGGTCCGATTATTTATTGATATTAACGCTTTTATCCGATCAATTTATGCCACGTCTCTGCTATTTCCTCGTTCTCGTCCTCGTGTTTCCAACAACTCGTACCGAGAGGAATGGGGTGTACTTAAACGACGAGAAGACGATGGCGGTAGAAGAATGGAGAGGTTACGGATAGCTGTATCAAGTATGATGTATTACACGTATAAAGATACTCGTGATAGACTGTTATAGTTTCAGTGCATCGTTTTAAAGTGGCCATTCGAGCAAACGGGTCGGAATTTACGAATTTACATGGTCGTTACACGATGCAGCGAACGGAAAATAGGGCTATAAAAATATTCAGTGCATAGCGGGCGATGCAACAACCTCTATCGACATTTTTCTTTTTTCACAGTCCAGATTCGCGACGGCGGACGCTGCAAAAAGGTACCGTGTCATTCTCGACATCTTTTTAATTTGGTATATCATGGTATTTTTTCGATCGTATTCGATTCGAATGAAAATATACTTTTGTCGCGTTTCATTCGCTCGTTTCGCTTTAAGAAGCTAAACTCTGCGAACATGCACTATCTTTTTAACTAGCCTGATGCTCGATTGCGAATTTTCAAGATCCACGATCGCTAAGAAAATACGAAAAGGCCGATAAATTAACGACGCTTCGATACCGTCGCTTGGACTTACGCGTCGAAATTCTCTTTGCCTAATTCCGTGAAACACGGTCCGTGAGCCCAATCCACGAGGATGATTTAATTAGGACGTTCAATTAGAACGCATCAGCGGCTGCCCTTCGAGATTACCAAGCCGCTCAAAGCCCACCAACCCTTCCTTACTTCCGTCTCGCTTTTCCGTTTCACAGAACGCGAACAATCGCGTGTTTCGTAAACGACGAAAGATTTCGGTGAACCGCCAATAGAATTCCACTCTTATCCGCTAACAAAATTTTAGAAACACAAGCTACTTTCTCCTAACGTAGACAACCAACGATAACGTTTAATAAACATCGCAATTTATTTATTTATTTTGCAATGGTTGCAATTTTGGAATATTAACGCTATATAATTGTGTTTTCACGAAATACGAAATTGTTTCACGAATAACGAAGCGAAGATTCGCGCTTTAAAGAAACATGAGAAACTGCTTAGAAGAAACGGAAGAAACTAACAAAGTGTTATCCGATCGTATTTCCCAGCTATATCGAACGATACAGCGATGTAGCTTTTTGTATATGCGTGTATATCGTATACGTATCCGCAATCGCGCCGAAAACTGAAGCGCAACGTATCGCGTGTGACAGTGATTTTCGTGAAATATTGAATATCTGATTCGCTAAAGCGGTTGTAACTGGTACACGGAAAATTACATAATCCCCGACATTAGCGATAATGTGTTCGACCGTGTCGATTAACGCCCTTGCACGCGTGCTTTTCAACTCGTTACCGCGGTTTCTGCGAATCGTTATCCAATTGGCGAATACTTGAACTACTTTCGCTCATAGAAGTTTCTCAATCTCGAAGATCCTCTTTTTTTTTTTTTTTTTTTTATGTGATCTATATGTCACCCAGTGCGTTGTTGAGACAATTTGTTTCGAACATTAAGATATCGTAGTTGACTGATTACTGTTCGTATAGACGATAATCCAGAAAATAATGAAATTTTCTTCATTCTTTTTTTTTTTTATAGTCTTTTAAATATTTATTACCGTTCGTATACTAAAATATCCTCTAGGTGTAAACATTTATAAAAGCGTCGAAAGAAATCAAATTTTTCGATTTCAATGATCATAATTCCATGGCTGAGGATAAAACGAAAATCAAGAATAATAAAATTGCGTTGGAAATTTCATTCTCGCGAGAATCAAACTTGAAAACTCGTTTTCAAGGGAATTGAGTTTGAAAATTTGTCGAGTATACCGTATCGGGTTAATTCTTAAATAAACGCATTTAAATCCAGCTTGCTCGAGAACGAGACTTCGAGCGCAAAAATTTGATTCTGCGTTTTCCACTTATTTTCACACGTAGAGTAACCTGCTGCCAATTGTCCGCTCTTATCTGACCGAGAATTTGTTATATACGCGACAAGTTTTCAAGCTTGATTTCCACCGACACAGAGCTTTCGCTGTAATTTCGTTATTCTTGATTTTCGTTTTATTTCGTGCCATAGAATCTCTCCTCTTCGCTTGTACTTTGAATTTACACACACGGCGTGTATATTTAACGTATAATATGCCTGAATGTGCGAAATAAACGCGCGCTTTGGAGCTAAGTGTTATCGGTTTCAGTTTTTTGGGCGGAAAAAGAGACGAAAATAATAATCGACAGGTAGATACAAGCTTGGTTTTGCCCGGCTTGAAACACTTCCCACGTATGTTCTCTCGCACAGTGGAAAAGATTACGTAACGCAAATTGTTGCCTTGGAGCCGCAGCAAACGCGTACAGCGTCGCCTTTAAGAGACGGTACGATAGGAAACTCGGTCGATTCAGGTTCATGATCTTTTAAAAATTAATTAGTCCCACCCATGCAAGTATCGCTTTTCAGTCAAACTTGTAAACTTTACAAATTCTCGCAAATTCGACCGAAAAATCGTTCATCCGTAAGAAATACAAATCGATCGCCACCACCGATCGAATAATCAATTCCAGTATCAACGAATAGCCATTGGAAATACATTATTTTAATGGATATTGAAACGATTCCGATTCATATGCTGTATCTGTTGACTCTTTCTCAAATATTTTATTCTACGGAGACACCGTGCTGGACTAAATATTTCCACGGGTCTTTATTAGCACTAATTTCTTTAGCAATTTTTTAATCTACGCGTATTAATTTTTGCCGTGCAACAACGCAAAGAAATCGAAGCGAGCAAAGTGAAATTCTCGTTGGCAAGGCTCATAATACGATTGCAAGTGAAAGCTATTTACAAGTTGAAATTTTTTATTATTCTCTTTAGGATTGTTAGTTTCTTTTGCGCGGGGGATTCGTAGACGCGTTATAAATTCGGCTGGACGCATTTACGAAGAGTAGTTTAGATATATCTTGCAAAGGTATTCGTTGTTGAAATTTCGACCTGAAGAAATACCTCAGGTTCGAGTATCGTTCCCACCTTCAAAGGCATAGCAAAGGAACGTGAACGGGTGGTGGCGATATCGAGGAACCTGTTAATTGGAAGTTAACGTTTCTGACACTAACCAATTGCTATTCGTCCTGAACAGACCAAGGGAAGCTGGTCTTATCGAACCAAAGGGAGTAAAATTACGGTTAAACTGATACAACTGATTAAATATTCGCACGAAGCACAGTTCCAACATTTATAATTAAAAGATCATCTTTCAAACATACGTAATAAGTTTTATTATATTCAACCAAGTACACATTGTTGAACCAATGCTCGATTCTTATTTCAAAGAAAATTGTCGAGGATGAGTAGCCTTCGAATGATATTCTATTGATATGATATTTTCTATCGAAGAATAACCCAATTGGCGAATCGAAAGCAAAAAATAAATTAAATTAATATTTATCTAAATTCTTATTCCAATATTATCGAATTACGGCGGACAGCCAATGAACCTCGATAAACGAGCATCTGTTTCCGATAGAAGAAGCGCCGGGCGTTTAAGCTGCGTTCAGAACCGAAACCTCGATTGCTTCTCGTGATTACAACATAATTACGATATAGCGGAGGAAAAAAGCAGCGGATTGCGGGTGTGGTCCCCGATGCGCGCGTCCCGGCCAACCACGTTAATTGTCGTCATTAAATCGCTCCCGTAAACTCATTTACAAGAGCGTTACGCTTCGGTCGGGCAAGAAAAAGGATTTCCTGGGCGTTAAGTCAAATACGTTTCGCCCGGGGAATCTCATTTAAATACCCCAGTCTGGCTCGCTCGAATGTTAGCAAAACGAGAGAAGGAAACTACGTTGGTGGTGGAAGCGTAGTCCGGAATCCTACCCTCCCCCTACCTCGCCCCCTCTCCCTTCTCTCTCTCTCTCTCTCTCTCTTATTTTGCTCGTTTCTGTATGGCTGACTGGTTTTCCCGCGGCCATATCGTGAAGCTAAGCTAAGCTTCTTACGTGCAGACGACCCGAAGCTTGCAACAACGGCGGCCGTTTCGAAACGCGACGTGCACCCATGCGCACCTAAGACGACGAGGCTGGAATATCACGTGGAAAAAAGTTTCGCTTCGCTCCGCGAAGCAGAATCTCCTTGGATAAAGCGTACTCTACGCTTATCTACTTTGCGTAAGCGAATTCCGACCGGCGGAGATTCTTGTTTATGCCGATGACGCGGGCATCCTAAGGGTGGTTAAGCTCGTTCGTTCGGGGAGACAATCCTGTCGATCGTGAAAATTTGCGGCTGCTTGACGCTCGTTTTATAAGCTATTCTTTATCAAGCAATTCGAATGATCTTCTGGTTTTTGTTATTCCATTCTATCCGTGTTTAGAATTTGTTGATACGCTTTTGCCAGAAGTTTTGTCGCATTCTTCTGTTGTCGTTGCTACACAGCTAACGCTTTCGCTGTCTGTTGGACAGTTCTTAGCGTTATATCGAATTAATTTGCCTATCTCGGTATGCTTTGGTATGCACCTAAAGCATAAAGCATAAACAATTGTATCGATTATTTCGAGAGTTTGTGTACTAATTTTAGTAGTCGTTCTGTAAATATTATTAATTATCAGAATTTTATAATTAGTGAAATTTCTTCGATTCGTTAAGATTAGTTTCCTTCGCCGTTCTGTAATGTTTTTGGTTTTTAAACGAACTAATCGACTAGTCGGACTCGAGATTTCATCCAACGAGAGAATGTCGCTTTCTCTCGTCCGATTTAATTTATTCGACGTGTTTAAACGTTAAAATCTCTGCCGATGAATATTTTTTGCAGAAAATCTGCCCGTCTGATAGAGAAACGAAAGAGCAACGACGGAAAGCAAAGAAAAAGAGAAACACGCCATCGTTATCCTTAATTGCAGCGTGTTATATGTAACGGAAAATCGTTGTACGCGTCCGTGTTCCGCGAATGTTTTTCTTTGGTACAACGTTTAACGTCCCTTTAGTCTCGTACGATGTTTTCGAGTTTCGCTTGATGCACCGATTGCTTCTTCGCTCGACAAAATGTCTAAAAATACCGTCAATTATAGATGCTATATAATATTGGAAATATAAGATACCTTGTACATAATGCCTTGGCTTGGGTATCGATAATTTAGAAAGCGTAGTTTCTATCGATGGTTCTTAAAACGAAAGTTGAGCTATACTCTTAATTCGTTCCGATACAAAATCTCCACTTTTAAAATGAATCAACTTTCTAACGAGATATATCGAACAGTTTACAAATTTAATCGAAACGTTAAATAATATGAAATTGTCGAATACGTTGGAATTATTAATCCCAGCGTGGAAAATACAAAAACAGGATATTAAATAGCAAAGTTGTATATTTTGTCGTCGCATTGAAAATCCATATGTTGTAAAACGTTAAATCATCGGGATCGCTGCAAATGACACGGCGAGTTTAACCACTCGCGCGTTATACAAATAAATTTTCTCTATCAAGCTTCATCGCCTTGATTCTTACTTCTATGGTCACCAGTAATATGTTATTTCGATTTTCGAAAAGCCATGAAATACGCATTATCTTCGTTCTTGCGCCCTTGCTTCTTTTTACCGTTCAGGAAGAATCGAATATTGGATCGTGGCCAATTTCATCTCGCGCGAACGATCTGCCGTTTCGATTTTCGAATACTAATAAAATACAGATTTATATGCGTGTCCCCGTTTTCGACAGGATCGAAACTAAATCATGGAGAAGTTTGTCGCGTGAGGAAAATGCGTTGAAACCTCGCGTATTGTGTTACTCGCGTCATCGTGCTGACTAAATTGCGAATATAGCATGTGCCATGAAAACAACCATTTTTGTATTATTCCTACGCGTGTATTACGGTTGATGGAATTATCGTAAAGTAAAAATACCGTGAAAAAATTTATTTCGATTCGACTCTTGGCATTTGTGACGAGACCGCAAGTAGTATGGTACTGCAATGATCAGGCACTGCTCAGGTACTGCTTTTCTCCTTTTTCTATTTCACTCTAAGATCGCTGATACTCCGCCCCGAGAAAAATCTAACCTCGCCTAACCGAAGTCTAATTTTACGTTAATCAGAAATGAGCTTAGATTAGGTCTGGCTCGGATCTGGGTTACCTAAAAGAAAAAGCTCTCGATTATTCGCACTTAATTGGACGTAAATGGCGTTCGGAAGATGACGTACTTTTGGGTCCGTTAAAAATATCGGAAACGTATTTCATTGTTCCTTCGTTCGAAAGCCTCTTTGCTCGATAACATGGTTTTACGTAACTAAAATAAGCACGCTGTTCGCTGCATCGAAGACAAAGTAGAGATTGATCTTCGTAGCATTGAATTCATCCTTTATATCGTGCACCGTATACACGAATGGGATACGATGCCGGTAGTAAGTCTTGTTCAATGGCGAACCGTGCACGTTGTACGCTGACGAGCAAGATTAATAGATCTCCTAGGGAGCATGAAAATTTCAGAAACGAAATCAATCTTACGAACTTGCCACGCTTATCCGCCTATCTTCCGTACTTACGAAACGAACCTAATCACACAGCCACGCGCTTCTGTCTTCATTAACACCGCACCAGCTATTAATATCAGACACGACGTTAACTCGAAGCGAGTTGCTCCCGTCTATCGTGTCCAACGACTTTCTCCTCTCCGACGATGATAAAAATACTCCTGTTTATAATACGTTACGGTTATGTTTCTCTCTTGGAGAAAAGCCGAAACAATAGCTGAAAAATTACGCAACGCTGTATTATTCGGTGTGTGGTATTCGAATACGTGTAGGAACGATCGGGATTTCACGAGAAAGGAACGAGCAGAGAAAATTCTAAAATAACGACAATAATTATCGTTATTATCGATCGAACACCGTCTTTTGTTTTTTTCGTTGGCCACAGGGCCACGCTCGCGCAAACGTCATCGGCGTCTCAAAGATGTTTTATACTCTTACCGCGGCTATATTCCATTCCGCGTATTCGGTATTCGGAGTTCTTAAATCGACATAGATCAAAATGTAGAAATATTTGCCCGCTTTGCATCGCAAAGTGTAAGTTTGAGAGACACGTAACGCGACAATAAGTGAAAAATTCAGAAAAATCGTACGTACGTTTCGTGTAATACGAATACAGAATAAGAGTAGAAGAAATATCGGTACATCTGTACGAAACTTTTGCCATCTAGAAGTACAGCCTTCGCTAATATTATGTCAAAGTTTCGTGTCGGTTGGATCGTTAGAAGCCGAGCTATAATACTCAACGTCAAAGCACCGTTCGTTCGTGGCTCGTGAGCCGGACAGTTGGGTTTTGTTGCGCGATAATGCATCGGTTCATTATGCGGCGGTTGTGACTGCTTTTTTGCACAAAAACAAGTTACAACGTTGCACCGTAGTCGCCAAATTCAACGCTGCTCTATTACTCCTTGTTTTCACGGTTCGAATTAAGGATGGAAGAAAAGCGTTATGTCACCGACGTTTCAATATGCAAAAGGCAGTGACGAGAACGGCCGTTCGACGCGTTCTTGTTAGCCGTGGAGATCCTTGTATCGCCGCGGAAGGAATACGTTTCGAACGAGATAAAACATTTCCTGCGGTAAAATACTTTGTAACGTACGAATCTGTTAAAAATATGCTTTCTTCCTTTCCTCGACCAAATTACGCCTTATACGTCTATATTCGACTTTTAACGCCAATCTCCGTTATTGCATTTTTCCATGCTAAATAAATAAATATTGGGTAAATGAATGTCGTCGATAATTGGAATGAGAGAGAAAATTATAAATACCTACTCTTTTCATCGCGAGAAGATCGTCGGCAATAGGTGCGAGATAGGAACGGTACTCGACGATCTAGCTTCACGTAAATAATCTATCAGAAATCTCGTCTCGCAAATATTTAGACAAATAAGCGAATATTCGTTAAGGCATGGTTAGAACTGACATTACGGGAAACGCGACGACCAACGCACGGTAACATTCGATCAAAGACAAAGTCGAAACAATTTTATACGTATAAGAGGGAAATGCCTACCTCGAGGATAGAAGCAGCTATCCTTAAGACGCTTAAGGACCAGCTTGCAAGCTAACGATGGATACGGTAGTCTAGAGTCTAGATTTTCGCGTCGTCTCGTCGCTGGGCTCGCAATCGGAAAAGCGTCACGACGCGAGAGACCGATCGATGACATTCTTTTGTGTAAACGCTCCTCTCCTTTCTTCCGCTTTCTTTCGCTTTCTTTCGCTTTCTTTCGCTTTCTTTCCCCCGTCCTCTGCCGCTCTTTTTCCAGCATACGACTTCGGTTTAATCCGCTTCTTCCCGAAATCCGAGCAAATCAAAACGAAAAGAAGGAAGAAACGAGGATGAAACGAGAAGAGAAAAGGGAACACCACGGATATCGAGAGCTCGGTAATCGGCACCCTCAGACCTTCTTACAGAACGCACTCCCGATATTCGACGACCCCGCTCGTTTTTTCTTTAGCGTGCAAAACGTTTTATCTACGTACGTGTCCCCTATCTTCGATCAAATCACCGTCTTCTCCTTCCCCTATTACCGATAAACGTAAATACAATACGATAAATACAAAAAGAAAACATAAATATTTGAGTCGATAACGCATAGATACTCAAAAAGTGCCTATTGTACCTATCCAGTGATAGGTGATCGGTTGTATAATAACATGCAAAAACTTTCTGTCGATCGATATCATCGACTCGCAAATATTTTTATCTACGTTTCCAAAGCTGTAAAATCCGATAACGGCGATAAAATTTTAATCGCGCGGACAGTAATTTCGAATCTATGTAAGTACGTTAAATTACAGGAAACTTCCTACAACGAAGTAAACGCGATGCCTTAGCTGTATAATTGAGAAAACCAAATGTCGAAAAGATATAAAACCGAATTTTCGTTCTACCTTCGTTGCGCAGAAATTATTCTTTACGCGTTAACAAGAATTAACCGAGACAAGGGACGAGTAATTAAGAGTACGTGATCGTGTAGTCATACCTACGTAATATAGCAGCTATGATATTAATCTACCATCGTAAAAGAGTTATTAGTCACTCGCGAACACAGGCAGAAGCCAGTGTTCGCAAGTTTAATCCTTGCCTATCTATTACACCGTTATAGAATGTAACAATAAAGGTGATCTCATATGGATCACGACCGTTATAGCGTTAGCGCATCGCTATAAATTGGCCAATACCTATAGCGTAAAATACTGCTGAGTGAAATATGACGTAAAGCGATAAGTCGATTGAAAACTTGCTGCAATTTGCAACAGAATTATTAACTAAACGTTTACAACACTGGGAATAGCGTACTATACTATACTATATTATTATGGATTATTTTTTTCTTTACTATTTCTTGCATCAACAACGTCAACAACGTCTCGCAGCTCGAAAAGATTTGCAATCGTTGTTTGTATTAAAGTGTTATTATTTGTTTGCCGTCTATCGAAGCGTCCTCGGATTAACACGAACGATCAAAGCAACAAATTCCCTGCAAATAACGTATCCTGCTACTTCGATAGGACGGAAAATACGCTTTTACGAGAAGTATCGTCGAACGAAGCTGAAACGAGGAGAAATTTTCACGTTACTACGATAGATTGTCCGATAAATCGTGAAAGCACGTACAACTCCTCCTTCGTTTCAGATATTAGCCGGGCATAGAGAAATCGGTGGAAAGAACGGAATCATCGATCTACGAGCGACGCGATGATCCGTTGCCGAAAAGCACTCCATCCTGGTTCGATGGACCGCGGTGCACTTTTCGTCGACCGTGCACAAAGATTCGGTGACTCGTACACGTTTGCTTACCGCACCCGTATCATTATCATCGATATACCGAAAAGAACGCGATCCGATTAACTCCGATCCGTCGTTCAAAATAATCTCGACTGTACCAGCCGAATCACGATAGATACGATAAGAAGAAACGAAATTCACTTTACGATCTGTAATTGATCGAAAATTCCAAGTAGAAGTATTTCTATAAGACGATGTCACGTCACGATGCGACGATCTTTCTAAAACTATTTCCAACTCCTTAGAGACTTCGAATCGGAATTTTCCTTAATCCGATTTTCGTAAATTTCTTCGCGAAAAACGTCGCGATTGATCGTAAGTTTCGAGAGAAATTTCAAAATAGATATTTGTAAGACCATCGTCTTCCGTTTCTTTTCAATGTCCACGTTGATCGGCGTACGATCTTAGTCTTAGCGATTCGTCGATACGATAAAATAGAACGCCAACAACGAAATTACCAACTACGAAATTGCAAAATCGGGTATTTGTCGTTTGTCTGCATCGAAATCATTTTCCGGATTCAACGACAAAATACGAACGAAACTATGTCTTGTCACGTTCGATGTTACGTAACCATGTTACGAACTCACGGTTACAGTCATTAAACGATAAATGACCATCCAGAAGCGTGAGCGATAAAACTAGACGCGACCATAACCGCACATTTGTAAGGACGAATGTATTAGCTATAAAATTTCACTCGACGTTTCGCGTGCAAACAGCCACTTTGGCTATCGTGTAAAATTATTCGCCTGTAGTATGTGCGGTTCGTTCAACGTTCAAGTTCAGAGCTGATAACGAGACGAACTCTCTTATTTAAGCGAGATTTCAACCCTTAAAATTACGATGTTAATCGGACAAGGGTCGTTCGCGCAACGATTACTTCCGTGATACTTTGCAGACTGCTAAATTATACCATTAAGTAGAGAGAGAGAGCGAGAGAGAGAGAGAGTAGAAGCAGAAGAAGAAGAGAGAGAGGAAGAGGAAGAAACTTGTTGAAAATGCCTATTTTTTGCTTATCATCCGTTGGCGTTCTTTTCCAACTAATCGGTCGATACCAATTGCGAGAAAGACTGGCCGGCGCGAGAAACGTAAGAAACGGATAACGAGTTGCACTCACCGTGAGGAGATTTGGGCACATAGAGGTTTAAGTATAGGCAGTCTTCGCTCTGGTTGGCCAGCAACGGTGCTAGCCTCTCGAGGTAAGCCCGTTTGGACCGCGGCAGACTCGAGTCCGGTTCCGGTGGCTTCTGAGGACACGCGGGTGGCATGGTATCCGCCAGCTTGATGCCGCGCCACGGTGTCGGCGTAACCGGTGGCATGTATCGCAACGCTCCAATTGGCGGCGTGGCGTACGGCACGCCGTAATAAGTCTCGACAGACGTGGATGATCTGTCCTCGACACCGCGCAACGTGCCGTACCTGGTCCTGACCGTTCTCGTGCTGTATTTCTGGCTACCAGCGAGTGCCTCCGCTCCACCAGAGCACCAATGTCCGCACAACAGTCCGAGGAACACGACGATCGTTGCCAAACACTTTTTCGATCTGTCTGCTCTATTCTCGCAACGAGTCTGTACAAATCCTTCCCTCCACTCGCCTCCTTTCCCGACGATACCGTTTTTCCTCGAGTCGCCATCGTCGTTGCGAGAATGCCACGATCCCGGCTCGTTGCCGAAAATTCGATTAACCGATGAACGAATCGCGAGCTCGGTAGACGGCCGACGCTTCTCGGCAACAGCTTCCGGCCAAAGGCACCGCTGGTACACCGGAGCACGGTGGAAGACAGTGTCGACACGCTCGTCGCCAACATCGTGGAAGATAAACGACAGGCCGAAACTATTGTCCAAGGAAGGCAGCTTTTCGATAGGATCGAGAGGCGAGAGGTATTTCCTCTTCCTCTTCCTCGGAGACGAGGAGGAGGACGTCCGCATCGCGTCACGCCGCCGCGGACTGGCCCCTCCGGGCCCCGCATCTGTGGGGCCCTCCTGCCAGGGGACGTCCCTCTTCTTCTTCTTCTTCTTCTTCTTCTTCTTCTTCCCTTCCCTCTCGCTCTATATCTTTATTTTCCTTGTTCTTCTCTTCTCCGTCTCTCGTATCTTTCCTCCCCTCTGTGTCTTCTATCGCCCTGTCCTCTCTACGGCTTTCTTGCTTCTTCGGACTTTCGTTTATCACTGTTCCCGATCTAGCGACTTCTTCTTTCGCGTCGAGAAAGCCCTCTTGCGCGTCTTCCTTGCCGCTCCCGTCTTCTTTTTCCTTCGATCTCCAAGATTTCTCCTCCCTGCTGTATCCGCTCTCGGTCTTTCCACCTTCTTTATCCACGCTCAACTCCCAGTATAACCCACTATTCACCCTCTGTTGTTTCGTCTCGATTGTCCAACGATTCGTCGTGTACTCGAAAATGATCGGTGCTAGCGCGCTTATCGGCTGCAAGGCTCTCAATTCCATCCTCGAGGACGTGCGTGGCCGGCAACGAACTTCCGCGATGCCCGGAAGTCGTCGGTTCTCGATACTATCACGCTCGTCGTCGTCGTCGTCGTCGTTCGTGCAATGAGCGACGAGCTCGAGTCGACGTCGTTGAATGATTTTGAGGAAAGCATCGGCGGCTAGGGTACGACTATACCTATGGCCACCCCTGTCCACTATTACCGACCGTTCCTTGTATAGATTCGACGAGCAAAAGCTTCGAAGACTTTATGGCGACACAGAGCAGGATATCGGGGACGATTTGGCAGTTCTCGGAGTATGTACACTTGTCTCGACTCGTTTACTACGGTATATCGTAACTCTATTAATCAATTCCTTGATTTTATTCGTACGCTGGTAGTTTCTTCGGTGGCTTCTTTTCGCGTAGACGGTTGAACCGTGATTTTCTGTAACAGAAATAACAAGGATGGCTGTATTCTATAGTAATTGTATAGTAATCGAAAGATCATAACGTCGAATCGTAAGGGAATTCTCGAGACGAGAAGAATATCTTTATGTCTTATGGTCGAATAAGTCAAATTTACTTAAAATCTACGAGGTGAAAAAAGCAAGTACAAAGTTGCTTGTTCGTATTTTATATCTTCGTAGTAGAAGCGGTGCGAAATGCGTGGACGCTATTTCGTTGGACGGACTATATGAAATATATCAAATGCGAGATATTACGCGTACATTGTGTCCAATTACCACGAACGAAGAGATATCTTCCACCCGAATCCGTGACGTTATCAAAGTGCGGTCACAAATCCACGTCGAGATATTTCTTTACAAAAAATATTTTTCTTTCTAATAATTTTCGTATGTTATAATTCGTATGAAACCTGATAAATTTGCAATGCGATATACCGCAGAAACAAGAGAATCCCGTCAGAAGAGAGAAAGTGGATCCACCGAGATTATCAAATACACAAAATACAAGAATGTAACGATTCGTTGAAGGATTTCTATTTTTTGGAGTCTTCGCGAAATGCTATACCAACTTTAATACGACGAGTTTAAAGTACCTACATTAAGGAGAAATTGCAAAATCCACGACGGAAACGCAAAGACGCCTAAATAAATTAGTCTCGAACTGAAATTGCATCGCATAGAAACGAAGTGCGACTTCGTCGGAAACTAATGGAATAATAACGTTACAATCTGGTACCGAAAACCAACAGGGTTGCTTTTGTTTCGCGTTTCTGTAGACGTTCAACGGGCTTTTTCAGTCTGCCGGGAATTACATCGGACAACTCAATTTGTAACACGGCCGGTTTCGAGTTGCCGCAAATGACACGAAAACCCAATAATACCGGTTCTGCGGCAATGCGAGAATTTCCAATTTCCAAGTTGTACGCCTGCTTTAAACACGATCCTTTGCTTCGTCCAGTGTAACTTGTGCCCGCCTCCCCCCCTCCTCCTCTGCTCTCTCCTCTATCTCTCTGTCTAGTAAGTAAGTTGACATCGACAAACTCGCTTCTCCATGGGGAATCGAAGCCAATTACGATATGTATGTACGTACGCAAATATATTTCAAGCGATGTATTAAATTTGACGAAGCTGCGGAACTTGATCTAGTAAGTGGATTACCAAGGGATTCAACGTCAAATATTTAATTGTTGATCGAATCCGACCCATTGGATTCATTAACAAGTCAGCCATTCGTGAATCACACGAAAGTACGCGTACGATCGCTGTCAAGTATGCGAAAGTTTGTTTCTTTTTCGGATAGGATGCACTTTAGTCACGAAATTGATATTTATCAAACGATACAGCCGTATTTAATAAAATTGTAGCGATACGCGCTGATTTTATCCCTTATACTCGTAACAGCTTATAGGAGACATTAAGAACCGATATGCCACGGATTAATGATTAAATTTGGTGGATAACGATAAACGCATGGAACTATTTCGTCACTGAAAAATGCTTTGTCTTCGAGTCGTTCGATATCTGAGCTATTGGTTTGAAAAATTCTTGAAATTTAAGATTAACATATTACCACGTTTAATCGAAACGATAGTGGAAGGAATGGTAGGATTGCCGCTAAATATAAATGAAACATTATTGAACAATGCCGATCATAAGATAGCGTAACGTCTAAAGAAATTTGCAAAAAAGAATAGTTGGATGTACACGATTTTCAACTTGTATCGTATTGCAAAAAATACTAAAAGGAAGGTCAATGGAATTGAGAATTGGTAGAAAAATATAACAAAGATTCGAAAATCATATCCCTGTTGCTTCGTCATAGATTAAAAGTTTGAAACAGATTCCATGTACCTACTCGTATCTATCATAGATTATTCGTATTTTGCGTAAATCTTTGCGAGAAATATCGAGCGCTCAGAAAGGACAAATAACTGCGGACTAGCCAGATCAAAGAAAACGTACGAACATTTTTCGAAACTTGTAATTCGGAATTAAATGTCACGATACGATTAAATGTCGAAATAAAGAAGGATCCGCGTCAAAGTAAAATTTTAGAAGATTTTACAACGTACAGGTACATACAGAAAGCAAGTGACGTAGAATCGAGTAGCAAGATGAAACTAACGCTGGCATATTTTCGTCTTCTGTCCGTTTGTCGTAGCCTACTAGTATTGGTACACGTTCTTTTATACGTCGTAACGCCAGAGTTGGCGATAGTGGGAAAGCCACAGCTTAAAGAAATTGTAGTTTTTAAAAAATCGTATGAAAATTTCGAAGCACATCTGGTAAAAACCCCGCTAATGCGTGTAATTTGTGCACTACGATACGTATTAGATTCCATTCTTATAGTTGCATCGCTGAAGTAACTGACTAACATCGAAGGTTTCGCTTTTATTCGCTATCGCGATATCGCGATATCGCGACTCATCAACCACGAAAGAATCGTAAAATTTCAATGGCAAAGAAGGACGTATCGTTTGCACAAGAACGAGAAAAAACGATAAACCGTGTTCGTAGAGAGCCACACAAAGAGTTGGAACGAGCAGCAGAATCGTGAAAATTACGTACGTCCACTGTCATAAAGATTTATACCGCTAATACTCGACGCTGTGTCTCCGGGGTACGTAAAGTTTAAGAAGCATTTAAGTTACCGCCCTCGTCGAAAATTTATACGCCACGACGTTAAACGACGCTCCGTTTCCTTTGTACTTTGTATTCTATCCAGCGAGACGAATGCGTTTATCCGAAACTCCTCGGACGTGCGAAATTCCACGGTCAAATCGAATCGCGCGTCGAGTACTCGTTGCTTCGCCTATCGCAGACGTTCTATCGTTGCGACTGTAGACTATACTTTAAAACTTGGAAAGAGGATCAAAGTATCGGCGGATTACGCGTCGAATTCGACGCGATTCGTCCTTGTGTTCGCTCGGCTGTCACCACTGACCGAGATATCGATAACCCGGGGTCCATTATCGAGACGGTGGAACACGGGAAACCGTGGAGAGTCGTTCGCAGTTGAAATTAAATTCCTAGCTCGCGCTAATTGCAGGGGACAAGCGAGACGATTAATAATACGTCGGAGCCAGCCTCCGTCCGTTCGAACTGCCTAGCTAGCGCAATCGATTCTCGAGGAATTACAGAGAGACCCGGAATGATGGACCTGCAAACTTTCCGATCGAGATGTCGACGCCTTGTCTCTACGAACCGTAAGCCCCGACTCGATTCGATTCTATGTTTTAGGAGTAATTACGATGCTTGGAAGTTGACGATAGTAGTTATTGGAGTTAGAAATTGAGATTACCGCGATTATCGCGTCTAACCATCGCGGTTAGAAATATTAAACTTTTGCGAGTAATTTGCCAGCAAAAGATTACGAGCAAAGCTAAAAATGAATTTAGATATCGTGTACGATCAGATGGAAAAATTGACGCTCGATGCTATATAAATGGTCGAGCTAGAGAAGAAGGTGACGAGGGAAGGTCGAGAAGTTCGTTTATCAGCGTCGTGGTAGTTTGCAAATTGTTTGGCAAACGACTGCGAGACGGAATAGAAGAGAACAGACAGCGGCGAAGGAGGAAAATCAGACCATCGTCGAAAATGCGGAAATCGTCGGCTGTTATTCGACGTGCGAAAAAGGTAGAGAAGGAAACGTCGGCAAAGTTACGAGATCTTTTCAACCATGATTAAACCGTAAGCTAACTAAAAGTTCTCAATCCGGCGTGTATCTGCATACCTTGGAACTTAAACGGCTCGAGGTAGGAGAGGGGGAACGAAGTTAACAATTTACCAAGTAGTTTACTGTTAAACTATAAGCCCGTGCGAGCAGGTCGTTCGCGATCTGTATGATTAGACAAGGATAGGGCTGCGCACGGATCCGTTCATTGGCATCGTAAAACGAGGAACAACCGAACGCCAATCTCGCCAGCTGTTACTCGGCCTTTCGTTACACCGCTATATCGACGTACCGTTTTCGAATTTCGTACAAAGCTCCACGGATATCTCTCGTCGGTATACAGTCGGTACAACGAGAGTCAGCTTTGTTCAGTCAACGAACTGCAATGCAAATCCGATAACACGACGGTGGTCGTCTTGCCACGAACTGGCCCAGTCTGATATATCGAACAATGGCAAACAGCACACATGGCGGGCGACGAAGGATCGAAGGAACATGATCGGACGATCCGGTATCAAATCCACGTCTAGTTCACACCGCACTGGAGCAGGTCAATTTGGTTCGCTCGGCTCGCGAACAAACTCGTCCGCCACTCCACCACCTGCACCCTCTCTCAGCACCACCACCCACGAGGTGTTTTCATCCCGTGATCGCTGCTCTCCAGCTGTCACTGCTATTTCCCACGGAAGATGTTGCTCACAACGTCGCGTTACGAATCGCGTCGCCGACGATTACTTCGCACGCTGGTGAAATTCGCAGCGACATCGAGAAAGCAGGAAACAACGGGAGAGAACGAAGAAAAGAAAAAAGAATCGAAACTTGGCCTCGCGAACCGATCGCGTGCGTATACACCGAGAACAACCGCGCTATGACCGAACAACCGACCGACCAAACCCGATCCGACGACCAATCCCAGGGACGACCCGCACCCTCCGTGTGCGCGATCGGCAGTCTGTCCCGGGCTCTACTGATGGCCAACCGCGCGACCTCCATGGAGGTGGCGGTGCTGGTGCTGGTGCTGCTGCTGGCTGCTGCTGCTGCTGCTGCTGCTGGTGCTGGTGCTGCTGCTGCTGCTGCTGCTGCCAGTCGGTGGTGGTGGAGGCGGTGGTGGTGGCGGTGGTGGTGGTAACGGTGGAGGTGGAGGATGGTCCGGCACTTGAGGAAGCCGGGGCATCCACGGCGCCGACGCCTGGTTTCGTACCGACCACCAGTCCGGTCGATAACGCCACGGCAACCCCCGGGTCGTTCCGGTTCTCCTCCTCCTCCTCCTCCTCCTCCTCCTCCTCTTTCCACTTTCCTCCCTCTTTCACCTTCTCTGCCGCTCTTCTGCTCAATTTTCTCCCTCTTCCATCTTCCCCGTTTGCTTCTCTTCGACTGCTCCCTATTCTCCTCCTCTTTTCTCTCTCTTCTTCTTCCTTCTCTTCGAACTGCACCGTCACGCTTGCCTCCCACGATTCTTCTCGACACCATCTTCGCGTGCTCGTTGATTCTCTTCCATCTCCTTCATCGAGAACGTCGCTTCTCCGCTCTCCTCCTACTTTCGCCTTCTCCTACCTAAGCCACGATTCCTTTTCGTCCGACGGCATCTCCCTAGGCCAGAGAAGAGGCTCGTGTTTTCCACCCTCGTCCATCCATCCCTCGACGTTGCTCGCCGTTGTTGCTGCCACCCCTGCGCCTTCGCCTCTTTCGCATGCCAGTCGAGTGCGAGCCGAACCAGACGAAATACAGAGACGGTCCGCGTAGAAACCAGGGTCAAAATAGAGACGATAGAGATGTTCTCTTTGTCTAAGTTGGCAGCAACAGACAGCCCTCTCTCTGACTGGAAACGGTGGAACGGTCCACCACGTACGCCTCGAGTCCGTACAGCTGCGTTCTCCGATACTTGGCCTGCGCGATCAATCGCACTTTCGAAGAGAATCACCACCGACCATCGTCTTCGCACGCAGGCCACGATTGTTTTCCACTCCGTCTCCGAGGTAAATAATTCGCGGCCGAGATTCGTAAACACGAAAGAAACCGTCCGGATAAGTTAAACGGAATCGAGCTAGCCTGACTTGCGGCTTTCCTAATAGTGGAAAAGCGGATGACCATGTCGGAACTCCGACATCGATCTTCGAGGAGGAATTACGTGTTTATTAAAGGGACAAAATGACTGGCAGAATGGTAGAAAGAAGGGAATAGTCGTTATCGTGCCATCGAATGGATGGTTCCGAGGAAGACTAACGATTTTCCCTGGCTGTTTATGCGAGCGTCGAGTATTTTATGGATTGCAAGATTATTTAAGAGAAAATCGTCGCTATTTATATAAGTACCGATGTAACGTTATCGTATAACTTTAACACGATATTATCTGCGTTGAAGTTATCCGATAGCAATACGTTGAAATAAGTATGAGTACAGGTATAAGTACAGTGTATGCTGCTCCAGATTCGCACTGTGGCAGTGTTACATTAGAATAGAAGGTGATGGCCAGCATACGTTTACAGCAAAGCACGTTATTACCAAAAAAAAAATTAAGCTTGGCGTGTAACTCTAACTGAAACAAGAAACTGTACAAGAGACAGCAATGAAAATCTACTTATAGCTCTTTGCGTGTAGACCTCGTGACCCAAACAACATTCATATCGTATCACGGTGTCCAGATAACGGGGGTATACAAGAGAAAGATGTAGAGTTTTCCTAGAAGCAATTACATCGACGATCTGCGTTTTCTGTATGTACGAGCGTATCGATACAAGAGGAAATCAAACACACCTTCGCGTTGAAAAAATAGAATATCGATTAATTTCGACTTGGATTATTGGAGAAGGGATCTCGATATTCTAGTATCGAATTTAACATCGAATATTGGCGTAATTAATTTCGTTGCGCGCAGTACTTCGTTAATGTTTCACGTATGGAATAAATTTCCAACGACGGTTAAGGATAATTTCGGGAAATAAAAACTTAATTCGCCCTTAGCCGCTCTGTGATGCTGACCTTTGTCTACTTATGAAATACGATATTTTCTAAGAGGGTAGGTCGCTAAGAGAAAATGACCAATTACTATAGCATCGACAAAGATTTTTCTAATTATTTTTATTTATTCAGCCCCATCGACTGAAAGCTGTTGAAACCTTTTGCTTTTTTATTTCGACCGCGTATCGACGCGATATACGTAATTGCTTGATCGGAGAAAAGCGTTCGACAATCTACGGATTAACCAGAGATCAAGGCAGCAAGACCGAATATAAATATTTGAACCGATCGGTGATGCATCCGATCGCTCGTAAACTAAAAGTCCCGCGAGAATTCTGTTCGCTAAGTAACGCGACGTACACGAGGCTCGATATACGCGTTAAATCCGCATCGACGTCGGAGGATACAGCTTAAACCGCAATCAGCGCGAAGTAACGTAGGAAAATTCAGGACGAGCGAAGCTTTATCAAGTTTGTGTCTTACAAACGACCTCTCGTTGATGGAGAACGACAAGAGAGAATCGCAGAATTCGAACGCGGTCGAACGTAGCCGGAAATTGCCTCGTTATCCTCGACATCGCGTCACCGTTATTTACGTTATTAGGAATTTTAACGAGCGAAAGCTTACGCTTTCTCCTCGCGTCAGGCCAGCGGCAGGAGAGGAGAAGCTCGGTTACGAGCAACCCCATTTTTCGTTCTCGACGCGCCGCTTTCTTTCCTCCCCCTTTTTTTAGTTCGCGCCCTTAAAAAAGAAAACGAGAAAGAACGGGTTTTCAACCGATCGAAACTATATAGCCATTCTGGATCGATAAGCGAGAACATGGAATGCAAATGCAGCCGAACGAGCACGTAAAGATATTCCGCTCTATAAAACGTCGAATTGCCTCCGCCGGCTGATGAGTATAGACGGGAATAAGATGCCGTAAGAATTTTTATCGTACTCGCCGAGTTTTGGCTGATATAGTATTAACGAATCAATAATATACGTAAATAGTAACCGCGGCAACGAATCAACCTTATCGATCATCGAGAAATTCGAAATCGGACTAAAAATCGATACTGTGAATAAACTTTTCGCCAGAGTATTCCGACAGCTATTCTAACGATCAACTATATTTTTTCTTCCGTTTTAACTACAACTAACGCCGCTTTTTATCCACGTTTTACCCGAAAAACTAGAAGCAATTTACTTTGACGGTACGAGAAAAAAAACTCACCGTGCTGCCAATTTAACCTTGCTCAAATTTCACGCGCATCCGAAAACAAAAGCCGAATTCGAATTACGTTTCTATTTACCCGCATTTAATTTCCAGCTTTCCGATTAAAGTCAGTTTCGATTTTCACCGATCGTCCCTTTAAACCGTCGCGTTTCCCCCTTCCTTTTTTCATTTCAATCCTGTTCAGTTTCCAATGTTAAGTTTCAAGGCTACCTGTGTTACGCAACAATTTAGGCGTATCGAAAAACTCACGCACGGTAGTTACGCGCTTTAAAATTGTTAGTTTTGAAATTTGTCGCTGACTGAGCACGGATTAGATTACGTTGGAAACATTTTTTTCGTCGGATGAGCGAAAAAGTGCGAAAAATCGTGGCGATCCTGTATATGCATATGTATATATCGTTATGTATATAAATACGTAAATGTTGTATGACGCATATATTTTTACCGATGAATAAATGTAACCCAAAAGGCAATAAAAATCGGTAACTCGATGTCGCGTGATATTTCTTCGTTCCTTGTATAATAAATACGCGCGCCTCAACGATAGAATCTACTTTCCAATATGCAGTTATCATTTTATCAATTTATAAATCATTCTTTCACATTTAACCAGATTACGCGGTTTATCATTGACGGGGAACCGATTTTCAATCTCCAACATCCAATTTCGCTGAATCTCACACCAGGGACGAGGAGTAAAGTCTCTCGTTCTCTTCTAGATCCAACTACTTAACAATATACATACATCGAGCGGAAATCGATTCCGAATGCGACAACGGTCCTTCGTAAGATGTCGGGACGAAGCCAATAGACCACTTTTTCGAAACATAGGAGCAAAAACGCCAAAACTAGAAGTAAAGAAGAACCGGGGCCATCGAGTCCTTTTTTCGTTAGGCGATTCGTCTCTATCAAGGCGACCGAACGAAACGTTCGAGACCGGGTCGAGAGATGGGAAATTTAAAAAAAAATTTCTCGAATATCGACTTTCGAGGTGTTCGATCGATTCCCGTCGCAGATCAATTAGATTCCCTCGATTCTGTACGATTCAAAGAAATCGCGAATTCTTTCGTTCGCCGACGAGCAGATCGTGCTTCGCCCTTCCTTCGCCCCCTCGCAAAACTCTAGCTCTAACGTACAAAGAAATCGGTGAGACGGTAACGGAACGGAAGAACGACGAGGATAACGCGGAGATTGACCGTTCCTTGTTTGCTCGCTAAGAAAATCGTCTCGATTAAAAACGGTTGTATCCGCAAGTGCGCAACTATCGCAAAAGGTAGGAGGATGCAACGTCGTTTAATTTTTATTTCATCGGTTCGACGTTAATGCCGTGTTTGCCCTGAGTATTTCTCTTCAAGAGGATTTTATGCTCTGACGTGTCTATTTTTTTCAAGTTGGAAACATTATTGATCGAGATATTCTATTCCAATTCTATTTATGGTATTTATCAACGAAACGCTTTATAACGTCGTGCTTGAAGAGAGAATATAACAAAATTATAAAGAGATAAAGAGATAAAGAGATAAAGAGATAAAGAGATAATGAGATTTGGTCGCGGAATTTTCGGAATTACTCTTTTTTGCCAATTTTATTCAGTGTGTAACGTTATAATATCCTTTCGCGGATAATTTTATCTCCGTTATCATAATCATTTGCTAAATGATACTTTGTTAACTCATGAAAATATACATAGATAGATAGTTCGACGAGATACCGCGAAATAAAATACAATTGTTAAATATTTAGAGGCTTTTAAACACCTGTTGAATACCTCTCGTCGCGTATGATCTATTTTTTTAAATATTCAGCCAGATGCGTTTACCGTGCTCAAATAATTCCTCCTTTCATCTACTTCGACGTTAATTATGTTATCGATATTTAATTTAGAGAAAACTACGATATTTTATACGCTTTCTGGCGTATTTTATCGTACACCGTACGAGAAAGAACTTTTAATGCTGTATTTCAACGTTTAACGTAATATCTACAAAATACAATCGATGCAAGTATATTCTGCGATATGTTGATGAATCGATCAGAAATATTGTCTAATTTTACCGAGACATAGTCACAAAAATTATATGCATAAATCTCGATTAAAATAAGCGGTAAAACGTCGAAATAAAACAAAGTTATATTATGAAATTCGAAGAAACGATGAAAATGTAAATACCTAAATGTTGTTAACCATTTGTTGTAAGATTTAATAGGATTATCGACATCGTTATAACGCATCGGGATAACGCTGGTTAATATTTTATCCGGACAAAGCATATGGGCAAATTCATCGTGCCACGCGTACATCTTGTCTCGGAGGCTTTAAAAAGCGCAACAAAAACAAAAGAGCGATGATTCGGTTAACCTCGGATGCAACGGTATCCTCGAAATAACATCCCTACGTCATCGGCATTGGGAAACTGAGAACTTGGATACGCCGACTAGTCTCGGAAAATTACGCTACTGCGAGTAGATCGAGTATCCATATGACCGCCAGTGTCTTTCAATGGACACAATTTGAGAAACGAGCAATTTTTAATCCGTTTCAAGGTTTTTAAATCGATCGATACAACGAGAGTCGCATAATCATTTAATCAATTATAAGTAATTATAAGCGAGCTAGGTAATGGAATATTCTCCTAGAGAAAATAAAAGTAAACTACGGAGGCCTGTGTTATACATAATATGCGTATATATATGTACGCATTATATAATAAAATATATATAAATCTGAAGACGGTCGCTGATCGCAGTATATCGCTACGTTGTTACAGTCGTACGTTAAATCGTAAAAATGACACGTGAAGCTAAAAAATAAAAAATGTTTACGTACCGTATCGCGTTTCATGCTGCGATTAATCGCGACTTTCGAGGAACTCTGGGAGAACCATGCGCTCACATTTGGCGCCAAAAGAAAGGTGGCGATACAAAGGTAATATCTTCGTCGCTATTGGAAGAGCGAAGATTCATTTACGCGATAAAACCGAGCCGTGCGCAGTAACAACATTAATGTCATAAAGTTTGCTCTATGAAATTTATTACTCTTTATCGGTTCGTACGAGAACGTTCTTTATCAGTTTGCCGAAGGGAATTGATTACGAATTACAATAAAATACAATACGATATTTGGTAAGCATTTACAAACAGGGAGAGCCAATCCAGCGATTTCGATAATTTTTCAATATATTGTCAATCGCGATGGTTTCAGTCGACCGTCGTATCGTATTCGTGCACTCTCATCAGTATGGTGCACTTGATCGGATTCCTGTATTTATCTATAGTAAATCAGCTTATCGACATTCGATTTTGACAAACGATGGTCGGTCGCTTTCTTCGAAATAACGACAGGTACGTGTTCCATAGCTGAAAATATAAATGAACAAACGAAATGATAGGACTAAAACTGTGCAATTATTATTTTCTATCTTAATACGTAATAAAGTACCGATGATTTTGTTATTTCGTAGATGGCTCCTTCCTTCCAAGGATATTTAATTGGCGCCAATATTCGAACTCGATCAATTATTAGGAACTATTTGCAACTATTGTATAATCATCAAATCGCTGTAATTAAAACAATTGATCTTCTCGTCTCTGTTTACCTTACCTATTAATATTGTTTCAATATCGTCTAAAGTTATAATTTTGTTAAGCAAAGTTACCAATTAGAATTAGAGTTTATTAATTGAAAATTTTCGAAACTTTCAAAGCTTCTAAACGATTAATAGAATTAGGAATATAGAATTCTTTGAAATTTTACGATGCTAAGAATTTGAAGAAAGATCGATAAATTTAATCAGATAGAAAGGTGGCAATGGCGACTAGATCTCGAGAAAGTGGACGAGAGTTGGCAGGATCCGATTTAACGAAATCGCGATCTATTCTCCTTTCTCTTCGACAAGCCCGTGTTTGAACGGAAAACACGGTGAGCGTAAAATCAATATCTAGAGCGGGTCCAGTGCTCCTTTAAATCACCCTATGCAACGTGAAGTTCAAGCTCTTGCGACGAGAAGAGGAAAATGCATAATCGTTCCTGCTCCTTAGCTGTGCAGATTTTAGGTTTGTGAAAGAGCCCTTGTATAAATATCTTAATATTCATCTTCGCGCTCTTGAAAGATGATAAAACTTATTTCCCCGTACTATTTACGGATAAGGAAGTTGTCGAATGCAACGTGAGTAATAAAAAAAAATAAAAGAAAGAGAGAAACTCGAGAATCGCAAAGTTAAAACTGTGTGTCAAAAGTCGATATGAAATTTGTTGAAACTCGTAAACTTATTTTCCTCGATGTTTTCCATGTATCTGTGCTGTAAAATTATTGCTTTTCGCGTTTATTTTCCGCCATCTCTTTCTTTAATTGTGATTTCGTTAAAAAAGAAAACAAAATGAGTAAAACCAGAGCAGTGGCCCTAATCTCGCGTCTCCTTTTTCATTTACATTTACCCCTGAGGTTTCATTTACTATAACTGCTGCTTCTTGTTATTACTTAGGCGCTTACGAATAAAACGTATTCGCATACGAATTAAATCATATATAACTGAACTAATTATTTCTTTAACAACCATGTTAAATTAAGGTTCACAGCAATGAAATCTAACTGCACGCATTTCAAAAGCTTATCTTAATATAGCACATAACCGTAATAATATTCATTCAGCCATATTATCCAATGCGATTCAAATGAGACGCAACAATGATCCAAATGATAACTAAAATCCCAGAATTTACATTTGTTCTCGACAAACGTATATTTCGTTATTTCTGGAATAATTCAAAGTATTCCCAATTGAAATATTCAACTGTAAAATGATTTTTCGATACGACTCGTTTAATATATTTCGTCCTTCCTTCGACTAACTACCAAATTTTCTCCTCTTTTAACATTATTTTTTTTTGCAAACAGAATGTGCGAGTACAATTATTAGACTTTCAACATAAATAATAACCGAGTTGCAATCGCCCGAGAAGGGGACAGTAGCATCCTTATCAACGAGATTTCTATTAAAATTTATTTTCAGAAAGGTTCCTATTTACGATCGAATAACGAAATGAAACAGTCGATCTATCCAGAATTGGATAACTCAACCGGAGAGCGGCAGAGAGTCGAGAACGCGTCCTACAATTAGTAAAAATAACAAGCACGGGAAAATATGGACGTTATTAGAAATACGTAGTGATATAAATATGATGCAAATGTATAAAATATATATAGAATCATTAATTTAATTAATCTGTGGTACTTGCTGGTATTTTGCAATTTTTTGTTCCGGTTGTTAATTATGTAATTACACGCATACTTCCAATTCGCTACTTTCGCATAACTAAAACGAATGTTTTATGTTTTCGAATAATAATTTTTTATGGTAGTAAGCAGATCACATTCGTGGAGAAAAATGACGCGAGAAAAAATAATTTTTACCGTTACGAATATGGAAGAGAATAAAAATATATCCTCCTGACGCTAGTTATTTTCGTAACCAGAAAAAGTAATAAAAAATAATAAAAAATAATAAAATTCACACTGTTTGATATTAATATCTCTTTTACCGCTATAAATAACATCGTAAAGGAAGCAAACGTTACTTCCGATTATTGAAAGATCTAACGATCATTGGCTGCATAAAAAGCGCAATAGCTAATTAATCACACGCTCTATTACCTTCGACGAGGCGATAAGTTATTATCTGCTCCAGCGATTACGTAGTAATCGAGTTACGTATCAATAGTACATTTTAATTTGTCGCTAATTTTTATTAACAAACTCGTTGAAAATTCGACTCTTTCTTAGGTACGTACTAAATCAATTTTTCGTTCCATCTATGATCTCCAACTTTTGTTTAATCGGTCGTTGCTATCGATCATTGCTAAATTTGTCATCCTCGTGAAAAGCGTCGAATTCAAAGATTTAGTAGTCGATTATAAATTGTAGAATTGCAAATTTTTATATAAAAGCGAATAGTAAATAATTGAATTTAATAGCGAATGATAGTAGAAGAAAGCGATAATAAACGTCGATATATCGTTTCTTATCGTATTATCGTAAGCCGAAACCGGTGGAATAATTCTTCGCGTGCAACTAATTTCATTTTCACGTAAAACGATATAATTTCTTCCAAACCGATCTTTCTCCTGAATCACGAAAGCGACATATTATTCCATAAAAGAACGATCGATGCGTATTCATCGTCTACCGAACGTTTCACGCGTACTGAATATTGGATAATTATAAAATAAATACGCCGCCAATGTCTATCTCGTCGTATCTTTCATCAATAACATCGAATCAACGAATTCCATTATCAGATGACCTATACCTGGGAATTTTTACGATTGATCGATAGAATTCAAAGGTTAACGTTCAAGAACAGGAATGTCGTCGGAATAAATATTATCATAAACGATAATGGAAGGATAGGCGTTGATTAATGCGGTGTTAATTATTTCGTATCGAGAAAAGAAGATGCAGAAGTTCGAGCAACGACTCGAATAATTCTTCCTTACTTACGCCATTTCACTTTGGACGATCGTCGTGAACGATTCGTCCACGAGCAATGTGAAAAATAAAATCCGGAGCGTATTTATACCAGTTCGATCGATCGGAAGTAGAGTTTCACTCCACTTTGTTCAACGGTCACTTTGGACGAAACGCGAATGAAAACAGTATCTTTCGGTGGATCGTCCGCGATGATCGTGCAAAGCGAAAAGATGGAAATTCGGTTTTGGTATCATTTGGTATTTATAAGGGCATTCGCTTTCTTACGTCTCCTGCCACCTCGTGTTTTCCTCGTCGTATTAAAAACGTAAGGTGCAGCATTAGGATTACGAGAAATATGTTGATACGCATATTCGAGAAACAATTCTGCTTTTTATATAGAACGTCTATAAAAATGATACGTCACGGGCTCGACAGATTATTCGGGCCGATAAAAACGTTTCACGTCGGTCTTTCGCTCGAATAGATTTCGATATTGTCCAGCGTTTAGCGTGAAATCTCCTCGTCGATACCGAGATAATCGATCGCGAGATTTTGCGGTGGCGTATTAAAATTCACGATAGCAGCGCGAATCAAGATCCCTCCCGTGAGGATGGACTGTGTCGCTTCGACCGGAAATGGTACATATTCATCAGGACAGTGGCTAAATGTCGTGCTAGCATGGGTCAGGTTACTAGAGGAAGGTGCTTCCCTTTTCGCCGCATCTGTATCGCGTATCGTGTAACGTGTAACGTGTAACGTGTAACGTAACTGGGACTTAAAGTGAAATTAATGACGGTGACGTGAAATGCTCGGTCGATGCTCGGTCCCATTTCGAAATTGAACAAAAAGAAACGATTATTTGTGTATTTGTTTCTTCGCTCGAGACGAACGAGATAAATTTTGAAAGACGTGTGGAAAGAACGTATCGTATGAATTTTGGATCGCGCTAAAATCGATCGATTCAAGTTACTCGTGTTAAGATCATTTTCGAAAGAGGTAATTTCACGGCCGATTATTCGTATTAAAGTAATTTTATCGATCGATATTCTTCATTTTCTTCGATATTTGACTGTAAAAATGAAAGAATTAACTGGTTAATTAAACTATGTTCGATAAATCACGTTGATATACGAATCAGTTGCAACGAAAAGAACACGTTTCGTTTAAAGTACATCAAAATATGGCACTATACATTGTTACGATATTAAATAATAATAGTAATAATAATCCCTTTGCGCCCTTCGCAAAGCAGCTGTGTCTAATATTTCGAACCCCGCGGTAATTTTCCCTTTCTACGATGTACAGCACGAGTGTTATTGGCACGAGTGGTTGTTGGTTTTGGGACAAAATAGAAAGAAAAATACGTTGTTTTTAAAAGATCGAAAATTAGTCTTCGAAATACATCTTTCCACGAAATTGGTAACGGGATATATGGTAAGTTTGCCAAGCGCGATAAACATGCCTTCCGTCACTGGTTCTGGAATGAAATACGGTATAAGTGGAAGGAAGAAAGTCGTCGGGATCGCGTTACGTGCCACTTTGCTAAAACGTACGTGGTACCGGTAAGCGCGGTAGTGGAATCACAAGTATTTCGAGCTAGCGGTGAACTCCGGATGCGATTGCAATGTCTAAGAATCGTCCCCTTGTTAATTAATAACTGCGATAACTGTTTTCACGGTTTTCGAATTTGGTCGTATCCAAACTAGATTGTAAGATCTCTTGGTCGAACGTTTATCCGAGAGAGCAAGGGTTAAGCGAGCACAGCGGAGAAACCGCACAAAGATAGCAGCGGGATCGATGCAGATCGCTTTAGAAACGACTGGAAGGAACGTCTCTTCTCTATCGACGCATTGCTGACTGTTCTTATCTACGAAGCCACCTGCAGGAAAAGAAGAAAAGTACTCGTCGATTCGAGAACGAAGCCACAATTTCTTGAAATTGCCTATCATTTAACTCGTCGAAATACCTATTCCCTCCATCCTTGCGTACCACCAGTCCCCGTTCGATTTACTTTCCCTCTTCTACTTCTTTTCCTATATCTGCCGTAATCGTGCAAGTTAATGTCGATTAACGCCTCGGGACAGTTCAGATGCCTGTGCATTTATGCAAGAATCTCGTTACTCGTTACTTTAAACGAACGATGCTTCGTCGATGGAAAGAGTAAACCGTAAACACGAACGAAAGCTACAAGAACGCAGGCTATTTCGACGACGAATTCGACAACGGATAGTAACAAATTTATGCGGTAATTCCACGGATGAAAATAAGACGAAAACGAAGATATCGCGTTCGATATCGGCTCGATCGTTCGTCAAATCGGTTAAAATATCCCTGAAGCGCAGCAAAGTTCTGTACACGAAGGAATACGAGGTAGCCTAAGCGACGAAAGAGACAGCCGCCGTATGTCTGGCAGCTTTTTTCGTGTAAATCGTAAAAAAATGCGTGTGCCGTTCAAAGAAACGAAACACGAGGATTTCCGTAAGCAATTTTATGACTCGCGCGTTCGAAGAAAGGAGGCCAAAGCAGGTATTTTGAGACAACGTTAGAATGTTCGAAGCGATTCTATCGTGTGCTTGTAAATAACGAAGCTTTTTTATTCTCAGCATCCGTCGTTCCTCGATAGGCAAAGGGATCGTATACTTGGTATTTCCATCGCTCGAAACGTTCGACTCGATTCAGGCTTTTGTCCAATTTTTCTGAAGCGTCACGTTCGCCGCGGCGCCAATCTCGAAAAAGCCTTGCTCGTCTGCGACAGAGAATCGTTCGTCTGAAAAATCTAATTGGAGTAATCCACACGACAGCGATGACAGCGATAGGCCGTATCGCCTACGTTAGACCATCGTTTTAGGTCTGATTCATTTTTTCAAACAAACATATTCGATATTTATTTAACGAACAATCGGTTACGTAAAAATTGTATCGTATCGGTGTGTAACGTTGTTACAACGACTATTCGCCTAGCACATATGCAACGTCGTAATGCCACTTTGATTTCTTACGATCGTATGAAATTTATATAGAGATTCGTTAAGGAAATTGGTCGATAGAAACTATAGATGGGGCAAGATCGATCGCATGTTAATTCTGTGAGAATAGAAATTTAAATTTTTTAGAACAGCTGCCACGACGGCTATCCTTAGGGAGCGTTCCGTACCATGGCGCGGTCTATCTTTGATGGATTCGAAGGCTCGCGAAGCTGATTAATATTGCTGTCGAAACAAGAAGCACAATACGAAGGAAATAAGCGGAAGAAATCTCGGAACGTCCATCGTCCAACGTTCTGAAACTGTTAAATGCATCGTTGCGGCGTCCCTCTGTAAGATACAAACGGCAACTATGCTCGTTATCCTCTCTACCTTACTTTTTTCTTCTCCTTTACCACCACCACCTAGCTGCCGCAATTTCCTTCTTCTCCCTCGGTGTATACACGCGTTATCGTCCAAACGACTCGTAATCGTTTTGTTAAAAGAGGTGAGAAGATAAATTCTATGTAGAGATGCAAACAAACAAACGATAACGTACGCAGTTCGCTATTTCGTGTTTTTAGCTTATCTTCAAACATCTTTAGGAACTTTTTCTTGTTTTCTCGAGAAATAACGCTTCGTCGTCTTATTTGTTTAATTCGTACGCCTCCGACGATGCTTCCAACGATAGTACGATTTTCGAATTAGAAATTACTTGAATCGTTCATAGAAATTTCACGTTTAAATTTCTCAACGTCGAATTTTTACTTTTACCGAAACGTCCGACTTAACTTTAAAAGTATAAAAGTTTGCTTAGATACGAGTAATCTGCACGCAAAAATTTACCAAATTTAATTTGAAAGATTATGCTCGCCTACGCAGGGTTAATATATCGCGAGGATGAAGGGACGATGCTCTTCCCTCGTCTTCTCGTCGGATGATTAATACTTCGTAACATTCGCAATTTTTAGCCACAACGTTGATTATCTGTATCAAAAAGTAATCGACTTCGTTCGGTTTTCGTTCTAGTTCCGAATGCGTATCCGATAAAACAATTTGACGCGTATTTCGCGTTATATAATTAATGTATCTCGTTCCATTTGCCGCAAAAACGCATTACCTAAATATCCGATCAATTTATCCAGAATGCGCGCTTTGAACGAGAGGAAGAACGTGAAATATATATATATATAAATAGATGTAAAATCGAATTGGAAAAAACATTAATATCGCGGAATGATACGCGTTATTCGAATATTTTGATGATTTATCCTAACTATGATTTAATTATTTTTGTTTTATATCTACCTGTTATATCGTCAAACTTGAAACGTAGTACAAGATAGTTATTTAGCCATTCGACGTTGTCAGTTGACTGTCGTGTGTTATCAACTAAACCAGAAATCGGTAAAAAAGTAAACAGATCCGAAGGAAACAGGTTTTACCGCATGCCGACGATTATGTAGGGAAAATAACGTCGACGAGAAAATGGAGAATCACATTTTAGGATTATGCTGCATCCGCTCTACTATTCACGGCCTTTTACGCGCGATTATTATCTCTTGCCAGAGTTTTATATAAAATAATAAAAAATAACGATGCTAATAGCATTAAATTATCACAACAAACGTTTAAAAACCACAATTTATATCTATTACAGTCTCTGCGTGATTATAAACGACTTAAACCTTCGAATATAAGACTTCGCCGTTTAAAATATAACGTAATAATATGCTTGGAAATAAAAATTATTAAACAGAAAGTAATATCTTGCGATACTTTATACGTAATACGTATTACGTATCTATACGTACTGTATTGATTGGTAATTAGTTAGAATTCCATAGCGATTAAGTACTTAAGGAATATCGATCGACTGGTTGCATGAGTGGTTAAAGATCTTGTTGCCATAGCATTCGAAATAAGCTCGAAATAACCGTAAAAAACAAGCTTTCCATGTCCCAATGCTCTACCGATTACTCGTCAACTCACGAAATCAGAGCCTATCCGAAAAATCGCCGAAGAAAGTATTCGAAACGATCAAGTAATTCCGTATCTCCGGTCTGTAATCGACCAGAAATCTCCTAGCTAAACGCCAAATCTTGCCTGTTCGGTGCGCTATCTGGAACGCTGTTTTCGCTTATCTAAGAAAGTCATCGCGTACGTGTAAAACGCGTGCCGGCGGCTAATCCCGGCAGCCAATCCCGGCAGCGATAATAGCACTCGTAATCGTCGATTCGGGGCCAATCGATTTCCAGGCAAGACAAGACACCGGTGTGTTCGAAGTTGGAGCACATCTCGCAACCACCCTTTCGTGCTGGACCGGCGCGTTCCAACTTCATTCGCGATAATAACGCGAACCTGGAATCGCTTTGTCGACCGCGACTGGCTAACTGGACGCGTGAAAACCGACCAAAGTATCGCTATGTTTAAAAGTCTCGGATCGCTCCTGGAAATCACCCTTATCGCTCGATCCGTCCGCCGCTCCCGACGAGTGGATGACGCTGTAACTGCCCTGGTAGAAGACCGAGTGGTACAAGTTTTTCAAGAAAGGGGAATAAAGGCAAAGACGCGAGAGGCGAGTTGCCGCTATAGATTAACGTAGATTAATATGGATCAATACAGACGGTGAATGATAATTCTCAACAAACGGAACGATATTATCGCTATCTTCTTGTTGTTCGACGATCCTGGTGATTCCGCGTGCCCGAACGTCGTTCCAAAGTAACGAGGCTGAATAACGTAACTTTCGATCGGTTTCCGAGAAAAGCAATTTTCTAAATTTTTTATAGCGACGAATAGAAAGTACAAAACGAATAACTAGACCCTCTTGTGTGGATAAAAAATGTATCGAGCAGATATTACGAGATATTGAATTAAACCGAGGGTCGATCGGTTTATCGAGGTAAAAGCAAAGTAATAAAACTTCTTGGGATAATAAATTCAATTTTTTCGTCGCTGCCAATTTTCTACTCGCAGAAACGGTAAACGTTTTAAAATGGAGTACCAGCAACGCCTATTGATTACATCGATCGTAGACCTATTCCCGCGTATGGCAGTGGTAACGGTAATTACGTTACTGTTCTCTTCGTATTTCTTACTTTTGTTACGACTTTTAACGCAGCTTCGAACGGCCTACTTATACTCGTATTCCGCGTGCTGGCAAAATTTGGTCGGAAAAACCTAGAACAGCCTGCGCATCTACGTACGTTTTAATAGAAAATAAGAGTAAAAAAGGAAAGGTTAGAAGAGGAAAAAAGGCGCTATGTAAAAACAAAGAGCAGTTCCGGCAGAAAAAAGAAGCGCAAGAGATTGGAGAAAAAGGTCGTTAAAGAAGAAGAGAATGGAGAGAAAGGGCAGAAGAGCTATCATTTTCACCGGTATTTCATAAGGGGCTAAACGTGGTTACGTTCTCCATCGACCTCTCTGTTCCGTCTGCGCGTCGACCAGAAGAGGGGAAAAAAAGATCTTTCCGAGCTGTAGATTGGCCGTCGTAAACTTCCCTGGAAAGGGCGGGCAGCCTCTTGACATCGAGTCCAGAACGATGAATCACGAAGCAGCTGTGATTCTCGGAAAGGGGCAAAATGGGATTCGCAAGCTCGATGATTTTAAGCACGTTCTCGTGCATTAATTCGTGGGAACCGCGAAAGAAGGTCGATGAAAAAATCGAAACAGATGGCGAATCGAAAAATAACGGTCTTCGGCATTTAACCTATCCGCCTTGCAAACGCTTATACCGCGCTGTTCTGCGTTGAAATATTACTCGATCCGAGTGTAACATTTACCAATGACTTATAGATTCTCTGTTACGTGGATCTAAGGTTTTCGAATGTTTGGCAACGGACGACAAAGCTCGTCGAAAGAGACTCGTAGCCTGTGATTTAAGAAATTGGATTCTGGGATGTAACGAAGATAAAATTCATCAAAGACGATACTAAATTTGAACTAACAATAGGAGCAATAAAAAATATCGAAACGTTTTGGTAATAACTTTCCATACCAAGATTATACTATTCGTTTCTGTTATTGTAATTCATTGTATTATGAGGTTGGAAAGTCGAGTAGTTATTATCTCGAACGTATATGCTTGAACAAGAACTACAACGCCGATATATTGAAAATATAAGATGTAAGATTATAAGGAATTAGTGAGTTAACGTAAAAATAAAATGGAGAAAAAAATGCATAAAAGAAGGAACGAAGTACCACTTTTTATGATTCTACAACTCCATACGTAGCTACCGATGAAAGATGTACAATTTTTAATTTAAACGAGTACTAGAGCGTCGTTCTTCCCTATCGACTAATTAACAAGATACGAGGAGCAAGCGAATAAAATGGATGGTAAAGGACATAAGAAAGCCAGGACGACGATAAAAGTGGATCCATTGACCCGTAATAACAGGGTTTAACGAGACTGTTAATTAATAAATTGAAAAAAAAAAAGAAAAGAAATTGGAACGAACAGTTTCGAAGGATGGAAGCAACTGGTGGCAACGTAGTCAACGATATTCGAATTAATAGGAGATAAGAGTTTAACTTGATTAATAAATATTAAAATTATGATGATATCTCGCCAATAAAACGACGGAAAGGAGATGTAGATAGAATAAAAATGTATCGATAGAGAACGAGAGCATCGATAATACTAGCATAAACGATATTGTCGCGATATGAAAAGTGTTAAAGTATCCGGCTACGTATTAAAATAATACAGCAACAAGTCAGGCTAGAAAGATTACGATGCATTATTCTTGAAACAAGAAAAATAATAAAAACAGATACGAACGTTTACAGCCAACTGGAGGAAAATTATTATTACGCAGGAATGGAGGATAAGCAAAGTAATCGGCGAACGACCTCGAACGACGAAAGGAATCTTAATGGAATAATAAATGTATTCCGACTAATAGAACTCGGTATTGCCAGTGAGTAGTACACAACTTCCTCGTAACGATGCTATATAATTTTTACATGCATTCCGTCAATGTACTTCTTTCCGCTTTTCTTTTTCCTCCCGCAAACACGCAATCTTTCTCCTTACTCGACATATTCGTGCGTTTTTTACCACGTCCTCTACTCGCTTATCACACCTGGTGTTTTCTATTTGCCAGATTGCGTACAATTTACTGTCATTAAATAATAAAATTTTATTTGCCAGGTTACATTCAATTGTCCAGCATTATATGGTATACAATGAAAGAAGGAAAGGAAAGGACGTGTGGGATAACTTCGACTCTGATGAACGTCATAGCAGTACTTTTCTCGTGATAGAGGAAAGAAAAGTCGAAGTTAGTCGACGATTAGCGTAGTAAGCGAACATTCTTGATGAAACGCGCGAAAGAATATCGAGGAAAATACATCGCGTTCGAAGAAGCAACGTTTACCGATAAACGTAGAATTAGCATAACGCGTTTCGAATTCCGAAGCATTTCGTTAATTTTTAATTCCTCTGATGGAGGATTAAATGTAAAAGAGGACGATGTTAGGTGCCAGGAATGAAACATTCGATGTATAATAGGCGGTAGTGCGCGCTCATCGAATGTTTAATTTACATATGGTAACGTTTAATGGACCCATATCGTTTCTTAAACGATTCGGAAGAGAAAAGTTAAGCGTCAAAGGTGCGTTAAACTTTATCGAGTATTCGTCTTATATCGTTTGTTCAGGATTTTCAAACTTTTCGTTATATCGCCGTAGGAAAAATCGTACCGATTAGCGTTACAAACGATTAAACTACAAAGAGCCGCGCGCTTGTTAAAAACAGCTTTATAAAAAATACCAAATACCTAGCAGAGACCGAGTTAAGAAGGAAAAACATTTGCGAATAGACGGGCTAAAAATATAGATATTTACGTAGATTTTTATGTATCGAAGGAGGATATTTGTTGAGCAAAAATTGCACTTCGAATTTCCAATATCGCGGAAATTCGATCGGATCGACGGATCTCTTCGATCGGTTAAAGCAAAATGATCGTAGAATACTAGTTAATGACAAACTTATGCATCTAATCGCTTGTCGTTTCTAAATTTAAAACCAGCCCTATCTTCGGCTACTAAATATGTTGATCGAACGAATCGGATAATGTAAAGTTGGTCGTCAAAATAGTGGTAAAGATTAGTCCCATTGGCACGCTTGCGCGATAGTTTGAAAACAGGTAATGAATTCGCGTAGCCGATCAATTTCAATCGCGTTACGATCAATTTTTCGATTTACGCGATACCACGCAGCTATTTATCGCCGACATACGCCTCTCTGTGACTCTAGGGAAATTTAATTAATTAATTTACATATCTCGTATTTCATGCATAAAAATTAACATCGATTATTCGATTTATAGGTTCGCTGCTGACACGCCTCCGTGTAAATGCGAATATATCCAGTTAATTAATTCACGCGTGAAATTTCGCAACCAAAAGGATTACAAACGATCGTTGCCATTGACAAACGCGTGTGAATTCAAAGTCGGTGCACGACTCACGCTCCTCCGTATAAATCTAAATAAACGTAATTAATTAATTCGCGCGTTAAATATACGAATTTGGAAACGTAGCAGCGGACACGCCTCTTCCGTTTCCCATCTTTTCATCAGAAATTGAAAAGTAAGACAGAGATCGTCGCTTTGGAACCTAGGGAATCGTCGTGAAACGAGTTACCTTCGTTTCATCGATCCCGAAATCGAATCCAGCGCCGCGCCGTTCGAGAGGAATGCAGGTTACGTGTTGTCCTTCTGCCGAACGTGTCCCGTTATCTGTGCCTCTGCGCCCAACCTGTGCACGTGTTTAAACCGACAGATGCTGAAAAGACAGCGGAAAGACCGGTGGAATCCTACGGGGCAGGTTACGCACTTTCCACACTTTTGGCGCGGACGTTAATTATCAAGGTGCGTACGAGACTGGTCGTATAGTAAAACCTAGTCAGTCGGTCGTTCGGCCTTGGAAGAGTAAACTCCGCTGGAAACGCACCCTCTTCTCGTCTGAACGGTCGGAAAAATCAACGCTTCGAGAACCTCGATACCGTCCGATTATTTTCGAACTCTAAAGATACTTCAAATTTCGTGTAAGCTGCTAGTTGGTGTTTCTCTTTTTACCGTATAGCGTATCAACGAATCGCTTGATTTTCGGCAAATCTTTGCGAATATCGTTTACCGATGAATTTAGCGGTGTTTTAACGATTCGGTGTGATCGTACAGAAACGGACATGGAAAGGATCGTGATGAGAAGTGTGCCGAAATTTGTAGTGAAAAGTGTTGGTTAATTTAGGACGCTTATTTGCCAAGCAAATGGTACGGGCAAATGGTAAATTCGTGCGTATTGATTCGCAGATGCAGATGGAGTGCGGATGGAGTACGTCGATGTATTTTAGTATAAATTCTTAGATTGGAATTTTCTAAATAAACTCGTTTGGAGAGGGAGAACGTGGAACACGTTCGTCGAACGATACGTCATCGTGCGACAAAAGATGCTTCGTTGAAAATTCCTACTGTATCGCGAATCTTTCGCATCGAATAGACAGAAAATCGTATCTACGGAAAGGAAATAACAACGGTATTTCCACGAAAGTGGAACAGAAATTATCTACCTGATCGTTTTTCCATCATCCAGAACAAAATATCATCTGGCGAACGATTATATTTATCAATCGAATTTAAACGTTTGGATAATCTAATTAATATTTATGTATATCGATTTATGTACAAAGATTAATTTAATTTAATTAATTTAATTTCTGCATCGATTACCTTTTTATCGAAAAAGATATCGCGGCGTGTGGATTTAGAAATTCTCTTCGTCAAACTACCGACTAATGAGTTTCATCGTTGTTTGATACTTTACAGCAACGAGCAACGCGAACCGTAGAGACGAACGAACGGAGAAACGTAGAAATATGGAAGCAGCGAATGGTGAGTCGATATCCTCGGAAATAAAGTATAACGATTGACCCGTAAAAGAGACAAGCAGCGAGATTCCACCTCTCAACTTGATGCTCTCTCCGTTGATCGGAACTTTTATTCGAGACATTTAAAACCCGATAAACTTCAAATTAGAAACAATAGGATGCAACGCTCGAGCCAATTTATCTAACGTTCGAAATCCTCTGGTTGTTATACATCGTATACTGCTCTACTCTCTTTCACACGATACAACAGAGAAATCACGAAGGAGAACGTATTCGTTCAATTATTTCTACGAAACGATCGCTACTATCGAGCGACCTGAAACGTTTCTCCTCAAAGTCAAGAACCATAAAATATTAATTTACGACCAACACAGATATCGATTTAGAAACTAAATTTGTAACGTTAACGATCATAATTTCGACGCGTAATTTCGACGAGGTACAAGAGTACAAACGATCGGAGTATTAGACGAGAAACGTTTTTTCAAGGCTGAAACGACGATGATGCGGGAACGTGAAAAGAAATTCATCTTCGAACTGCTTCTCGAAATCAACGAGCGCGAACGATATCGATTAAGCAACGATCTACAATGAATAAACGATTAACGTAAATGATCGACGGGTAATTAAAGGACGAACGTTGGCGCAGAAAGACTGGAAAGACTGGAAAGACTGGAAAGAGAGCGCCTAAAGTTACGCACGTTGAAGAAGGTTGGAATCATGAGTCATCGGGGAACCGGACGAAAGCAAGATGAGAGGCAGAGGAAAAGGGGACACGAGAGGGGACACGAAAGGGGGAGAGGACAGGCTGGTTGAAAGTCGAGCGATCCGTGATTCGAGTGGCGAAAAAAAGAGACGCTGACAAGGCTCGTTCCGACCGTTTATTTCTATATCTACCGTCGGTGGATTTACATAAGGATCAATGTCGTCTATTCCTCCGGTTCTGATGCTGTGGCTTCTGGTGGTGTGGCTGCCGTTGCCGCCGGCGGAAGCCGGCGAAATGATGGATCTCTTTGCTCTGATACGGGGAACGCTTAAATATTGGCGTAGAATCTACCAGATGTACGAGGAGGAAGTGGCTCTCGGCTATTGTTGGGCGGAGTACTTTCTGCATCACGAGGAAGACGCGACAAACGCCACGATCCCGTCGTCCCAGTCGATCGATCCATCGAATTTTCTACCAGTGGAAAACGACGGTTTCGAAAAAGAGCCCTGGAACCATTGGGGGGTTATCGCGATAGAAAACCGCGGGACACGTTATCGTAGCAAACGATCTTATGCGATACAGAGTTCTACGAAGAAAGAGGAAATTTTGGACACGTCGAGAAATTCCGAGACAACGTACTCGCGCATAAAGCAAAAGTATAAGTCGAGATGGAACGGACTCGAATCGAATTTCACGCGTAATAAGAACAATCGTTCTACGAGTTGCGCCAACTTTCCCAAGAATACAGAAAGCAAACTTGCCGATTCGACGGCGGACAGCGGCAGAGAAACGCCAAAATCTACGAAGGAGAGAGAAATTTCGAAGACTCCGGAGAAGAATTTTAGCCCGTGCTCGAAAAACATGGAAAACGTAGCGTCCGAATCGAATAACTTGTCCGAATTGAGATCGAATCGGAGATTCGCCGAGGTCTCGAGTAATTTGGCAAATCGTACGAGCACAGGTAGCAGAGGATATCGTCGTAATAAGCGATCCTATAGAAGGCACAATTTTAAGAAGAAAGATGAAATTTCGAAAATCTTAAACAAGCATGTTCGTGCATCGTCGAGAAATTGGGCGCGAACGAACGTGAATTTTCGATCGATCGAATTTCCTATCGATACGCGAGAATCCAGCTATAGCGAGCGTTCTCGCGAAACGCTGGACTCGAATATCGGCGCGAGGGACGCGACTCCTATCGAGAAATCCGTACGCGTAGTTTCAAACGCGAGTCTAGGATCTAGCGCGACGGAGATCGAGTGGAATAGAAAAAATTCGATTTCTAGATCTACCACGAACAACGGTCCTGCGAACTTTATGAAATCGGTAGCTTCGAAACTAATTTCCAAGGTTTCGCGGAAGAATTCAAAGACCACCGAATGGAACGTTTCCGTTAAAAAGTCGGCGACTTTCGATACGCATTCGGCAACCGGCGAGGCAAAACTAGAAGCAAACGTGAAAACTCGGAACCCTGAGAACGACGATCCCGTAAAGTACGAAAGATCTCCTAGGAATGCACCGCGTCGCGGTAGACGTTCCTCCGAAATATCGAACTCCGTAGACGCGAATATCGAGGAAACGTCGAAGATCGCTAGCAATGCCTTTGCTCGAGAACTCGCAAGTTGGAATACACGGTCGAAAACTAGCAGGATGAAGGATAAATCGAACGAGTTATGCTCGAGTTCCGGATGGAAGGATATCGATCCTGTAACCGATCGGATCGAACAGGCATTTCCCAAAGATACGCAGCACGATTACTCTGCCCTCGCGAACAAACGTTTCATCGAACCGTCGCACTTGCCTCGAAACTCGAACGTGGACAAATTTTCATCAAATACATCAAAGAGTGGTATTTTTGAAAGACGAAAGGGGAAAAAACCGGCCGTCGAACAGCCAACTTCCGACGTACGCTCGAAAACCAGCAAAGCGAAAGTTTGGCCGAACGAGCGGAGAAACGCTGTTGGCTCTGATTCGAGATCGATAAACTGTGTCTGTCAGAAAGGTATTTGGCTTCCAATGGTCGACGACGTCGGAGGAGTCTCGTTGCTCGTTCCATCTTCGTCGACGAAAGAACAACCGGAGAATCGGGAGGATCGCTGGTCCCCGAGGGAGAAAACGGAGAAGATGGCGCGGATGGACGCGGAATTTAAAAGAACTCGAGCAGAAGGCGATCTTAGCGGAAAGTCGGAGAATCTCCGAGTGGATAGGCGCCGTAAACTTCTATTCTCGAAGACGAATCGTGTTACTTCCGGTGCGCTCTCGCGACTAGAGCCATCGAAACGATCTCGTTCGTTGCCTCTCGGAGAGATCGCGTCGTTGAATCGGAGATTTAAGAACACCGAGACGAGCAAGCGAGTCGATAATAGTAGGAAACCGAGCGATGTTTTCCGCCTGAGAGAGTTCGGTCCGTCGAATCTCGCGTTTCAAAATACTTGGCGCAATTACCAGCGAAATTTACGTCGTAAACGCGACGCGAATGATCGGACAAGAATCCGGTTCGTTCGGTCTCCGTCGAAAAGCAAACGCGCCTCTTTCTATAACCCGATCAGTCTGCGTGAAATTGCGAGATTCGGCGCGAGGTACGCGACGTCCAACTACGACGTGTGGACGAACGGCGTCAAAAATCTATCGAGAAGCGAGGAAGGATCGTTGGAGGGAAACGCGAAAGGCTCGTACGGAACTAGATTCGACGATCCGAAGGAAACGGTATATCGTTCGAAGCGATACCAAGATAGCGGTCTAGCGATAAGCCGCGAATCGCCCATTGTCGTCGAAGAAGCTGAAAGCGGTCTCTTTCGCCTAAAATCGGAGAGCAAAAATCGGAAATGGTTGCAAAGTCGAAAAGAATGGAACGCCTGGAAACGATCGTCAACTACGAACGACGATAATCGGTATCGAAGGAACGATCACGGTTACATCGTTGAGACGTCGGTTACCGAACGAACGGCAAAAAAGTCGGCTACTCGACGTCCCGAGGGAGGTCCCTCGTTATTTCCCGTCACCTACCGACGATTTATGGGGGATTACGGCAGTCGATCGTCGAGGACTAAGGATCAAGGTCGACGATCCTCGATGGCAACGGTCGAGACACGTGAAACGAATAGAGCGCACGACGCGCTTTTCTATTTTCGCCAAGTGTTTATGGGTTTTTTAAGGACCTTGGGATTCTTCGTGAACGTGGGTAGACAGCTGATGGATTACGTGGACTCGAACGGCGTGCTCGCTTGCACCAAGGACTATTTACTGGGCAAGGCTATTCATTGGATAGATTCGTGAATCGCGAGGACGGTGATTCGAAGCGAAAGAGGGAAAGAGAGAGAGAGAGAGAGAGAGAGATCGTTTCTTTCGCCGGACTAGTGGAAAGTAGAGCGGGTGCAATTTGGCCAAGCGAACACTGCTTTAGACGTTAGATACGAGGTCGGTAAATGGATTTACTAAGGTGAGTCACGATCGTTTGCTTAATTTAAGTCGTATTTTATTGATCGACCATCTTACTTAGGTGATGTTATTCGCGCGAATCAAACTTTATCGTACTCGCGGCAAGATGGAACGAGCGTACCGAATTCGATAGATCTTCCTTCGAAGAACGAAATACCCGAGTACTTTGCGCATACGTTTTACGACTCGCCTTAGTTACGGCGTTTTATTTATCAGGTGCTTCTTTACAAAGGTTGAAACAATGGACGAGCAAGGAGTCCGTTACATTACCGCGGTAGTAGCTTTTATCGTACCATGTACGATCGCTGCGTGCGATCGTTGCGTTTCTCGATTATATTTAGCGTTAGATTCGCACTAACTCGTATAAATATAGCTTCGTGAAATAACCTGTTACTGGGATCGTTGTATTTATTTGAGAATTGGCCGAATTATTTTTCTCCGCTTATCGTTGGAAACGTTGGATTCTTACGCAATGTTAGACATATTTCTTTAATTTAACTAATAAGTGTGTAATCGAAAGCTAACTCGTAACATAGGAGACTAAGATTTCTATATTTGTTAAGTATTTCTATATTCGTTTACGTATATATCGTTTTATCTATGTATATCTTACTCTTACACTTATATGTCAAATAAGTTCGATTCGCGTGTCTTCGTTGTACTTGGCGATATCAAAGAACAAGATTATTAACCAGAACGAGATAAGACCAGGCGCGAACGAACGCGCGATTCAACGGACTAACTTTCTCGAAGGAACGCCATCGAAGACTTTGCGATTACCGTCGAAATACTACCCCTAGAGCGTCGTGTTACCTACAAACGCAAAAACCACGCCTGCTAGCCTCGCCAGAGGGACGACCTTCGTTCTTCTTATCCGGCGATAAGACTCGGTAGTCGCATTAACCAGCTCCTGAAATCTGAAAATACAGAGAGTCCGAAATCGATCGTACGAATCCCTGTAAAAGAATCCGGTGGCTGTACTTGTGCTACGAAAAAAAATCGATATACAAAAAAGTATACGATACTCTATACGAGATGACTCTTTAACGACGTGACGAACGAAACTAACCGTAATTCTCTTCGATCGTAGCTTGGATGGACCATTTTGCACGTGACAAGGATAAAACTCCACGTAGCAGAGCACCGTTGCCAAACGCTCAACCGACAATTTGCTTTCGCACGACATTTTCTCCTCGTTCTAGCCCTAAATTCAAACTATAGCGTCCGTGTGAAATAGAAGACGCTCGCGTTCCAACGTTCGTTGTACGATTGCGATTTATAGGCAAACCGCGTCGATAATATTATAAAAGCGCGGCAAAAGCGTCTCGTGGATCGTGATATCGTTAATCCGTGCTGTTCGCACGCTAGTCTTGACCAGACGCTTTCAGCGATCCGACGCAACTACGGTCGGGCGCTATCGATCGACCGAGATATCAGACACGATCGGAGGAGAAGCCCGTTCTGCGAGACAGGGCACGATTAACAGGTCGACGATAACGCGAGTGCCGTGGACCGTTCGCTGTTACAATTAAGAGCGGCGATCGATCCCCGGAAACAGCTGTCCGTCGTAGTCGATAACCGGCATCGCGAATGAATTTTTGATGCCACCTGTTGCTGCTACGAGCTCCCTCTTTCCCTCTGTTTCTCCTTGTCTCTTTCCTTTCTTTGCTACGTCGCGCCTTGATCTCTCCTCTCGACAGTATCGACACAGCGAAGCAACGTCGATGCGCGCTGTGGTTCACGAGCGGATCGACTTTGACGACATTGTTCGCATTCTTCGACGAATTCCGTAGATATCTCGCGAAATCAGCCAGGTATCGAAGTTCGCCAAGATAACCACGTTTCTATGATAATTTTTTTTCTTTTTATACAGACCGTAACTAGGTCTTCGTTAATAGTTGATAGTTGATAGTTGAGCGGACGTTGTTGATGCATAGTCCGAGAGTTTGAGGCAAGGACGCGATGGTGCTTGAAAATGACGTTTCGACAATTCCAACAATTCCGCTAGAATCGAAGGTAGATCGTATAGACCAAAGTCTCGGTTAACCGCCAACTAAGACGAACAACACGGCCCAAGCTATTTCTCGATATCGGATCGTACGACGAGTATTTCGATCTCGTAGAATTTTTATCGTATTCGGTGCTGGATGTTTGGATTACGCGCGTATTGGATGGACGCGAAGCAAATTTTAACGCGTCGACGAATTTCTACGTGGTTGACCTAACGATTAAGAATCGGCCCAGTTTCCACGAAAGTATAATTGCCAATCGCCGTACGTTTCCCTGTGACTCTATCGATGCTTCCTTCCAACGGTAAGCACACCCCTATGTCGAAAGGTAACAGGTAGCAGTCGTTAACTTGCGTTTGCGTTGGCTGCGCGACGAATATTTTGATATATTTTCCGCGAAAACACGGACGAACAACAGCGAGAGTGGAGCACGATGCGATCGTATCGCATTCGACTATAGACATCGTTGCGCGGTCGCTGGCGATTTCCCTGCGTGATAATTGTTTATTCGCAATAATCGCGATTTATTTACAATGCACGATATAGGAAAGCACGATTCGACAAATGTTTATCGGATATCGATCGACCGTTTTCTTCGTTTTCTATCGCGGTGCGCGTAAGCTTCGACGTTGCGGACTGTGGCCATCAAATCCTCGCGATAACTCGGAACTTGGTACGATACACCACGTGGTACGTGGTAGGACGCTGTATAGAACACGTTTGCAGCAGAATATACGTAGATTTCGCGCGTATCGATTTACTTTTTCGACGCGATATACTTGACGCGATGCACTTCATAACGGTATTAGCGTCTAAAGCTAATTCTGTGAAATTATAAGCGTAGTTATGTTACGATTTAAAGATTACGATAGAACCCACTCCCAAGAGAGACGACGCGAGTATCTTTAACGTTTTCATATGGCCGATGAAACTGTTTTCAAGTAAATATCTGCGACTCTGAAAATCGATTTTATTTACGCGTTTTACGTAGAGGATTTGTAAAATTGAAGAATAAAATTTAAGAATCGCTACTTACGTCACGATCAAAGATCGAAATTTAACGGATTATCGACCAGTCTGCTTCAACGCTCTTTATTCATAAAGTTGAAAAAGAAGAATTTGAATATCTGCGGAAGATATCAGGTACGTTTATGCCGTTCGTATAATGCAGACATTTAAGCTGTTGAAAGTTGCGCCGCTATCGTCGCATTATGCTAATAAAATAGATCTCGGCGATATTTACGTTCCAAATGTAACCATGCATGGGCATGATACGGCGAGCGTGAAAATTTATTCAAATAGGACAACAGGTTCGCGGTACAATCGTCGTAGGGCGTCACTGATGATAAAAACTGCAAAAATAAAGGACAATATTAAGACTTTCTTCTTTATTCGCTATCGCGTTTCTATTTCCAAATAACGAGCCCGTAAATCCATCGAACGATGTAATTTCCAATCGTAGTAACTGAAACAAAGATATGCTTAATCTAATGTAAGTTTTACATAATTTAGATCAATCGATCTACGAACGTAGCAGCTACTAAATCTTCGGACAAGATTTTCGTACATGAACTTTCTTCGTTGCCTCGGTATCTATGATAGATTCGCGCTTTACAAATATCTCTTCTACCAGCCTGTGTATACCACTCGAGTAGTGACAAATAAACACCTACTCGATATTAATCGTATTCCTTTGATTCGTTAAACTCGACGACCCGACGTCGCGCCCTCCTTACCAAGGCCTGAATAACCCGCGGACAAGAAAATGGTCGGGTGTTCGTGAAAGGACTGAAAGTCCTGAATGAGCTCCTGAACGAAGAGTACGACGAAGATCAAACAGAGAGAGGGAGAGAGAATCTAAGACCCGTCAAAGAGACAAGAAGGACGATGAAAGGCAAAATGATAAGCGGCGGAGAGATAGGAGCGATCATTTATGTAGTATGCTCGGAACTCGCGTGGAACGGGAACCTTCTTGTTCTCCCTCTCTCCCTCTCTCTCTCTCTCTCTCTATTTTCCCTCAAACGACTTGTTGACATTGTCTCGCGTATAGCACGAGCGAGATGTTGATTAAACGCGGCGAAAACTATGCCCTGTATGAACGACCATGATACACAAGGAACGCGTTTATTTCGCTCATCCGCCTTCTCGTTCATCCTTCATCTTGGAGATTTTCGTTTACATGTTCGCATTTATATGTATATCCGGCTGTCACATCGACCGACGAGTAACTCGGGAAGGGGGAGGATATTCTTCAGGGGAGATCGTACGTGGATGTGTACGAACGAATTGGATATAACGAGAACGAGGGATGCGTCGTTTACCTCTCCGACTGATTCCAAGTAATTGTAGATACGTCTTAGAACGGTATTATCATGTACGAAACGTAGACGGCTTTAGCTTAATTGGAAAAGTACTCGGCCGACAAGCGGAGGAACCGGGTTTCGAATCTCGGTCTAGCAGAACCCGATCGGCCGAATATTTTTTCCTCTGCAGAAGGGAACACGCTGTGCACGTAGTCTATCGTGGTAAAGTTAGGAGAAGCTTGACACAAGCTTTATAAATTATGTACGAAACTATAAATTAGGTCTTTCTGGGTGCTGAACGCGTCGCAGGCTAGAGAAGGAATGGGAGATGTTTCGCAGATCCTTGATAAAATCAGCGACGCTTACGGATGTCTACAATTACAAGAGACAAACGCAGTTTATCTATGGTTTTATTAACGCGTATGTACGAACGATGCAACAAAGTTGTTATAGAGATAAAAAAGATGTCCAATCGGAACGAACAATTAGCAAACGTATCGATAAATCTTACTTCGATCGTTACGAGGCAAGTACCTCCTCCGCTTAAATCGTCTATTGCTATTTGGAAAAAAAAGAAAAGAAAAAGAAGAAAAGAAAAAGAAGAAAAAGACACCGAAACAACAACCGCATCTACGTATAAACTAACCGTCCATCTCATCTTCCTTCTCTAGCAAAAAAGAAAGAAGGGCAAAAAAAAGAAAAAAGAAGAAGAAAGGAAGACGAAACTGCAGAACCCAGAAAGGAAAAGTTAGCTCGCGGCCCCGGAAGTCCATCATTCACCGGTAATCATCCACGCTCGTATTCGCAGTCACCGGCACACATTCGGTACACCGAGCCGCTAAAGAAAAAGGGCCGCGTAAATACACAGGAGGAAGGGTTGGCGAACGGAGGAGAGGATGCCACCACGGGCCAGCATTCAGAGGGGAATTCATTATTAAGGGGCTGTTAAGGATCGTCTTACGAAAGGCGGACTCGTGCGACCCCCGTGGCGATCTATAGAAAGAAAGACGAAAGGGATACCGACGCTTTCGTGTCTCCTCGAGGAAACACGCGCCTATTTCCGGCCCCTTTCGATTCTCTGTTTTTTTCACAGATGCCCCTATTCAACCCGTCGCGACGTCGTCAGAGCGACTCGAATTCCTGCCATCGTCGGACTCGTAAATATTTAATTCTTAATCACGCGACCCGTGTACACAGACATCGTCGAACGACGTCGAATGGAAAAACGGAATAGGGTTCGCGGTTTCCTGTTCGTTCTTGTCCGGTATGCCATGCACGTTGCCACGATTATTCCAGGCCTCTTTTCCCAACTTTATAGAACCCTCGCTATCTCCATTTGTCTCCTTTCGTGTATTATGTACACCCAACTCACGTCAGCTGAATGGTCTTCTTGACTAACCGACGCGACAGCCTCCGGGATTCTTTTGAACCACGGGGTAATTAATCCTACCCTAGCCTATATCTCTTTTGATCCTGCCAGCTCTGTGTCGCAGCTAGAAAATCGTGTCCCGACGAATGGGATTGAGAGAATTGCGAGTGGATTGTTTGCGTTTTGTTATATTTGCGTTTTGTTATATTTGCGTCTTGTTATATTTGCCTCTTGTTATATTTGCGTCTTGTTATATTTGCGTTTTATATATATATATATATATATAATGTAATTTAATATATATTTATATATATTAAATCCTGAGTTAAACTCACTTTTTCAACGACTAGTTTCCTGGACCTTTGAAATTACGATCGACGCTATTTGTATGTACGATATCCATTGATTCGACAAAATTCGACGTCCCATAACGAGCACGAACGACAGAACTCTTATTTCGTTTCGTATCTGGTATTTCGTATCATTTCGTTCTATTCGAAACTGCTTAAAATATATGGAATCCGTGAAAGAACGTCGTATTAAAATATGTGGAAAGTAATACGAATAACATTGTTGAAAAGTGAGGGTAACGTTGGAAAATAATTTCTTTGAACAATTACAACAAGAGAAAGAGAAATGCCATTATCCCTGTATTTCGTAGTTCGCTTGAAATCTATTTTAAGGGGCTGTTGAAACAGGCGCAAGTAGTATAGATTTGAGTTAGGTCAGACATAGGTCGCTGGGTATAAGAAGCTATTTCTAGTATGTACCGAAGTCAGTCAGTTTTAGTTGCTTCTGTTAATAGCTTTATAATTATGTAACTATTTTTATCGCGTTCAAATTGTCAGAAGCTATTTTCTAAACAAATTTATCTACCATAATGTATTAGCGCTTTGAAATATTAAAAAGACGTATCGCGTTAAAGATATATACGCTCGACCCTTTTATAACACGGTAATTCTGAGAACATGGTTTCGATATACAACGGTATAAGAAATGCGACAGCCCTCCTATAACGCGATATCCCTGTAACACGGTTTCGATAGAACGCACGGAGCCAGTTAACCTTGCTATTGTATACATACGCATATTATTTTCGCATATTTAAAAGGAAACTGATGTCGCGTTATATTTTACATCGATCTTGCGAGTGTCGTTCTTGCGACCGTCAAAAGTAGTAACAATTTTTCCATGTATTTTTCCATGTAAGGAATTAGAAAGAAGAGAACGTTCGTAAAATTTCTCTAAACATTTGGACTATTCTTTGAACATTCGGTAACACAAGCGAAGATTAAACGCCTATGCCTGGGAAATAGGATTCTTGTGTAAATCGAGATTACGCGCGCCATGAAATATTCACGTATAGTCAAGAATGGCATGATCGTCGTATTAAACACCTCGTAAAATACCTTTAACACGTCCAAATATTCTTAGCATCTCTTTATATCGATATCGGGTGTCCGATAAATACCGTAAAGCATTTATCTGTAAAAAATAGGAAAATCTATCTATACTGCTTAACGATTTAACGTAACAAAATTTGTACGATCTTTCGTGATACACGCAACTATTCGACCGAACAGTCTAACGTCAGTCACGAGCTTTTAACGGCTGTTTAAATATAGAACATTAGATGGAGAAAACTTTATAATTTCAATTCGCATCGTCGTTAAAGGCACCGGTCATAGGCTCCTTTTTCCGGCCTCTAACTTTTTCCGGTAGCTGAAGCAAGGCAATTAAAATTCGAGTGATTACTCGCACGACTCGCGTTGCAACCGAAAGCGTTTCGATCGCTGTTGCGCGCGCGAGCCAATTGAGAAACTTCAGGAGGAGCAACGATGCGATGTTGCGATGTTGCGACGTTCGCAACTGTAATGTCTGCGATGATTCTGACCAATAAAGATTTAACGTTGAAAGCTCTTAATTTTTCTAGCGAAGAATCAAGATTTCTTTCCCTCGTTCCACTTTCTCCTCCGCAACTTTGACCCAAAATTACGACGCTGCGATCAAATAATCGAGAGAATTACTCTCTTAGGAGTAAAATAGATTCGACGGTTCTTCCTATCCGATATTTAACGTCCCGTGTCTGTCCGTTATGACGTATACCTATGGTTTGCGTACTGCATCTACCGTTTTGCGATTTAATCTGGTAATCGAAACGGAGTCGGAACTTTGTTGGAAAGAACATTGGTATTCTCGGTACGTGTGCTTTAAATTCGCTTAATTGCTGCCGCGTGTATGCTTCGGTATCGATTCGGAGGAGCGTCGCTCGATTCGCGTACGCGATTGGCGGTAGTCCACGTTGGCGATATCGCGTTCCAACCGAAAGTTTCACAGAGTCCAAGATCTGTTCGTTTTCGCGTAATATTTGCTCGTTATTAACGATAACGTTGTTCGCTCGCTGTCTCCGACTCTTGTCGTCACGCGCAAAACTACGTTTGCTATCGGTGTAATTTTCAAAGAATCGCGATGTCTCGTATCTCGGAGGGATTCATTATTTCGCGAATAACGGCGTTTGTTGGAATAATTACGAGTTCGTTCGGTCGGATGAGTGTCCGAAAGATGGATGTCTGGCGAAAGTTTCGTTGCTTACGTATAGGAACGTGTTACGTCGGGCGACACTCTACCTAGACCAGGCCCCACGCTGCGGGCCAGACGGAAACCAGATGTCCGCTCGTCCTTACGGCGTGCCCTCAACACTCTTAAGGACCCGTCATAAATCCCAGCAATTTCCAAGCTAAGGTCCTTCAGACCCAATAAATATTCTTTCGGCGAATTACTTCCTACAGTTTATTGTTCACCACGGTTTGACACGGGAAAGTTGCCTTTTCTCACGTATGAGGTCTCCCACTAGTGACTTCATCTCGAGGGCGGTTAGCATCCTTCCTCATCCACCACCACAGTAAATAACCAATCAACAACGAAGCCTATTTCCCTCACTCTCTTAGCCAAAATCATCATGAACAAATCCGATGGTCCCGTGCGCTAGACACACCCATCCTTAGTTTTCCTCCGCCACAGCATTGTCACCGAACGGCACTAATTTTCCATCTTCAGACGAGTCAACATCCCTCGAACGGGTTTACCTCCGGAAAATAGTCATTCACCACTGTAACTTACTTTTCCTACGACAACAGGAGAGTCAAGTCAACTACCTTTTCTATACCGCTAGAAAAGTCAATCACTCATCTTGTACATACGCACCAGCGTAACTACCTACTTTACAAGTGTAAAATAAACTGTGATACATAACTTGTTACATCGCAGTGTCATTCAATCAACCACCCCTATTATCTTAACAGAAATCAGGGGAACGACTATTTCGCGGCGTCGATTAACCGAATCGTAGCGAGAATTTACGCCTCTCGCTGACGCGTTTTCCTAGCGACCGCGTCTCTCCGCGAACGGTCGTAACAGAACGTATAGATTATGACACGCGATTTATCATCCGCGGTAGAGAGTTCGTTCGGCTTTGCCGCCAAACGTATCATTGTTCGAATATCAAACTCTTTGTTCGATGTTTAAAGGGGGCGAGACCGGTGGTGGATTATACCGGAAACTTGATGAAAATTTTCCCGTTGTGTTTTGCGCGATAAAGCAGGACGCTAATAAATAACGGGTCCGTTGTTTCAATAATAAAATAACTCTTGAAAGCTGAGAAGAAGGGCTAGCCAGTACCTGACAAAGCGTTGCGTTCAAAATTAATTAAATGCCACGACATCTTTTAATATTTTATTTCTTCCGTTCTAGCAGCTATTTAGCTATAAGAATTAATCTTTAAAATTTCACTAATTATTTCTTATCTACGATTTTGAATGGTCGAGGTAACGTTTACGTGGAAATTATTAAATGTTCCTGCCGTTTGAGGTTGAGATGCCGACGACGTGTCCATTTTACTCACAAAGATACATTTTATAATAGACAAACAAGATATCGCTAATAACAATTACTTGAGATATTCTGCGTGATAAATTATCAAACGAATACAAAGTAACCGTGTAGACTGGAAATATAGATTTGTTTGCTATGGCACGCCACAATAAGAATGAATTTGTTTGTTAGAACAAGAAAGTACGTTCGATATCTGCTTCGTGTATGGGTAAATAATAATGGGAAAACGGCCGCTTACATATACGTACGTACGTTCGTAATTTTAATCTCACTTTTGCGCTTTTGCTGCAATTTGAACAAACATTTGTAGCATTATACAATTACGATTTCCTACTACTGACTTTCTTGATGAAAAATTTTTAATTTCATTTCGTTCGCGTATAATTCTTCTTTCGTTGAAAGTCGTATCAAAGCTAGCTAAAATTCGCACAAATTTATATCGTACTTTGCACAGGTGTAACAAGTACGGCGCTTACGTTATTACGTTTCACATTTGCGTGGTTGTTAGCAGAACGAGCGTAACTCGATACTTATCCTGTACGTGATCCTGTACGCGATGTAATTATCGCCAGCAAAATATTAAATGATAATTAGATTTGCCATCGTTGTTTAATTTTTTGGACGCCATACAAAAAACATCCCATTAAGGAAATTTTTCTTAAAATACAAAAAATACGCGTTCCCGTTAAAACAGATGTACTTTCGATAATTCGATTTAATAGTTGATTCGATAAAAGTTCACGAATATTAGCGAACGTTCCATTTAATTGAACGTAGGAAATTGTATGAAATACAAATTTTACGCGTGATACGTATTACTCTTTTATCTTTATGAGAAACTTTAAAAAGCTCTTTCAAAAGATTTAATTAAATTGCATTAATTCGTTCGTACATTTTACCCTTGCCATAAAAAGGTAACAGGGAAAAAAGTGGAATTTTCTCTACTTACGCGCTGTTGCAGTTGCATATTTCGCTGAAACGATCGATTCGATTAATTCGATACGCATTATCCAATTGTTCGAACGGCAAGCTGCTCGACGATGCGAAAGCCGATAAAACTTTCTTGAACGAATACGACGAAGGCGACGTCGACTACCCTGGAATTTCCTCTTCTAAAAAATTTCCAGAAAGATACGAAACCTTCCGGGCAAATGGCCTCCAAAAAATTGAACGAAATTTAAAAGAATCAAACGAAAATGCAAAAAAAAAAGGCCAAACTACGGATAACGTTACTTCGTCGATTACAAATCTTATTTCTATATATACATACCGTTAAAGGGACTTGATACCTTCTTTCGATCAATCGCATCTTTACCTTCGAAGTTCGATGTAAGACAACATCGAGTATCGGTTAAAAACGTTAGGTTTCCAAAAATGTAAAAAGCTCCGTCTCGCGCGATAACGCGTCATTTTGGTAATTGAACTTGCCAGCAAAAATGACGTAACAGGTGTAACTCGTAAAACAAGGTCAAATGACTTTTTCTTTTTCTTTTTTTTTTCTCTCTTTCTCTCTCGCAGAAATATGTTGGTCGAGCTGTGTCGCCTTCCTAGGAAGAATACGACGTGTTTCTCGTAAATCTGAAATTATCAGTTGCATTCGTTGCTTCTAAAGCTACAGAAATTCTTTTCTACGATCGTCCAATATCGTTTTGATGTCGTCGAAACTATTCAAACTTTGCCTTAACGTATCCGAAAGTAAATTCCGAACGAATTTAATACGACATAGAAGCCACAAGGAACGTATGCGTTTTCTCGGAAACTTTCCGGGAAGATGGAAAAAGTCAGGCTATCAGATTCTCGTTTTATCCTACCTTGACACCTACGTACGTCCATGTCCCAAGATAGAAGACCGCAAAACACGGACTAAAATGCACGAGATTCTGAATGGCGCGGCCGAATTCCTGGAAACGACGCGACCCAGTTTGCTTCCTGGAAATACGTACGTCGGCGCTATTTAGCAACGATAAAAAGACCCTGACTCGGCGCTCGTCGCTGACCAGCGCGCAGATGTCGAGCACGCGGTAGGTCGTGGTGCACGCGTGCGAATAAGACGACGCCGGTGCAATGAAATTACGCTTCGCTCCAAAGATTTAAACGGTCGCGTCGATATACGACCAAAAGCGGGAGATTCGCGGCTTCTCGTCGATCGACTTTGAATTAAGTTTCAAATGGAAAAGTTGCATCGTAGGTAAGTAGCAGCATACGTATACGTATGGGAAAGATTTTTGCAATTTTTCGCCGATTTGCGCGAAATACTTTGAGGCAAATATTATTTACTCGCGTTCGTTTGACCACGATATAAAGGAAGTTTTAAAAACAGCACGAGGAAACGATCGATTTACATGCGTTTTAAAAACGAAATAATTCCCAGCAACCCGAATATGAAAACGTGGTTGCTAGCAGCAGATTTTTATTCGTGCGCTTTATTTTTATATGTATAAAAATATGTATTCGGAAAATGAAAAATTGGCAGTAATTTAAAGGCGTACCATTTGCAGCCACGAACGTATGGAAATTCTTCCCATTGTATTCCCTGCATTCGTATTGCGCGTAGAACGGTCGAGAGAAAGTCTGCCTGAAAGACTTTATTATCGATATACGTGTTCCTGTATCATCGCTCGCAGGTACGATACGTCTTTCGGCCAAAAGTAATATAACGATGAAACGGAAAACGTAGTCCGATAGTCCAAAGTTTTATTTCAATTATTACCGTTGCTTTTCACTAATTCCGCTAATATCATCGGCTGTTCGCGTGTATGCCAACTTTCGCATAGATCGTTTCGCGTGGTAGTGCAGCCTATACTATATAGTTTGGATAGTTTCGTAGCCTATACATATTCAGATCGAACAAAGCCTATTAAACTTAGTGAAATAGCGCAATCTTAACCAGAAAATTTCACATTCTACTTTTAATGTCCTATGAATATGTAATGTTCCGTTGGATCTGAAATTCTATATTCTTAAATTTCCAATTTGCGCTCGGAACTTACATTATATACTCGTGTTTTGCATAAACCAACGACTCTTTGTCGACGACGTAACCTTTCGATAGTGCCTTTCTCGACGCGTAATTTCGTTTCGCAAGCTCCGTTTCCGCGCCAAAAATCCGGCGAGCTTCGCATCGCTACGACGAAAGAAAATTAGGATCGTGTTCTTTTCGTCGCGTATTCTACGTTGCGAGGAGAAAACGACGATGCACGGTTTATCGAGCCGGGTCGAATCACCTCCGAGCGGAGAAGCCTATCCGTTAAATCCGTCCGCATGGACGCGAGATAAATTGAAAAGTTCGGTTCCCGTTCGACTCGCGTATCTCGATTAACCGGCCGGAGCTTGCGGAATTTAATACCGACGTGGCCCGTGCGACGCGACGATAGAAGCGGAGGGAGAAGATCAAAAGCGGCAGCGGCGGATATGAGAATCCTCTTCTCTCTCTTGCTCTCTTTCTCTCGGGCATCGATGAAGAATGGCGGAAAATAATATGGTTATCGAGCATTCCGTAGATATGGAACAGCCACGGAGCACGAGGCGAGCGGCTCGTCAAGGTGGAGTGGCTCTTCTCTCTACGTGGAACGTGTCTCGGAACAAAGGGGATGTTTCTCGGTAAATGGGGTGACGAGCACACGACGAAGCGTAATATTCCGAGCAAAATCGAGACAGAAAGCGTGGGAGTTGGAGGGAGCCTTATACGATAGAGCTCGCTGATACGGTTAATACCACGCGACACCGAGGAATGCGATTTTCCTCGACGACGAGAAGCTCGAGAAACGGCTATGTGTCTGGGAGGAGACGACGACGACGACGTAAGAGGCGAAGACGAACGATAACTTGATAGCACCGGTAGCAACAGCGGCAGCACCATCACCACCACCGACAACGACGCGGACTCCTACGGCCGGCACGAATTATTCAACGACGGTTTCATCCGCGTAATTGTCGCCAGCGATCTCGTATTTTCCACGATGCTCGATTTACAACGGTTAAAAGACTCGATTTGTTTCGTTTGGGGAATGACAACCGTACGAACGGCATGGGAATTTCTGAGTACGAGGGTCGAATCGGAATTACGTTACGAAGTTACGTTAGCTTATCTCGTTGGCTGATCAGCTTCGTTTCGCGACGTTGTTCCTAAGATTATATTGCGACATTATATTTTTTCTAAGGCGACTTAAACCGTCTTGAACGATTAACGATAACTACGTCGATACGTAGTTAGGAAAGGAACGAGTTATCTTTAACGATCCTATGGAAAAGATATTAAAAACCTCGTTTCGTATTCAAATTTCGTAGGAACCGCGAACCACCGAAGCCAACGTTCCTCTATCCTAACGACTTAAATAAATTTAAAAGTACCTGTCGCATGGATATTAAAATATTTACAGTTGAAATTTTCGTAATAAACGACATTAACCGCCCCTTTTTGTACCAACATCGTGGATCACTTTTCCGACGCTTTCGACAAACGTCGTGAAATATTTTACAACGAAACGTACACGTACGCCAAAGATAGGATTTCAAATCTTAGCTGGACGCGAGTCATTAAGAAGACAACGGCGCGAGTAATTACGCATGGAACGGCGTTCTTTCGCCATTGGACGATGATCAGCTCGCGCGATGAAAATTCAATATTCTCCCGTTAAGTGATAATTGACGCAAGGCTATAGAACGGCGTTGTGCGCGGCATAATGCGTTAATGCCAACAAGTAAGCATCCACGTTGGTAATACCTGTAAAGGCCGTTAAATAATTTCATTCGTGCGTCGTCGAAGCTGAACGCAATTTCAATTCTACCGGAAATCAACCGCTGATACGACGAACCGCGTGCTTCGTGCGCTTCCCGCGATTACCTATACCTATACCTATACCTATACCTATACCTATACCTATACCTATACCGCACGAAGCAAATAATTCCTAGAAATAACCAATATGCAATACGCAGCTTAAATAAATAACTAACCAACTTGGATATTGGAAAAGAGAAAGAGAAATTATTTTTCCGTTTTGTTTGATAAACTAGCCGTAGGTCGATAAAACCATATCGATCGTACGTACGTATCTATACTAGTTTAAATTAAATTATTCCTCCTATCCTACTAATAAATATTAATTTCCGTTCGTGTAGAATAATTAGACTATTTCGTTAATTAATATATCGCCAATTAGTCTGACTTATATTATAACGTAATTACGATCTGGTTGATAATATTTAATTTATAAGTAACAAGAGCGCGATGTACAATTGTCAAAACGTAGTAGAACGGGGTATAGTAACGTATAAATTTAATATTATGGGAACATCGTGTCGATATAATATACTATGGTCGAACGTGTATAATAATTCAGGAAAAGGTTATTCCGCGATAACGTTTATTTGATACTGCGAAAATCTATACGCGCTTCTATTTTCTCTCTCTTCCTTTTTTTCTTTTTTTTTTTTTTTATAAAATAGCCTCCTCTACGTACAATCGTACGAATTATATAAAGGTTATCTTTCGGCATCTTTTAACCAATTTTGTTACATCGATTTCAGTGTTCAACGCAGCTGTGCGACTTTGTTGCGTTCGATACACGATGCAAATCGACCAGTCGATGCGTTTGCTTAAACCGTATTTCATCGTCCGTACTCGTAAGCGTAAGCGTAGGAAAAAGGGACGATTATTACACGCGTCGGCGTCCGTCAAAAGTAACGCAGGAGTCGGTAACGGAGCATTTACACGCATGGGATCGCGACGATATTTCGTCGAGCTAGCCACCTGTTGTGACACGTACCGAGAACTGTGCGACGACCGTGTTCCGCGTCCTGCTTATTCGCTCTCGTCGTACAAAACCATTTTCGCTGCGTTAATTAGCCGTTTCGCGAATTAACCGGGATCGTCCGAATCGCGCACGACGAAAACGCGATTACCCTTGGAAGGCTCCATAACTCTCTAACCAATGGAATTATTTCTTACTTGTCTTTGGGATTCGTCGATTCGGGAAATCAGCGCGAATAGCCCGATTTACGTGTTCGCTGGATCGTTCCTGTGGTCCGTTTTCTTTCGCTGTGCGTAAAGTAGGATTGCCGCTACGGCTATGATTAATCGATTTTAGCTTTCCACTAATGACTTCGGAACGTAGCCAAGTGCTGCCGCTAGCTTCGATCCTTCCGGCACACCTAAGACACGTGTACATGTACGTACCGGGTTTAAACGCGAGATACACATCGCCGAAATTAATACGTTTCTTATCGTTAAATGTCAGTATCGATATAACGTAACGAATAACCTATATATTTCGCCGGATCAACGTTCTTATTAATACAAACTTACTTGTTAATACAGCTACTGGGTTTTCGGCCAATTTGCCGATTTCAAGTCACCCTCGATTTGGGAGTTGGGACGGAGTTGCCGGAGAATCGGCAGCGAACCGCTTCCGATAGACCTTTTGCGGCCAACGGTGAGAATCGGTCGTTTCTAACGGTGGCCACACCTCGTACAGCGCATACCCAACGAGACATCGTACGCTGACTCGCTCGATCAGAGGAACGAATCTTCGTAGCAATCCGACAACGACTCGACAGGTATACCGAAACGTAACGAACCGATATCGTATTCCACGAGTAACGCCGTTAATCGAGTAAGTACTACGTAAAAATGGATCGAATCAAAAATATTTCATTCCAAAACAAACCGTTGCGTTTACGCGAAAAGAGAAACGCTCTGCACTTGAAGATATAAACGAAGTATGTAACTAGTCTAGCGTATATTTCAAAAAGTTTATTTAAAAGTATATGAATGTCGATTTGAGTTGCACGTCAATGCCCTATTTTTTTAATAATTATTAATCATCGCTAACGTTTGTAATTATCATGGTATTATTCGATATATATAAATCGTGCCGGAGAAGGAATCTATCGGTGACGATAAAGATCTCGAAAGCGTAAAGAGATAGGATCGATAAGTAAATCTTCGGATATCTTTCTTCGATCGACGACGAAACAACGAATACGTTACTTTCAAAGTTGTCTTAACGCTCGGCAAACGATACTATAACTAAAATGCAAGATAGATGGATAAGTAAAATTGAGTAAAGAAGGGCGAAAGGAGGGACGAATTGTTTACGTATCCACGTGGCATCCTCGACGAGACGATGATCGTCTTTATTAAAGAACTGTACAGAGTACGAAAACGAGTTGCGTCGATTCTTCCCGATTACAACGATCCGGGACGAAAACGGGAACGCTCGTAGCGAAGCTTGCAAGGTTTTTTTCACCAGAGAAACGACGGGCGTTCCGTTTAGTCGTGTTTTCCGACAGCGCTGCCTTTTTCGGTCAACCACGAGCAGTCGATGACAGACAAACCGCGGAGGTAACATCTTCCGGTGGCTACAACCTCCGTGAACAATATTAACGGTGGCTTGCTGCCGTGCAACGTCGAGGAAGGATGTATGGCGACTGGCTGCTTCGAGCTCACCTACACAAACGAACAATCCAATTACTCCTAAATTCTCGTTACCGAGTCGCCGGCAGAGAAGGCTTACTTAAACCGTGCCTCGTACTCCGAAGAAACTTGTTTCAGCTTCGAATTTCCGACATGACGACGAGATAACGCTACCTCTCCCTTCGATTTTGTCCGTTTAAAAAGTTCTCGCGCCGTAAACTTTTCCGTCTCGCTACGATGTCGCTTTCCTTTGTCGCGACAAGTTAAAAAAGATCGTTCGACGCCGAATGGCACGCGATTGACCCGTTAAAAACCAAGCCACGATACCGTGCAACGAAATTTCCTCGATGTAACGTTATCGAAAGACGTAAATAAAGTCGCTTTATCTACGCGTTGTCTCGACAAGATACCCAAAACGTATCGAAGCAATACACGCTTTACAGAAACGCGATCAAAGAAATCACAGACGCGAACAAAATTTCTACGATTCGATAAAAATTATTTGTTACTGCGCTCTAAATACTTTAATCGCTTCGTAAAATATTACAAATCGATCGAACTAAAAATTATATATATATATATATATGATTTTGCAAAATCAAGATAAATGTAGAAAATAGTACATGATATCCGTATTTATCTAAAGGTGACAGAAAAATTGTCTTTTATATGCGTATATATTTAAAAGCGCACAGATTTCCGTATTTAAGTTCGTCGTTGCTAGCAACTTTTTCAATGCAAAAACTGCCACCTGTACCGTGTTTCTTTTAAATGCCTTTCCTCTCTATCGCGCCAACTATCAACGACGTCGGCAAATATCTTCAATTACTACGCTCAAACCGCGTATAACCACGATCTTTTCTATTTGCCGATTATTCTCGTAAAAAAGTCAACTGCGTTTCATCAACGGGACACATTCATTTACCTTACGGTACGATCGGAGAGAAAAGTTTGAGACTTTCGTGGTTCAAACAATTACGTACGGTATCGTACTCGATCGACCTACTTCGACGACAAACTTCCACTGGCTAAAAGTTGGTCGAACGAACCTTGGATTCGGACAAGCGGCCTCGAGATCGACGATCGTTGCGATACTACGAGAATGAAAAAGAAGAGAGAAAGGGAGAGGAGAATAGAATGAACTCACGGTGATGTAAGTCTGATCCCTCTGCAATTCGGCGAGATTATCGTAGAGACCCTCGAGGAGCGCTTTCCTGAGTTGCTCGGTATTCGTCCCGCAGCTGGCCTTCTCCAAATTCGCACGTTCCGCCAATGTGGCGAGTTGCTGTCGCACCTCCGCGGCGTATTCTAGATTCCTGTGATGCAGAAAGTTCTCGTGACACCAGACCTTCTTCTGCTTGGTATTGGCGTACGCGCGAAAAACGTTCAGCAACGTGACGTGGTCTCCCTCGGGGGACGCGAATCTGGAACGAACGAAAGAAGCGTAACAAGCTGCGAGTATCGATCGCATCGTAGACGGATCTGTTTGACGTTTAAAGGTATATACGCGGAATTTGCTCTAGATTCGTGAATACTTATTTCGACAAATATTTGATCGCTGTACCGTGAAATCTCGTTTTCACGAAACTCGTAGCTGTTTCCTGTTTTAAAAATATTTTAAAGACGCGAAGCCACTCGGCATAATCCGACGACAAAGATGTCGCGAACGAGTTGTTTTATCTAACGCTATAGACAACATCGTGAAGAGTTCGGCGATATCGGATTAGGTTACTCTACTTTGAAAATATTTAGAAAATCATGCTGAAATGTGAAATTCGTGCGCTGTTTGCTTCTACGATTTCCTGCGTGTCAGGACTATTTATTCGTTGGAAGACGCATCCACGGACGTTATCGCGAAACGACTGGTTCGCAAAATTTCTCAAAACGGGTATCGAAGACAGACGTGTATTTCTAATCGTTTGTCGAGATATATATGCGAAAGGTATAAGAAAACTATGAAAAGCCCGGTGAAAGATCGCATTGCGACGCGATATTCGATGAAATATATGGAGATCGATAAAACCCGATACCTTGATCTAGCGACGTAAGCTTGCTGTCTTTTGGCAGGTGGATCGGTGAAGACAGACTCTCCTGACAATAGAGCGACAACGGTGAGGGCTTCTTCGAGACATTGATGCTCCGCGGATGCGAGAATCACCTTAGTGAACCGTGGATCCAACGGAAACAGGGACATCGTTCTTCCAAGGGTAGTCAGCTGTGGTGGAGAACCTATTCCCGTGAAAGTCGAACGAAAAAGTCTTATATACATATACGTATACGTAAGTACGATATTTCGATACGTATTTTCGATACACCGATATCGAGGTGCAGCTACCAACGTTTCTCAAAAATTAAATACCCGTTTAATATTCAATTTTTGTCTTTAAGCGCGAATAGAGTTCGAACAAATCGCGATTAGCTTGAAACTAATTAAATATACGATTAAATGTACGATTAAATACACTATGATCGAGGTAAACGCAAGTTACTTGTTACTTTGCTCGAAAGATAGATGGTGACGATCGATATCGTCTTCTAGTTGGTTCGACGCGTTTGTAAAATATCCTTCGATTACCATGAAACTTTCCTATCCCGTGATCGATAGACGTAAAAAGACTGCATCGAAATATGATATATATGGTCGAATTATACTCTTGCAGACAACATAAACGACGTCGAATAAAGTTGCAGCGATTTTCGTTTTAGATATACGCGATACAGTTACGATAACAACCAACGCGTGAGATATGAAATATCGCTGTTCTAAAAAGAAATAAAGCGGCAGAACGTATTGTTTTCGCGGACGGGGATATATTTCCTCCGTCAGCTGATGTCGCTTATTTGAAATTCAGAATCTTCCTTTTCGAGAGTTTGCAGCGCGATTCCAGTTCCCAATTTGTCGTACTAATAAAAAGAAATTCCACGTCTACGATGATACAGTGCATATGCGCGTAACTTTATTACGTTACACGTAACTTGCCACCTTGTTCGATCTTTTGTTCGCAAAATAAATTATGCCATAATGTAACGTGTATAAAAATAATAAAAATGTAGCGATAATTTTTCGGTAAAGCGAACGACCGAACAAAAACAGTTAAGCGACGTAACGAAGGAAAAAAGAGCGACGAGATATTCCGAGAAAATTTTACGGTTCGATCGTACACGCTGTACGTAAATTCAAACTCGTATAATCCACGTATACTCGAGCGACATACGAGTATTTCTAGGATCGCGATGCAACCGTTACGCGAAAGCCAAAGGACATCCATCTACGATGCACCGTCTATGCACTTTCGTTCCGTTTCGCTTAAGAAACCATCGGCCTTGATCAAATCCTCCGTTCGTATTACGACGAACTGCTATTTTTCGACAAACGTAAGATCGATCGAAAGCTGAATTATTACCCTATATTTTAGGATGTTTGTGCATGATCGAACAGCGATAATTTGAATTCGATAGCTGCGAGGATACGAGGATACTTTGCACGAATGCGTTAGAAACGCATCGTCGTTTGTATCGTCGCTGGAAAAATCAATGGCGAGATACGAAGAAAATGAGATTACAGAGGACGTAGTAGCGAGTCTTGCACATTCTGGAACAGCTAAAATCCGAAAATCGATACGGAATGCCACTCGACGCTTCGTCTTATTCTCGGTGAAACGCACGATGAATCTTACCTAAAAACGGTAATTAATTACCCGGCTAGACTACTTTCATAACTTTTCGTTTCTTTTTTCGTTCTTTCAGTCGTTTTCCTACTAGAGGTGATATGGATTAAAGCGTTCCAAAGACTCGAGAGTTAAGTCGTTTTTCTCTATATAGAATACCGTACCTCTACGTGGAATGCTTCGCTTCGCTTATCCGTGGTTAAAAGTATCCGCAATTCTAATAACGTTTTTTGAACATGTTTCGGTATTAATGCTAATTTATTCGAATTGAATTACGATATCGATGTTACCAAAGACCAATAGCATCGTAATACGCTTATTGAATAATATAGAAATATCTCGTTAATTCGATTATATTTAGGATCAACGAAGATGATACGGTATTTCGTAAAGTTCAAAATATACGTATAATATCGTACTTGGAAAAATTAGGTGTACATAACAGCCTTTGAAATTTCAAAAATATCTGTATTGAAATATTTAAATGTACACAGAAATAGATACGCTATGTGTCTTCGAAATTACGATGTTTACGTATATAGAATTTTATACCGTACGATATAGTATATTAACATTAATTAACGCTATATATACGAGCAACATCACGCGATATATCGTTTACGCTTTACGTTAAAACGAAAAATCATATAATTTCTGAAAATCGATAGAATCGTTCGACCGACGAAACAGAACGATCGCGTTTACGTAATTTCACGTTAATTTTCTCACGCGATCGAGACCGATTAAAAAGACTACGAATCCCGATGAATCGTTTTAGAAAGAAGAAATCTTCCAACGATTCGGATGGTTCGATTAGCGCGGCAATCTGATCTCGCGAACGAGAAACTCAAACTCGAACCATAGTGCAAAACTTAATTGACCGATCTAGTTTCTCTTCGCAAATTCTACGAACGCAGAGAACGTTCGTAGCTTTGCGTTTAATTTTCGCATATTGAACTTTGTACATAGTCCGGAGTACCTCTATCCATCGTACTAAACAAATTTCACAAGTAACTATTGCTTGCGTAACATTCGTGGCACGAATAAAAGTTTGATTAAATTTACGACGAGTGTCGATTATTCGTGCGATTTTCCTTCAAATACTCGACGAGTTTAAGTGGATCGTTATTAGTCGAGAGTACGTTATATTTTTATAAAATATTCATCTGACATTTCACGAATATCTTGTCTATCGCGAATATCTGTCCGATTATATCGAAGCAATTGCTACCTGTTTTAAAGCGACTCAAATTTGTTAAATAACAAACACTATCGGACTATTAAATGCTTATTCATACGTATTGCCTCTATTCTATTCGACCTATTATGACGCGAATGTACGTACACGCGTATGATACGTATACATATGTACATATGTACATACGATGATGTTAGACGATTAACGATAGTAAATATATATCGAAGTAAATATATGATAATAACAAAAATAAAATAGTATCGCGATATCTTTAAAAAACTATGCGCTCGTTTATCTATGCCGGTATCGCGTGTTTTACTCGAAATCAGCCATATGGAAATATATTAAAAGACTCGCCCTACGAGCGATCGATTTACGCGTGGATCTATAATTTTTGCGTCGTTGAAACTACGAGACTCACCCTTGACGGCGCCCAATTTTTCCAGACAGGTCACCGCAACGTCAACGGCCTCCTTCGGTGGTTTGTCCATAAAATCAAAGGTGGTGATGTCAACCCCGATAGCAAGCAGCTGCAGGGCTACTCCCGCGAGGGAACATCTTTGTATCTCTGGCACAGGCATCTCCTTCATCCTCTCGAATTCCTCCTTGGTGTAGTTTCTGTAACATTTGCCGGCCGCTTCCCGGCCAGCTCGGCCGGTCCTCTGCCAGGCCTGTGCCTTTGAGACTTTTTCCACCCTCAGCACATCCAATCCGGTGGTCGGGTGATGAGTTCTCGCTTTCACCACTCCGGTGTCGATCACGTGTCGAATTCCTGCGTAATTTTATCGGGAAATCACTGTGCGCATCGGCAACGTCGCCGATCTATCGCGAACGAGCGTACCCGGCTTTCGGCTCGCGATATTAACATTAAATTGCTCTCTCTCTCTCTCTCTAGTGAACTGTTTGTCGAATAGGAACCCGTTGTAGGAAGATCTCTCCTGCTCTTCCTCCCTCCCATCTTCTCCCAACGCCCTTTTCTTTTTCCTTATTTAAAGTCACATCTACCAATCACGTAGCCAATAGTATTAAAAATTGATATCAAAGTTACTTTTCACGATGAATCGTTTCATTTACAAAACGATAGGCATCGTCCACATAGTTAACGCGATGTACTCTGTTCTGGAAATCTTTGCCGAAGAGGCAATAATTTGCAATCTTATTATTTATAGCTTCGATCGTTACGTTCGCGTCGCGCGATTTCCTTCTAGTTCGAAGATCGTACGCTCGGCATGGATTCGCAAAGGCGGTTAAACCCGGGCCTATATCGTAATTGTCTTACGGCCGACTCTACGGCCTTATTAACGCAAACGTGATTGCGTTTAGTTTGCTATCGCGGCAATGCCCGCGTTCGACGACGAGGATCCACCGTTATCGGTTTTTACGCAAAGCGTGGAGAGTGGGTTCGCGTTAGCGCGGAAAACACGAAAGCTCGCTATCTCGGCATCGTGCTAACGAAGCTCGCAGGATCGACCAGGATTACCGTTCAAGATAAAACGTACGAAAACGTGGCACGACTATTAAAACGTTCGGAGAAACGATACCCTCGCGTCCACCGTACGTCCAATTTGACAAATTAAAATCATATGGTCGTACATGTAACATAGGAACGCTATGTTCCGGCGTTCTAGCTTCGATCTACCTTTAACTTCCTTTCTACTCTTCCTTTTTGTTTCTTCGCTCTGAATTAAATCGAAAAACACTCTGAGTTAAATCGATCCGAATTAACAGAGACCAATGAAATCGAAGATTGGAATATTTTCTTCGCCCTTCCCTTTTCCAAAACATATATCGTAAGATCGATCAAAAAAATGTCCGTGTGTCTCGACTAAAGAGGCGTACGTGTACGTTGTAACAAAGTATCGATTTAAATCTGGCGAAAGAACGTTCTTGGAGCTCTTCTAACGCGAAAAAAAGAGATTAGAGACGATGGGATAGGAGGAAAAATTGGAAATAGAGTAATCTCGTTGATTCGCACATACCGCCGATGGTAACGGAAGTTTCGGCCACGTTGGTGGACAAAATCAGCTTTCTCATTCCAGGAGCGGATGGTTTAAAGGCTTCCAATTGTTGATGCGTCGGCAAAGCCGAGTACAATGGAAACACCTTCAACGATGGATAACCCTGTCCATCCAATTGTTTAGCTACTTGTCTCGCGCTCGCAGCCGCAGCCTCTATTTCTTCTTGCCCGGTTAGAAAAACCAGAATATCCTCGCTGGAAAAGAGACAAAAAGTTTCTGGAAATCGTTCGTTTCCTTCTGACCCACTTCCCCAGGCTTCGTATTCGAACCTGCTCGCCTCCGATCGAATAAAAGTAACGGTGTTATGCAAATACACGGGCATCTTGCAAATGGCCTACTAAGCTGAAAAATTTACGCTCCGCGATATTTCTATTATCGTATCGCGGAACGCGTTTAACTGGAAAATTGGAGGAAATTCGTAACGAGTACTCCGTAATCTTCCTTCGATGCGCTGCGATCGAGTTCCATCTAAATTAAGCTTGAAAGAGAAAGAAAATGACGTAGCACGATGACGCGTACAACGTGTCGGACGAAGACTCGTCGTTTCGGGAAGTGGTCTTTCGTGTATTAAACGCGAATTATCCGAAAAGATGATTAACGATTTCGTACGAAGTAAAGCGATAAGCCGCGTAATTGGACCGAAAATGTTGCACTCTGAGAATTATTTATAGGAAGCAACGAGCTGCTTCGAAATCGTACGATTCCATTTAAAAAGAGGTATATAATTTTCATTTCACTCTGGCAACATTCTGCCTATGCTATAAGCAGCTTATGCGCTTAAAGCTACCGTCGTAAATTTAAATTTTCTACCCTCTATATTATTGCAAATACATAATGTGTGTGTGTGTGTGTGTAAGAGAAGTTGAATAAAAATTGCATCTATCGATAATCGATCGAAATTGATTTTGCGAGGTGTCGACCATTCGTTAGAGATAAACGCGAAGCTAAACAGATATAGGCGTATTTCTTGTTTTCGTTTAAACGAGTAAGAGATTAGGTAGCAGGTACCGAATTACTTGCGAACGGTAGTACACGTATCGATTATACAACACGCTGCATAGTGTAACATATACGACGTTGTACGGAAAGAGAAACGAAATTCCACTTCTTACGTTGTATAATCGCCTACTTACTCGGCGTTTCTCCTCGTACCTGCAGGTATGAAAACTATAAAAGATTTACAGCGTGGAGAATATTTGCGCAACTCGAAAACGACATATTTTAAAGGTAGAAAGAGAGCGAATAAAAAAAATTACTTAGCAGGGTTGTCGCGATGAATCTGGAAAGCCGTAACGAGGGCGGAGAACGCATAATCCTCCTGCGACTTGACGGCGTGATAAATCTTCACCGGATGCTGACGACCCTCTAAGTACACCGCCGGTGCTTGGAAATACTTGCTGAACTTATCGACGTCCATCGTAGCTGACATTACGAGCAGCTTCAGCGGCGGCAGATTCTTAAGCTTTCGTAAATTTTGCGCCCTTCTCGCCACGCCGAGCAATACGTCAGTTTGCACCGAGCGTTCGTGAGCTTCGTCAAGGATCACCACCGAATAATCCGATAAAATCTCGTCGGTCATCGCCTCGCGAACCATCATTCCGTCGGTCAGATACTTGATTCTCGTTTGCGACGAAGTCACGTCCTCGAAACGTACGCAATAACCGACCAATTTACCCGGTTCTACTCCTTGCTCCTGTGCGACTCTGCGAGCCACGCTCACCGCGGCTACTCTTCGAGGTTGAGTGATACCGATGCAACCGATAGTGCCTGCAATGCCAGACGAGAGCAGCAATTGGGGAATTTGCGTTGTCTTGCCGCTTCCCGTTTCGCCAATGACGATTAGAGTGCTGTTTCTGCGAATCTCTTCGAGTAGCCTGAAACGAACGTCGAAGGCGGTTTATTAGCTCGCGTGGAATAGATAGGTATCGGTAGATCGAATGCTTTTATCGATTCATCTTTAAGTTATCTTAAACTTTTATCTTAAAGTCATATGAATTTATACCAAATACATACAACTTTAATAAACTATGGACGTAGGCGAAAGAATTGCTCCATGTCCACGTTATACTTTGCCCGTTTGCGTAATAGTTAAACTATTATGTCGTTCGATTTACTAATAACAACGCTTGCTTGGAGGAAACCGAATCTTCTATCTTTTCGCTAAATTTGAAAAGAGTAAAAGTAAGAGAAAATAAAACAGATTTATATCTACTGTAAGCTACGTGCTTTGAAAAATACCATCGAATCCTAAACAATCGCGATACGTATCATCTACTGTAATTACTTATCCATAATTTAATAACCTTGCAATTTAAATCCAGTTTTGTTTGAGAATACCAAAAGATATTTAAGTACAGGGAATTAAGTATGTAATATCGATAAATTTCATCGACTTTTTTTACATTATTTAGAATATATTGACCGTTTATAATTAATTATAATATATAAATATATCGATTAATAACAATCGCTTCAAACATCCACAAGGATCTCTAAAAATTTTCTATACTAATACAAGTAACGCCAAGATTTTTTTAAGTTGGTACAAAAATATGTTACGGTATCTTACAAATAGTTTGTAAAGAATATATTTATACAGTTTGGCAAATATATACGTAATATTGCGTATTGATATTAGTATGTACCGGCATATTTATAACAAATAATTTTTCAAATTATTTTCAGTACGCGCGTTTTTAGTTCCGTATGACGCTGCCATCTGTACGACGAGGAACCGAGTTATCAACTTTGCATAGTCGATCATACACCATTTTGTTTCACGATGTTCTGCGTGTCTACTTTGAAGACGATATTTGGAGTAAAGTATAGCAGTAAAAAATCAATCGAAAAACGAAAAACGATAACACGTAACTTACCGCTTACGAAGCTTATAGACCGGTAGAGACTTCCTTTGTTGTTGTAAACTAATATTTCCTTTATCCACATTTTCTGCTTGAACGTTTTGTTGATTATCCTCGAATTTTTGGATTTTGCTCGAACTTTCGTTAAATACAACGGTGGTAGGACGTTTCGGTGCTAATTTCGAGAAACTCGAAGTACCCATAACGATATATTTCGAATCTGCGTTGTCGTGGACCCCCATGTCGACGAAAATTAAAGTAAAAACCGCGATCCTCCTAATAGTAAATGTGCTCGCGGGTACGCACGTGTTGCACACTACAGCTGTGTATAAATAAGCGCCTTGAGTCTTGACAGGCGTCACAGGCAATGGCGTCGCCTCGTCGTATGTCAAACGCTTCTTTTTCGAATACACTTATTCGTACTTCGATCAAATTGATTTTTCTCGTATGCAATGACTCACGATCAATTCGCGTGTTATTCGGTAGAAAACACGAGTATACGGTATTTAAAGAAAATTTGCCTGAGAAACGATAATTTCTTGTTTTCAGCAGTACGTATTCTTTAATTGCGTGAGAACTATTTTTTACCTATAAAATTACCTTTGCCAAGAAAGTATTAAACGTTTCTTAGATAAAAAATGTTTTTAATACGTCTTTTCTATGACACATTTTATAACAAAAGCAAAAATTCATAAACTTTTATTTGTTATTGCAGTTGTATGACAAAAAGCTTCGATTATTATAAGAAGAACGGTATAATATAGCGTAACGTATACTACAATAACGTTGCAATCAATGCACGATAACTTAATCTTCTTAACTTTTGCTTCGAGTTAACTGTACGTTACTGAATGTGCGTTAAAGTACTCTTATATGCCACGATTGTTACGTGTTACAAGTCTTAAACGATAAGTAATTTGAAATATTTATATAGGTTTTCTTTTAAATAAGACGTAGAAAATAATTCTTGATTTGTTCGTGTTAAAAACACGTTATTTGATGGTGTTTCATAAAATCGTATTATTATTATTAACATTCGTAGTTACAATAAATGCCAAAAACAAATGATATCTTTGCCACTTGTCGATCATTGGCGTATTAATTTGTCGACGAAAGATCTATTTTTCGATCTGTTACAAACGAATTATATGTAATTCGGGCTATAATTCAAACGTATCGATTACGAAATTATCACAGATTAATGCTGTGTAAGAGGAAGACACAGTGAGCAACTCTTTTACCGAGGTTTTAAATGAATATAGCTATTTATATTTTAAATTCATCTAAATAAAATGCATCATCGTAATAGCCGGTGAATTGGTGTTTTTACGTTAGGTGGTACCTAAAAGTATTCAACGTATTAACGGTATTGGTAAAAGTATTTTTAAATCGTTTTAAACAAGATTGCCATTGATTACCATTCCTCCAATGCGAGAGAGATAACGATTTCTAATGCTAATGTCAGATTGTGGTTGTAAAAGATCGTCAGTCGATAAATCAGAAGTTGATTCCGGAGCCAGTAACTTTTCTCTTTCGAGACTTTCCGGTGTACGTCGAATTTCTTCGTATTTTTCTCTCTGACCTGGCGTCATATTCAGATAGCCACCGCTAGTTGCTACATCCGACACCCAGATTGCAACAGCGGTTATTAACGAAACTATTAAAGCGTTAATTAGAAATTAGTATACAGACATTTAGATCTCATCGAAATAGCAATGCGAAGGAAAGACATACTCCATAGCCAACCCAAGAAAAACATTTCAAGCATGAAGTATCCACCCCGGTCAACGATTATACCAGCTAATATTGAAGTTGTAGCCAAGCCCAAATTTTGTACAGCCTGTGCGCTGTAAATAAACGATTTTGTAAGATTAACTGTCAAATATTTCAAAGATATTTAAAGAGCGCGTTAAACTTTACTTACATTCCGTAAGCAGTACCAAGCTGATATTCTGGGGTGACAAGTGCGATCAGTGGCCATAAACTACTAGCAAGCATAGAGTATGCTAATCCCATAAGAATCATGCATACATAAGGATTTATATATGTGAATGCGAGTAGTCCATGAGCTACTATAGTTGCGAGAATACTGACAAACATCCAAGAAACGTTCTTCCCAGTTCTATCGACGAGATAGCCCAAGATGGGAGACGCAATAGCTGATATGGAATACACGAGAGAGTTAACCATATTCGCGTTTGATGGTTCAAACGCATACTTTCGTTCGAAAAATACTCTAAAGGAAATAATAACTTAACGTAGTACGTAATTACGTAAAATACAATTATACAAATTCCTTATTAGTCGTACTTACTTTCCTAATGCGATGAACGGGAATATCGCAACGTAATAAGCAACGCAAATGACGGCGATCAACCAAAATATTAGTTTAAAATCTTTAATATCGGTTAAACTAACGACTTCGGTTTCTTGCCCCTCTCCCCTTCTTAATAATCTCTCAGCACGCTTATCCATAATACCCAGTAAACATGCACAGATCATAGAACCCACGCAGGTAAGAGCAGCAAGAAAGAGAACAATGCCGATACATTCTGGCCCTTTATAGTATTGAGACACGTAATTATAAATCGGTTCCATTACTAAAAAGTTCACGGTCGATCCGACTCTAGCGAAACTTAGCTGCAAACCAAACACCAAGTTCAGTTCCTTTCCTTTGAACCATAAAACGGCGTAATTATTTTGAGCGACGGCCAATGATTCTGCGCCAACGCTGCAAAGGTATGGAAATTAATACAGGAATCATAAAACGTTCCAAGCTTATAGAGAAAGACATACCCAAAAACAAAGCGACCAACCATCATCACCCAAAACTCGTTAACCATAGCTCCAGCTGCAAATATAATCTGACCGATCAGCGTAAGTCCCATATATATAATTGTTCCTAAACGTATGCCAAATACACTGTCCAATAAAAATCCGCCAATAAAACATAAAATCACGTTTGGCCATGAGTAAATAGAATACAATAAAACAAATTTACTAGTTGACATCTGCAAGTCGACTTTAAAGTCATCTTGCAAAGCACCAGGATTGTCAAAGCAGAAGTAAGAACCTGCAAATAAAAGCATTTCGTTCGATTAATCGATGCGCAGATAATGAGATGCAGTCGCATGATAAGCGAATCATTGATCGCTTAAGAGTGCTCGAGAAACGTGACTAATATATTGGGTTGGCAACTAAGTGATTGCGGATTTTGTCATTAGGTGGTATTGACAAAATCCGCGATCACTTAGTTGCCAACCGAATACATGCGATTCGAACTCGCGCAAATGCATTTTACATGTCTTGTTGGTATCAGAAACATCAACAAGTGGGGGGGAAAAAGTAAACTATCGCGGACAAAAGAATACCAACAAGATGATACGGCTTGTCTCGGGCCATGTGCAAAATGGACGATGTATCTTATACAACTTACACCGATTCCATTCATAAATGCATGTTACGTTGTATACGTGTATTGAGCATTTTATGTCACTTGGAAAACCAATAGAAAGGAACTAAAACACGATTAATAAAATTTTCGCAGAACAATTACTCAAAATAGTTTCTCGCAAATCAATAGAAATGAAAAGTAATAAGTAATGACTAAAAGTAAGAGTACAATTTTACATTATTTCTTAAAAAGCTTATCTCCCTAGTATCACAAAAAAATGTATAAATGAAGTATATAAATCATTAAAAAAACGTGACATAAATACGATGGCAATAGAGGATCGTTTAGTTTATTGTCAAGTAACGAGAATCTCGTAATTAAATACATTTTCGATGTAATGATAATAACAATTGAAAAAAATTACGCTTCCTATAATTTTATAGGTTCATTAGCATTTCATTATGATACGTGGTAGATAATAAACGTCAAAGTACGGGCTTAAATGTTCATGAAAAAAATATCAAACCGGCATATCATAAAATTTAATAAATAAAATTATTGCAGGTTGCGAGTGAAATTACTTTACGAAAAACTTAATCGGAAAGAAATAACAGACATTAGTCATCCCGATAACTGAGTTCAAACTCGAGTTTAAACGCTTAATGAGGTCATAATGTACCGAAACAAAAGCGATCAGATATAAATAATGAACAATGGCTACGTTGATCACGTTGTAAAGATAATTGAGCAATAACAGTGACAGTCGTACCAAAGCCTAATAGGCACATCAATGCCAGGCCAAGAACTTTGTACAGTGGCTTTTTAGGACTGCAGAATCCTTGTAAGGCGATCTCATCATCGGATCTCTCAAGAGTGGTCTCTGGACTTTCTAATATGCCTCCTTCCATCGTTACGTTTCCAGTCGTAGCGATATTTTAGTATTTACAAGCGTCTGGCACAGCCACAGGTGCCCCGAATTGCAAATGTTCACTCGAGTTCACCGTACCGATCCATCACACATTGATCGAACACACACACGAGCTAATCTCTTTGTAAAATAAGATAGCTGCGACTCGATTAAGAAAAAGAGAATGCAATAGGAGATCAGCTCGTGCGTGCTGCCGATTAACTACTTGAACAAGTTGGATTCTCTGTCAGTCGTCGCATTGCTAATCTGTCAATCACATGCGTCACGCAACAGAACTAACGTAACGTGAGTCACGAAACTACATGATCGTGCGCGAAACCGGAGAATACCAAAAGATCGACAAAAAAATCTCTATTCGATGGGATAGACGAACATCAGCATCAGTCGGAATTGCTGCCAACAATTTGACGCGTCTGTGACGCTAGTTTTTTAGCTTGTGGCGCCCTCATTAAAAACACTAGTAGATGATCGGTCGGTAAGAATGTCACGTAAGTAAATAATCGTAGCTGACGTTTAAAAATCTATTTGAGAAACATAATTTATTGAAGGTACATATTTGTTACTTAAGGTTAAGCGCGTATATTATATGAAAATTATCTTATGTTTAAAAATCTAGATAAAAAAAATTGCATATGGAAAGATCAACCTCGGCTTATTAAGAAGCTACTTCTTCCGTCGCACCTTCGAACTCGAGCTTTACTTGACACTCCTCTGGTAGTCCCTCAACATCCACTTCCGATTCCGGCGCATTTAACATGTTCAACGTGACTTCAGACGATTTTCCCATTAATCCTTGATTTCCTGTTTGTTGCTTCGATACCTGTTGAACTGCCGATTGTTGCGTTGACTGTTGAGAAAGCATTTGTTGTCTGATCGGCACGCCAGCTTCCTCAAAAGCTTTCTTCTTTAGCGTTGTCCGAATTTGAGAGCTAGAACGTCGAAACGACCGGTTAATTTTAGGTCGAGACTGACGCATAGAAATTGAGGAACAACCGTGGGCTCGATGCAGCCTTATTCACTTACACCGTTCGTCCCTTGATGTGTTCACTTATTTTGTTCAAGTCTTCACTGAAGGTCTTTACCGAGTGACGGAGCATCTCAATTTCCTCGTCAGTCCATTTACTACAGATTAAGCGACACAAGGAGTTATGTAAAAATACAGCCAGCCATCTTTTTTACGGTAAAGCGATAGCGATGCAAAGTATTTAATTATTTAATTCCCAACTACACTTGTAAGCGTAAAATCTATAATACCTTTTTTATCCACGTGCATTGACAATTTGTAAAACGTATTAAAGGGAATACAAACGTAAAGAATATTTAAGTTATCTTTATATAACGTAGGTTAAATATAACATAAGAGAAGTTAATAATATCTTGGTGTATTTCTTAATCGCAACGAATGATAAGGTTATAGCAATAAAAATTTTCAAACTCAAAGGATGTACGCTAATATAGTACTCGAACAAAGCTGTAGATGCACAGTGTTACGTTTCTGATTGGTTAATACTTAAATACGTCAAACCACGTGACATTCTCCCGCGTTTCTCTAGAGTACGTAGTTTCATATAAACTTAAGCGAAAGCATTAGACGCGCATTGCCGCTACTTATGACAAAAGGCGATAATACATGTGTGTTTTATTTAATTACCCTGCTGGTGAGTCAGTCGTAGGGTGTAATTGCATCGTTAATTCTCCCAACTTGTTAAACGCTGCTCCGGCTGCGGTGAAAATTTCACCAACCTAAAACAGATAACGTTTAAAATGTTGATTAATTTGTCAGACGTATGATTAATAGCGATATATTTATTTTTTTCAGGAATTTTCATCGAAGAACACAACTTATACTCGTCTATCAAACAATTTTATCGAAGAAAGAATAAAAGAAAAATGTTAGAAGCACTCATAACCTAACCTTGTGTCCGCTTACAGACTCCATTGCTAGAGTACTCGAGAATAAAAGCACGTGACTCACGTAGAAAAAGGAAGACGAGCGGTGGGGAGGAACGACCATTAAGTATTATATGGCGGGAAACTGCCTAAAATCGGCGACAATGGTTGCTTTTTTGCTTACCTTGCTCGCAGAATTCATGTCAGTTTGTTGTTATGCTGGTACTTCACCATCAGCGGAACAAACATTCGTACGGTATTGCCATCTCGCGTCGTTCTCGGAATCCTTCCTTTTAAACAATTATAACCTCAACTTGTTTTGACTGCTTATCCTTTCTGCCCCTTTTTTCTCATCAAACTAACGAAGATCGTTGCCTTTAACTGAAATAATCGTGTTGATTCTCGTCATATTACACAGGAACTAATTACGAAAGCATAATATAGTAGTTTCGATATTTATAATGCACGGATTCACGTAGTAGTGAAATATTTCGATATTCGCGTGATTACTTATCATTCGTCACTACAGTGGTGGACTATACTATACTTTTACTATACTTTTACTATATTGTTGGAATAAAACTGACTTTTCGAATTAACTTACCCCGATATGTATACATATCGCTGATTCATTTTGATTTATAAATATAGCATACAACAATGTGTATGAAAATAATGAGATTTATTCAACGAATTACGTTTAATCGTAACGTTTATTACGTTTAATAGAATAGGACGAGTATATGTGAGAGAAAATTTCCCAAATATTAGATCTTTGCTTTCCAAACACATCGTATGTATATCTCAAAGGTGGCTGTTATTTATAATAAAAAAACAAAGAATACAATATATCTTACTGTCCAGTGCAAGGCAAAAGAATCTTCCAAATTTCAGACTCTTCTTCTGTAAATATAATATTTTAAGTGATATCGTTTAAACCGATATTTAAGAATAATTACACACCGTTTATAATAAAGAAGATATTAAATATCTCGCATATTTGTAAATATATTTAAGCAGCGTGATATAATAATAAAATATATTTAAAAAACAGTTACCGGACCTATGAGAGAGAGAGAGAGAGAGAGAGAGAGAGAGAGAGAGAGAGACTTAAAGCTATCAAAAATTATTTCAACCATCGTATTTTAATATTTCCAATCGCATTCGCATAAGAAAAAATCGTCGTTCGGTCGTTTGACTTCGATTAACACGTGGAATCTCATCGATCTTGGAAGCGATAGCTCACATCCTTTCATAAATTAATAGTCTCCGTTTCCACTCATTGTTCTCGGTAACCGTGACTCTTCGAAAATTGCAAAATTCAGTCAATATGCGTTCAATATGCGCTACTGGATCGCCAGTGAGTTTCAACGTCTTCAATAATGGAAAATCTTCAGCCTTTGATCGTCTGAGCCTTCTCGACGCGTTTCTATAACATTTCCAAAGCTGAGGTTCTATCACGATCATGTTTGTGATCGAACAAGCCTTTTGCAAAAATTCCATCAGTCCTTTGTCCCCGTGATTCAAGTGGATCCACATCGTAACGGAGAAACAGAACACAACGTCGAATCGCGACTTTTCCAATCGACGAAGATACTTGTCCAGTGTCCCATTACGATCCTCGATCAAAAAATCGAGACACTCAAAAACGATACGATTCGGCCGTGGATTGCGTTCCCGTGCCCGTTCGATCAAGATAGGATCGAGGTCTATGCCGAGCAAACAAATCTCCTTCGGTAGATCTTGATCGGTAGATAAGGTTTTCTCGAGGAAGTTGTGCAACGCGAATGTTAAATCCTGAAACCATTAATACGATTTGTGATTTTTACGCTCGTTCTCTGGTCGAGAAACCTCTTCTATGGCCCCATATCGTTTCGTGAATTGATTTTCTAGCACTAAATTACTAATACGGCCGAAGTACGTTTGTTCAATGGAATTTTGAGAATTTTCCAATCGAACGAATATTTTTTTGGATATATGATTTTTAGTAAGAATCTTTTAAACAAAGAATCGTTTCCATCGATATGTATTATACTTTGATCGCGGATTATTTGTTCGTTGCAAATATTACCTAAATTAATAGCTTCTGTTAAGAAGGTATCCGATATAAAAATGAAATACTAGTTATTCACGATATAGACAACAATATCGATCGTTAGCTTCGATATTAATCAACACAATCTCATAGGGCCGGAAGGATTTCAGGAAGAAACTACGTTCCGAGTGATATTCGAAAAGGTATAGCGCCGTCTAAATTTAGGCGCTTGTCGTTTGTAACTTCGGATCACGGTCGACTCGTCCTATTTCGTCTGACAGCTGTTTCAGCCTTACCCCCGCGTTACAGCCAACGTCTAGGCCTACGTATTTCCGGTGCGGATGGGTCGAGTGCCACACGCCACACGGAAGTTGTCGCACGCGCTCTTCCGCAGGATGGAATTGGTAATAATTCATGAAGTTGCCGTGCCTGCTAGCGCCCGGATCCGTCTTATCTTCCCGTCCTTCCTTATTTTCCGGAGATCGCGCTTCGTTCTCCGACATTTTCCGAAATCTAAAGCAATTAATAATTAAACACCATAACCTACTTTAAACGCGCGTTGCTTAGAAAGATGTCAAAAGATATTCGGTAAAACAGCATAATGCAAGAACCCTAGAAAACGTTATCTTATCACAGGTAATATACGGTTCAGAAGGACCTTCGATGTTTTAATATCACTTTTGCATGTATTTCGGTAATAATCGTCGATGTTTTTAGATAAAACGCGTCTATAATGTTTTTATGTACTAATTAGCCAACGTTGGATAGATTCACCTTTAACGAAAGACGTTGTTATACGTAAAAAAAAGTTGGAAGAGACCGTGAAAATTTATTCGAAAGGTAGATTCTCTTTAAATATCGGTATAACGCACGATCTTGCGTGTATAAGACGAGAAGTATGTCGAAAAGTATCGCCACTGTAATATTTCACGGATGTTTCTACTTTTATTCGGATCAAGCTTCAAGAGGACAGAGTAGAAGTAGAAACGCAGTGAGACGATAAAACGCGATGGTAGACCGATCGTCGGTTTCTATCGAAACTTCATCATCCGTGCGATTAGATCGATGGACGAAAGAGGAGGACGAGGATGTTTAGTTGGTAATAACGATCTTAGCACGTAATACCGTCTGGACGGTGGTTTCGCAATACTTGGCGAGCATCGGTTAAAAACAATGCACAAGTAACCGCAAGACGGTCGTAAATACGTGATAAAGAGTGATAACGAAGAAGGAATGGGGGTCAGAGGCGTCGTAAGAGCGGAAGGATCGAAGAGATAATTCACCGGTGTCCACGACCCAAATAAATGCAGCCTTCGATCGTTGTGCTCGTGCTCGTGCTCGTGCTCGTGCTCTCGGCCACGAGGAAGGTCTGAGAAATCGATGATACATTGTCTTGCCATTCGCGGAGAAACTCACTTTCCCGACGGTGTGTTACTTGCGATATTTTTTGGATTCGTGTCTCGCTGTTGTAGATTTAAGGGAGGTGTTTCTTCCTTCGACTATCACCTGTAAATTTCTTTGTCATGATTTTATAATTTAATAAAAACATACATATTATGAGATAACGATCGACTGCCAAAGCTTCCGAAGTTTAACGATAGATGCCAAAGATAGCTAATTCTTTGTCGTTGCTGCTTGATGCGTTTGCAATTTGTAAACCTAACTCGAAAAAAGGCAAATACGTTAAAAAATTCTTCGAAGGACAATTTCGGAAGAAGCGAACGAAGAAATATAAAGTAACGTAAAGCGATTAAAATTATACGATGAATAATTCTAACGTTGCAAGTAACCTACGTATCTGTGTACACGATGTTCGTCACATCTTACTTTTCGTTACTTTTCGTGCCCCTTACGAAATATTTTCTTGCGGACGTTATCTTTGTCTACGTAAAATAACGATCAGATCCTCGTACTAAATCGAAAGCTAAAAACGCTTTCTATATCGAGCGACTATAACCGTACAAATTTGGTGACGCATTGTACAAGAGGAATTCCCGAGCAGCTAGTTTCCAGAGATTTCGGATGAACCAGGGTTGACCATAAGATCCACAAAGATCGAGTAACCGATGTGTCGGGTGGACGAGCAGCACGAGCCCTGCTTCTTTGTGTTATTACTTCTGTTACTCGCTCTCGCTCTCTCTCTCTCTCTCTGCCCGACTCGCAGTCAGTAGCCAGCGCCATAAGGTAATCGACAAAGGTAGGAATGAGACGGAAGTAGGAAGAAGAAGAAGAAGAAGAAGAGGGAAAAATAAAAGTAGGAGCGGAATAACTTGCAGAGGCAGGTGTTAGGTGCATACGCGGACCGGTGCGGTCCAAGAACACGACGTCCATTCTCTACGGATCGTGGGCCTGGTCGCGGCAATTTCCTCTTTCTTCGGCTATGGCAGATGTGCCTGCAGGCCGGTGCAAAGGCACGCGGTACGAGATAACCAAGATTATACGATGGATACCTTAGACCTTAGAGCAGGCAAGCTGCCAGGGAGTATCGAGTTTTTTTCTGCCTACCCAGACAGGCCGCATTGGCCACCAAATATCGAAGCGTACGTACACGCGTACGTATTTCACGCGAACACCGGAGTAGAATTTCTTGGGATCGAAGAACGAGAAAATCGTCGTCGTCTCGGTTTCGCTTCTCTTCTGCATCGCGGCGATCGAGCGACGATACTTTCTACGTAACTTTCTACGTACGTTCCTTCGGGTATCGTATGAGAATACGATATTCCAAGCAAATAGCCAGCTGGTATTTCTGTTTTCTAAAACCAGATACATTTTGGATTTTGTAAAAACGCGAGAACCCCTTGTACGAGAAACCCTTACTCTTCCATCGAAATTTCGCGAAGATTTGGCACCTCGTGCAACAAAAAGGAAGGTGGCTTCTTCGACCGTATTCTCGGCATATTTCCATTTAAAAAGACACGTGGCCTCGGATGATCGATGAATACCTTACGAGGAACAGGCTGCCGCAACTTACGAGTTCGTATCGCGTCTCGCCTTTTTCCTTCGACTCGTTGCTTAACGCGCGGAACGCCTAATAATACGCGCTGCTAACGAATTGGAAAATTACTCGGATCAACCCTCTCGTTTACTCGCTAGCGGGAAAGATCAGAGCCGATCGCACCATTTCGCTCGAATCCGAAACGTAGAAAATAACAATAGGAAAAGTAGAACGTTTTGACGAGATCTTCTAACAACGTTAAGTGTTTTGTCGTCCGATTTGATCTAATCTAACGATCGATGTTTTTTTCGGAATAGAAACGGAATACGACAAATCGTATCGACGATGATCGTAGAATCGATAACACAAGATAAAGAACACGTTCAAAGGTAAAACAGAAGAAACAGAAAAATGGCACGATCCCCGGTGAAAAGAATACGCTACTAAAAAATACAATAGCGATCGGTATCCGTGAAAATCGTCAAAGTACTCGAACCTTTACCATTCATTCTTTCGTTTCGTAAATATAATATCGACCGCTCTTTCCAGATCTGAGAATTATTTCCTCTTGTTATTATTCCGATTTACATATGTACGATGGCTACCCTTCTTGACTTTTCGTATTTTCCATAAAAATAGATTATTTGATGACGGTATGGCTAACATTTACTCGCGTAATGTACAATAGCGCGCTATATTTTACATAGTAAGGAAATGAAACGACGCTTACGAAATGCGAATACACGATCGTTCAACTTGCGCGTTAAGAAACGTTAGAAAGGGTAGAAGGCTTTTAAGTGGTAGGATTCCCTTCGATCCTCGAAACACACCGATTTCACCCTCTAGTTCTGTATCTGCCTCTGTACCGAATCTCTTTCACCGTGTCTCTTTCACCGTACAATTTTAATCGATCGTTCGGACCGTTTAGCTTTGAAATTATGCTATCGCTGATCGTAAGCATCGTGCGAAACCTGTAATTCTTACGAAAGCCGCAAAGTGCACGAATTTATACCGGTTAGTTACCCTATCCCGTGTCTCTAAGTAACTCGTAATCCGTACTTCGTACCAGGTTAACACACGATCCAAAGGATTTGGCAACACACCATAGCCGGTTGGAGGCGATTTGGCAATTCGTACAGAAGCCAAACGTGCTCGTGACACGGCCGCGTTCGATATTTGCCAATACCCATCTGCTTCGTGTCTCTGGACAATTTCTAGCAAGTCGAAACGCGGCACGTTGTTCTCGATGCATCGTTTTGTTTCTTGAGAAAATGTCATCGCCGTCTTACCTTTCCGCGAATAACGTGACAGGAGGTGCGCATTCTCGTTTGCATTGCTGATCCGCGTTATTACGAGAACAGAGTTACGAGCGTTGGTCGTTGCAACGATGTTCCGCGAAGAGAGACGATCGCTCTTCCGAATTCGAACCTTATCCGTAGATGTACAGGCGTATTTAGAATTGCGTCTGACGTTTCCGTCATAAAGCCTCTCAACATCGAATATACGTGCAATATACGATATACATCGCGTGACAAACTTGCTCTTCGACCTAACGACACCAACGATGTAATTGTACCTAATAGGTACGAGACGAACGTAAGAAGGTAAATTCACGCAAGATCGGTCGGTACGTCGGACGATATTAATCCACGCGATCGGTATTAAATTATCGCTGAAACATTTCTCCGTATTTCAGCAGGCATTGGTAAAATTTCAAACTGTCGCGCTTTCGAGACGCGTAACTCCCGAAATGCGAATAAACAGGCTGGTTTTCAGCTACGAAGGACAACGAACCGAACGAACTCGTACGAACTCGTCGGTTCTATCGGACGATGCACGGTCGATGCTATTAGTCATCGTTCGTTACCGTCGTCTTTGATACCGAAGCGAGGAACACCTCGAGACGTTCTAGCACGTTGCGACATTCTTTGGCTTGTGCTCCTTGTAGAGCACGTCATTGTACCCAATGACAGAAGTAACGTAAACAGACACGTTAGTGCGTATAATTGGGAACTCGCCGGCAAACTTGACGAGATAATTCGCGTGCAATTACGTGGAAACGTAGCGCGAGTTGGTTGTAGGAATTTGTAAGTGTAACAGCTAATAACGAAAATAACACGTTCTAAATCAGCAAGTATTTTTATGTGCGCGTTGTATCGAACGTGAAATTGTATCTTGGTAATAAATTCTTCTACTTTCGTATATGGTTATTTCCTTTTTCGTACGATTCGACCGTAACTTTTACTATGTTTATTTAAGAAAACGGCATTCGTTACTTTTGATTTATCCTAGCATCGTATTCGAGACGCCATTGCGTAGTGACACTACTGTTCCAGTTCGTTTGACTCTTTTCCAACAACATATACGTATAATACGTGATCGACGGTCGGGCATTCGTATAGATAAATCGTTAACTAGTTATTTTGGCCAAAAGATAGAGAAACCGAAACCGGAAGAAACCGTGGACGAGCGAGAAGGATCGGAAAGCCGGATTCGCGAGTGCGAATTACATTTGCACGTGGCATAATGACCAAAACGTGGCAAAAGGATAGATACGTATTTCTGTAATGGGATGGGATGGGCTGGGCTGGGGATGACGAAGAACGGTTCGCGAGAGGGACAGCTGACGCCGGTGATCTCTCGTTCGATCCCTTTTCGTCGCTTGGCCCGAAATATCCGAAGAAAGCCCGTCCGCTTTCGAACCAGGTACGGTGAAACGTTGCCGGAAGTTGGGCGTAAAGCGATCCTCTCGCATCCGGCGAATCGAACGCCAGCGTTTTCTATGCCGAGGAAATCCGCTTTTCCCGGATTTTCCTATCGGACGGAACGATTCAGCGATCTCTAAAGACGACAAAAGGTGCGGCGTTTTTAAGCCGCTGGAGGTCGAAGCGAGAGAAAAGGGCTGGGGATGCGTGCACCGTGTTTGTCACCTTGAATGGAGGGGAAAATCGGTATCGAACGTCTCGTATACGGAAAGCACGTGTTCGAACCCATTTCCCGGGGATTCTCCGCAAACATGACTTCGTTCGTGTTCGAGTTGTACTGCTTTTACCATCTTCTTTGCTCGCCGGTTTACCGTGCCGCGTTTGTCGCAGACGGGAGGGTCGGGCCTGATCGTTAATCCTCTACAAGTATAGGTCTGTTAAAGCGGATGTCCTTTCTCGGTACTCGTAAAACCGTAAAACGGAAGTTTCAGCGGAATAGAGATTTTCGTTCTATTTGCTCGTAAACGTTTTACGGACCTTATTAAAAAAAAATTGTAAGGCTCGAGTGCGATTCCTTGGACTTTCCAGTCGCGTTTTGGCCGTTTTTTCCATTTAATCGAAGGAAACAAAATTAACGAATCTTCTCTTAGTCGCGCGACGAACTTTTATCAAGCACGCTATTACGTCAGTCTATCCCTTTATTAGCGATACGACAGGAATAACTTAAAAAACGTAACTCTTCGACCGCAAATTTAATCACTGTACGTTCGATTAACTAGAACAAATTTCTTTTCTATCTCGAACTATCTCGTTTGTTTACGGTATTATATAGGTTGAAACGTAGTTAATCACTCGCAAGATCTAACCTAAATAACCCTAAAATAGGGTTAGTGTCTCTATCGCATCGCGTCGTCTTGAAACACGATTTACTCGATATTTTTGTGACGTTCGATCCACTACGATATACTCGATCCAAGGCGTTTCACTCGAGTCGAACATCTAAATTATTACAGCACTTAAAGATAAGGTGTTGCGATCCGATAATCAAAAATAAAAAAATTGCTCCGATCGCGTCTTAAAGATCGTTCCTCGATCGCTTCCATGCTTCGCGCATCGACGTCTCTTTTTCGTACGTATCGATCGACGCTGAGACAGGTTTAACGACCCGAGACGTCAAAACCTCGAAGCGACCTCGAAGAGGAGAAGCAGCGGACTTGATTCCTGATAATGTAGATATAATAAATCAGTTTAATTTATTAGATCGAACGAGCACGTTGCGGTAGGACGATAATGGGACGATAATGCACGTTACGCGTATTTAACTATCTCGATAACTGCTAGCTAGCTAGCTGTCGCAAAGTTCGTGCACAAAAATACCTTGTTTATCGAATCCTGTTGAATCACGATGTTTCCAGATCGGTACGATTCCTTCGGAACAGTGTAACCAGACGATTCACGTTCGATCAAAGATCGCCCGAAAGTTTACCGTCGAATAACACAGCGCATCGCGACAACGAAGAAGAGAAAATAAATTTGCCCTTGATTTACCGCGAAGTTATATACTTTTGTGCAAAAGTAGGTTGATACGGATAACGAGAATTTCGAACGTAATAAATAAGCTGATAGAATTAGTTAATTTATTACTTACTACAACGTTATCCGATTTAAACTTATTTTTTTCTTCGAGATCACTTCAAGGTCAGGATTTGTTCGACGAGGACTACGACGTTGCATCGTAGAAAACGTGTCAGTACGCAAAAGAAAAAAAGAAAAGAAAGGAAATGTCGATGACCTTGGAATAATCTTGAGATAACCTTGGCAAGGTCGTTTTCTATCGCCATTAAATATACGCGTTGAAATTCCTCTTACAATTATTTATTTTTTTTCTTCTTATCTTGCGCAGCGGCAGAAACGATTTAGACGTTGGATTTAAACGGAACACCCTGTACGTTCGACGATACGCATATACTTAACACATTCGAATCGAAGTATCGAACGTTCCGCGTTCAACTACTATTTTTTACAGTTGTACGCGGTTTCCTCGGCGGAAAAACGTAGCTGTTTAACGAGAATCTTTTTAACTCGACTCCTTTACTCGCGAATGTCTCGATATCGAATAAACGTCGACGACGTAAAAATACGTTCGCATCGAAAATTACTGCACGGGACGCGCTTCTCCAAACGTTCGAACGTACGAGATCGTTAAAGAGAGTAAGCGTTGTTGGCTGGTAATACGATATATCGTAGGATTACGGCGGAAGCTCGTCTTATAAGCGACACTGTCATATCCGGAATAAGAGCCGAGGAATTCTAATTCGACCGAGCTGGATACGATTGAAATCTGTTTGTTCAGCCGCTCCTACCATCCTTACGCTCGTTATCGGCTATTGTACGGTGAATCCGGATGCAACGTGGATTCCTCGGTAATGCGGATCGGTAGGACGCGACGAAAAAATCGCGACGCTACCTATCCATAGAACGCGACGAACGATTCTAACGTAACGCGTTACGTAAAAATACAGTTTTCCGTATATCGCTTTGAAAACGTGGTTCTTACGTATCTACTAGCACGTGCGTACAAGGAAGCCGATATAGCTATAAAAGGTATACACCTGAACTATTATAACCCATGTAGTCTGTATATGGCGGAACGCCCGCACGTTGTACTTACCGTACTATTTATAACTCGACGTGCATACGCGTGTACGTATTAGCGTGGTAAAATAGGCACAGTGGTCGAAAACGTGGGAATATCGTCGCGTAATTAGGTCGCTTATCGTTTCCTGGTGACACGAGGTGCGTCGTCGTGATCCGACGCGATTTGTCGCGAAATCGATAACACCGACGTTTCCCGATTTATTGTTCGTTAGTCGTTCGTTCGAAATCAGCCGGATTTTACGCCTACTGGCGTTATTTCGATCGAAACAACGTAGAGAAACAACGTTCTTTTTCCATCGATAAGCAGAATGATCTTGCGACTTCGTCGAAATTAGGGGCAACGTATCGAGACGCTGAAATCTTCTTTCCAATTTCAAACGTTATTGCGCACTGTTATAGTTGCTGGCGTATCTTTATAGATTATTATCGCGTCCAGTGTGACGATCGCGGACGTGCGATCGTCGGTTCGTTACCAGAGACGAACGGTACTTTGTTAAGAGGCGTGTGTTACGCGAAAGTAGGTACATGTGTCTGGCGCTACGTCCAACCGTCGCGTACGTACGACGGTATGTGCCAAGCGCCGTATCGAAGAGATTGAGAAACTACGTTATACGTTTGCGTATATATAGTATGTAGTACTTGACGAAGCGAAGAGAAGACACGTATGGAAAATATATCGTCGAAGGTACCGGATAATCTACCTGTTCGCACAGATACACGTAGATCGGTACATCGCTCGAGAGATTATCGAGCTCGGCGAACGGCCAGTTACCCAGAGACCTGTAAGCGCCACATTCGTTAAAACGTTCTTAAGAACCAAAGTAAATTTTCTCGTACAGGATTGGTATCTCGCCTGCCCGTACTCCGGTTAACCCGCGGTGCGCGACGCGCTACGTATCAACGTCGAGGATCGCGATATGCCTCTAAAGCGTACCTCGAGTCGCTTCGATCGCGCACTTGTGGTAAATCTGTTCGCAAATATGGGATCTTGAATTTTTCAAGTTTTTAACGCGTTACGATACGATACGATACACATAGTACATAATACGTATAACAGGATTTGTATCTTCAAAATATCTAACGTAATATAATTCGAAGACGAGATCGAAAAGCATGGATGGCATCCGTCGGTGTCATTTTCATCGTACTCGATGTTACGGTCGATGCCATCGATATGTAGCGTCAGTGAGAAACGACTGGCTGACGAAAAAGCAATCCTGTCGAAACGTGGGACGCATCTAATAGATCTTCCAAACGTAGGAACGAAGAATTTGGCGAACGCTTTCGAGACTCTGTGCGTATCGCGAAGGATATCGTTCGAGAAAACTAATAGTTTTCGTTCGCGTTCGAATCAGGCGAAAGACGAACGATTCGATTCGGCCGGATTTTGATAGCGTTTCGCGCAACTTTTAAAGCTTTCCACGTCATAGACGCACGTCGTTGTAACGAAACGTTTATCGCTCGGTTTGTATACGCGATACGAATCGCGGTAACGAGGATGCACTCTAGTGCCCCGGTTTCTAGAACATTTCCGTTTCCGCGTCAGCGACTTTAATAGAACTTGGGAGAGCGTTTCTCGTTTAAGAAACATAGTCGCAGTCATCGAGACGCCGTTACAGATACGCAAGACCATTGCACTCTCTGTTTTCTCGATCGTCGTATTCCGTGAAAAGGAAAAATTCTACGGTAACGTCTGCTTCGCGATAACATCCGTGACATCGCTTACATGCGTGTTCTACGTATACTCTCGGTACAGCGAAGCATAACTCGTTAATTTATCTTAGTAGTATCAACGATAGAACTTGGATCTTTGCGTGAAAATCGTACGTTTATTCGCCAAAGAGTTTGAATTTTTCGAGGCAAATTGAACGAATAGATTTTAATGCGATATTATTTTCCGAATTCGTCGAAGTTCGCGTTCGTTGAAATTAGCTGGAAATCTTTATTCGTCGTTCGAAGAAAGAAAGAGAGAGAAACGATTCTATGACGTAGAAACGTATTAATTAAACGCGTAATTAACATATAATATCAAGGGTTGAGCGCAAAAGAGAAACGCGACTATTCGCGTAATGAAAAATGCATAGTTTCAACTACACGTATATCCGTCTTCTTCCTTCGTACGTACGTTCGATGATCGATTGTAAATTCGTTATACATTCCCCAACTTTTTTTGTAGCGGAATAAGTCGATGCGTCCGACGTTCTTGAAACTGTTATTTTATTGTTTACATTCGCGCGAATTACATAACGCGCGATACTCGATGACAAACCGACAAGAACCGCTGTTTCTATTTTTCCGATGTCAATGGTTAATATTTTCTTTAGAAACGCCTCGTTTAACTCGTAGTGAATTGAGAAGTCGCTGCGTTACAATTAAAACTATATTCCACGTTGTTTTATATCGTTGATATCGAAATAAGTATTTACGAATCTTCTAGGAACACGCAGCTATCGAGCATTCGGCTATTTTTTATTTCTATGAGTAATTTCGATCCCTTTGGCCGCGTATATTATCCCTTGGATGTGGTCGATAAATTTAAAAACGCGTTGTATCTCGTTGTCGAACTCAACTCATTCTTTACGAAGCTACTGGATAGACGTAAGATCGGTCTATTGCTACGTACGACAATTGTCCTGAACGATATCGCGTCAGACCGTTGACTTCGATTTCCGAATAAAAAACGATTCGTTAGGTCTTTGGACGTAAAATGGATATAGACGGAAAGAGATGTAAAGAACGGGCAACTTAGAAAGTCACGGTGCAACGTCTGAAATCGCGCAATTGCAATTTCCGTAGATGTCGGCGGGTTGGCGAAACGTACGTTGCATCCGGTTTGTCTTTAATTCGTCGTTAAAAATCCCACGGTCTACAGGAAGAACGAGTAAAACTGGATCACGGATGAAAACGCATCAAGTTCTTCACCAGGGGAAAGAATACTTATAGTTGCTGGGAAGAACAGCGAGGTAATGAAAGTCGACGCCGATGAAAAAGTTCGTTCGAGCATTAGGACGCCTAGCCGTTGCGTTTGTGAAAAATTTCAAAAATATTTCAAGCGGTATATCGGAAAGTTGACAGGATACGAAGGCGATAATAGATTTGTAACAAAGTAGTCGGATAATGAATAAGACGAGCGAAAAGTATTCGATTTTTATTAAACGATACTTGCCAGTACCAACGAACGGCGACACACGCGGCGTACGTTGAAGCAAAAGTTGAAAATTACGAAGCTTTCCGCGAGATAAACTCGTTTCTTCAAAATTTCGATTTAGCGTAAAAGCGTGGAAAGTGTGGCGAATAGTACGCAGATATCGAATACAGAGAATATCGAGTAACCTCCGTGATCGAGTCCGCCGAGTTTTCGAAAGTTTAAGACCTCTAAGATTTTTTCAGACTCGCGGTAATTTCGAACTTTGAACGAAATTTGGAATAAGGAGCTCGAGGTAAACACGCGGCCGCGATTCGAAATTCTCTAAGAAAGAAACCTGCTCGTAATCGTAATCGCGTTTCTCGAACGTTTTTCGAACGAAGAGGTAACGACAGAAACGTCGCAATCTCGACAAATTAGCCGCTCGGTTCGATTCTATCGAACAGAGATACACGGACTGGTATCTGTTGGATCGGCGGAAAAGATTCTCTCGGCGGCCTTCGGACACGATCGATAAATTCTCGTACGATTACGATTTCAAGGGGTTCGAGCGTGTAACTGGGTCATCCCGGCAAGGATACGTCGTGAATGCAATTTATCGAGTGCTCCGAGCCGCGAGGAAAACCTCGTTCGATGTCAAGTTCGACTATCGATTCTTTCGAATTCCCTGCCCTTGCAGATTTCATCTCTTGCCGATCCAATTTTCCCATTCCCTGTATTAATTACATCTTTATTCCGCATCCGTTCGTCCTCCAACTTTATTTGCTTTACACGCTTTTATTTGCGACAATATGTTCGTTAAGCGAAACGTCTGTGAAATGGAGATATCAAAAATATCAGGAACTTAAGGCAACAATTTTTATATCGTAAAAAATAAATTTGAAGGGTTCGATGCGAGATGGAAGATGAAGATGGCAGCCCGTTTATTTTAACTTGAAAGATAAGCAGAATATGAAATACTAATTATTCTATTCTTTTGCATATTACTAGCATTTTACGAGATTTTTTTTCTTTTTTTGCTACTTAATATCGTATTACAGGCTTACGTGGTTGATTGTAACGATTTTACGATTGCGAGACACTCATAAATACGATATAAACGTAGGATTTACGAGACATAAATAAATAACGTTGAATAAATAACGACGAAATGGCCACCCAGCAATTATCGTAAAATAAATTTATTCGTCAACCGTAATTAGTTATGTCGTCAATACCATTATTTTCGTCGTACCATTTAATTACATCAGCGAATTTATGTAAAATACATTTAGCATGTTAAATCGGCAAATATAGATCCGATTAGGACACGCGCTTGAAAAATGTTAAGAAAAATTACTGGTAAATGGAAAATTACCGATTGGATATTTCGTATAACTCGCGTTTCGTTACAGTCCTGTATACGATCTGACTGTGGTGTAGAGACTAGAGTGGCGGGCGATATCGTCGCAGCGAAAGGGTTACTTACCTGGTACTGCTCGACCGTTTAAAGAATTTATCGCCCTACGATACGTTTTCGTTTGCTCGTGAAAAATAAATTACGATCGAGCGCAACTGCCTGTCCCGACGAGAGAAATAACAATTAACAGTCGTTCGAGATAGATACGTTGGCGGTTTCGCAATGACAGGATACATTACGGACGATATACCTACAGTGAGAGAGAGAGAAGTACACACCGTTTCAAGGGAAATAACGTTTTTAAAATCGGACCGAACGACTCGAGATTTCGGAAGAACGTCCTTCTTAAGAAGAGAAAAACCTCTCGCCGCATTTTCCTCTTCGAGACTGTAATTTATTACAGAATTACAGATCGAAGAAAGAAGCGACGTACGAACGTTTGGTTCTTGGGCCAGAAGCGGCGAAAAGACTCCAGCAAGGATCGCGAGCTTGGTGGCTCGCGACGATGGAGCAACGATTCGTTAGCTTACGTTAGAAACGTTGGATCCGGCCGACCTCGAGATCGACGATATCGCAAAGTGCGCGGTTGCGCGGTTGCGCGGTTGCGCGGTCCTGACCGATCGAATCCGACGTGTCTGCGGACCGTCGAGCGAAGGTCTGTGCCGTGGAAAAAAGGTTGGACGATGCTTTTATCGCGCGGAATGGTGCGCCGATCCTTAGTTCTCCGCGGTTACGAAAGAACAAGCCGCTTCGCGAACTACGGGCCGGGGATTGGCTCGATTTGTTCACGTGCCACGACGCGAGGCGACCGATTGAGAAACCACCGTGATAACGAGATCCGTAAAATCCATCGTCTCTCTCGCCTTTGCCGCAAATTCTTCGTCTTCTCTCTGTCACCGTCGTTCGAAAATGCAATCTCGCTGCCATCTAATAATTTACGTCTTCTTCCAAATTCCCGACAAATTTTAAAACCCGCGACAAACCGTTAGTTATGCGAATAAATTAATTATTATTTGTTATACGATAAAATCGAACCAAGCATCGAGATTACGTCGAATAATACGAATTCTCGCGAGCGGAATGCACGCTAGCGTAAAACCCACGCAGCGCTGTTTCACAATAGTCAACGAGATATACATATAATATGATAGCAATTATTCATATTTTTGTTCTACTCGTCCGGTTGCATCAGCGTGTTGCAACAGAGCGAGTTGGTGCGAAACTCGCCTCGCCTCGTCTCCTTTCGTTCCATTTCGTCCCCCGTTTCTCAATGAACACGGCCAATATTTTTTCGTCTCGCGAAGTTAATAACATTCAAGGTAAACGTGGTTCGGGGATCGATACCAAAAGTCCGTTGCGCGTCGCTAACGCGTCTCCTCTTTCAACGACCACGCTCTGTTTGAACGAAAACGAACGGACGGAAAATCGTTAATAAATAAAGCAAAGAATTCCGCTCGTTTTGGAATTCGATCTCGAAATAGAATTTTCGCGCGAGGTTCTGGATCATGCGCTCGGTGAGTCGGTGGAAAATACGACGCGGTTGCCTCTCGAAACTGCCGTATCGCCAATATCGAAAAATATATCGAGCGCGTGATACATCGTAAAGAGATACTTTTGCCAATAATTAAAAAGCGTTTCTTCTTTTTCGTTTATCGCCGATATTAAATATTACGATAATACTGTTAGAAATTAAACGAATGAACTACGTGTGCCGGTACGTTGGCCAATCGCGAGTCGCCGTGGCAATTCCCAATTCGTCGATTCGATCGTTTTTGGAAGATAACGACGGAACGAAGACAATGCTTAAATAATATCCTTAAATCGGTGTAGGACGGCTTTTGCACGGTACCGTGCACGAGATAGTTTATAGTGGAGGACGATCGGAGGATCGAACGTCATCGATGACGCACGATTTACCAATCCTCGGTTCTCTCTCGTTGCTCCACGCGCTTCTCTCTTTCTGGCCTTCGTTCAGCCAGGTAGAACCGGCCAGACCAGCCAGAGTTCGCCAACGGGAATGAATGAGCGTACGATACGACGCCACCGAAGAAACGATTGCAGCACTTCGCTTCCGCAATGCGTGCGAACGTTACCAGAGAAACACGAACGTGACGAACCGTTCGCTTCCACGCGCTTTACAGTCACGTTTTCGGGAATTACGATCGGAGCAAATTAGATAAACGTTCGCCGTAGTCAAGTTGCAACGAAGATAACTCGAAAATTAGTCGAAAATATTTTGATATCGGTGCTATGGTTTGTAATCACCTTTTCGATAATTAACAGCGATCCAATGGTATCTTCGTATAGTCGATATTTTGCAACGGACGTTAAAAATTTCGTTCCTTAAAACCGAAATTCCGACGTATTTGTTCCACTTCGATTCGATCGAATCACGCGCGATAACTTCCGATCGTTGAGTTTAATCTTGCGAGCCTCTCTCCTACTGTCTCCGGTGAACGCATCCTCTTGTTATATCGCTAATTTTCTTCCTATCTATCTTTAGAGAAGAAATTGCAACCTCGATTGAATCGAAAACCGTGCCTTGATCGAAATTCTCAACTTGGTCGATAAAAGGAATATACAACGGTCCTTCGCGCGTGACTCGTCTTTCGTCAACGGCGCTCTACCAACTACGACTACGAATAATTCGAATCGTTTGAAATTAATTTTAATTCGAAACGATTCGATTCCCATGGAAGTATCGTGGAGAACGTCTCCGACTCGATCGCTAACTACGCGCAAACCAAATTGATCAACTCCGTCCAGCTTTCACGCTTACTTCCTCGTAAGTAAGCCGAAAAGCTTACACATTCCAGTCGTATTTCCAATTTATTCCAAGCTTAGTCGATTTACCATCGACGAAATAACCGTAGAACGAAAAGATGAGCGGAAAAATAGGAAGTAACGGTACGTAGCTCTCGAGAATTTTTTAAAAGATCCGGCGATAATTAAAGTGGAATATCGTTAAGACGAGGAAACCAAGTTACGAAATTAAACGGAAATTCAAAATATGGAATTAAAAACTAAACGATACTAAATTTATTATCGTGGTAAATTTCATCCAAATATAACGCTAATATATGGTATTTTTCATACAAACGATACGATAACTTTGTTTGATTTTTACGCGATGTCGATTTCTTTCGATTCTTCGTTTCGATCGTAATTTTCCCGGATAGATGAACGAATCGTTGTATCCGAAATACTTCGAATTTGATCGACCGCTCGACTCGCCGCCTGTGTCCCATTTAAGAAGTTAAATATCACGTCGTCTAATATCCGTATAATACCGGTGAAAGACAAGACAATTTTAAGTGGCGCGTACTTTCCATCCGATACGTAATACGTAATACCAAATACTCGATCGATTCTTCGACCGATTCTTTCCAATTTTTTTTTTTTTTTTTGCATCGTGATCGATATGAAAGAGGTTGACTATTTTCCGTACGTGTGCATGTTAGTTAAAAGTCGTTACGAAGCCGATACAGTTGCGGCAATTACGCACGAGTCGGCTCGGTTGGTTGCGCGTACGGTTGCGTTACATGTATACAGGGTGATCTGCAAAAGAGACGAAATAACAATTGCCAGGCACATCGACGATTACCAAGTCGTGGTAATTTCGCGAGTCACGGCAAAAGCTACTTTTTAAAATCTCGCAAATTTCGGTTTAATCGGATCGTGTTTTCGATATGTCGATTTACGCGACAAAGTTATACGTATAAAGCGATCGTTAGCGCGACCTAACCGCGACCTAGTGGAGAATCGTAGTCCCTGAAAAGTCTGAATTACCTCGAATCGTAGAGAAACTTTAACAAACGATTCCGTTGCTCGATTAAATTATTTAAATCTGTTGCTGGTCACCCTGTATATTCGCGTGGTATTGCAGCTACGCAGGAAGGTGACGCAAAGTTGAGCGTGGACCAAGATGTCGCGGTAACGGAGGAGAAGGGTCCGCGCGACGCTATAATACGCTTTTCAGCAGCTCGACGACGTTTCATCGGATTTCCGTGGCGGTATATTTTCGACCAACGAACTCGCGATTCTTCCTAGGCTCGCGAAACCGCTTCGGTGTCAACCGTCGAACGCGATCGTGGCAACCTTCGAGCTTCGCGACGATCGGATTACCGGTTTGTCAGGAACTTTCTGATCGCACGATGTTACTCCGAGTAGGTGTCGGTGGCGTTTGCCTCGAGCAGTGGAGATGTAACGCTGATGTGGCAGCGTCGTTATTTTGCGTTTAACGAAAGGATAGATAAGACGAATAAAATTATCGATCGGTTAACGAATAACATTGGAATTTTTTATAACGGCAAGAAAAAAAGGTTATCGTCTGTTTTTGCCGTATCTACCGAGTGAGTTTAAAAGAAGCAGCGAAAACTAAAAGCGTCAGAAGCTTCGAATTTCGTGTTAAAAGACGGGTTAAAAGTTAAAAGTTCGTGTTAAAAGTTCGAAGAAAGAAAACGGCCGATGCGCCTATTTTCTACGTACTATTTTAACATTTTTACGAAGAGTTATTGATTTGGCGGGAATTTGCTCCGACAGCGTCGGATTCTACAGATATTTAGGAGGAAGCAACGATCTAGGAAAAGCGTGGGAACGGTGTTCGACTGGAACCGATGGGGAAAATAGCAATGGACAGCATGCGCGTCGCGTGTTGCCGCTATACGGCCATATTGTTCGTCTGCCGCGGCTCGTCAGTGTCGTAACTACGCGTAATCCACGCTCTTGCTATACGCATATTTATGACGTTCGTTTTCCTTTGTTCGTTGCTTTTTGTCGTTTAACTTTTCACGCATTCCTCGATACTAGTCACCGAATTACAAACAGCCGTTCGATAATTTCCTATTGGCGAAAGTCGTAAAGAGAATCGAAAACGCTCTCTCGATCTCGTTTTGAACCGTAGGAAGACAAAGTGGAATATGCGAAAGGAAGAATAATAAAGAATAAAAGGAAGAATAAACAACTCGAAAACGTTCGTGTCTTGCCAACGGACGAGAAACGCGTAACGTATATAATTTGGAATATCGTTTACCGTCAAAAGTAGAGTCAGTAGTTAGGATTAGTTACGGTTAGTACTCCAAACTTGGCGTATCTTCGATCGTGACGCTGTTTCTATTAAGTAGAATATCGAGAATTATCGAGCAGTTACGACGTTCTTATCGTAGCGACCAGCTGGCTTTTAGATTTAATTTGTCTGGATATCCGAAAGTTGGCAGCTTCTTTAAGCACGAGTTTACGAAGCAAACACGTATCTCGAGCGAATTCTCTAAAACGCGAGGCACCTGCCTGTTCGTTCCTAGTCGTTTCTTTCTTATCTTCGTTGTACGTTGTTATATACGCGTATGCGGTATACCGTGAAACTGTAGTCAGAAATCTGAAAAGTTTGAGCTAGCATCGCGCGAACAGACGTACTCGCGCGATGACCGCGTTGATCGAACCAGCATCTTACAACGCTGAAACACCTTGCGTACGAAAGAAATCCAAATGGCTGCTACTTCCCTCGCCGATATCGCAATGTTGCCTAACAATTGCGCAAAGGAAAGCAAGTAAGTGATCAGATTTTGTCCCTCCGTTGCGTCATTTGTCATACGCACGTAGGTGTGAAACGCGTTGCTCGTTGGATGCGTGGTATATATTTAAACGTTGCATCGGCTGGTGTTCCTGAAGCGAGCTGTAAACACGGCGCGTGGTGGGGATGGCGCTGCGAAAGACACGGCAACGCGAACCTCGAGTCGAGGTCGGCATTCTCTCGTGACTGTCGCTTCGCTCGTTCCCCTCGGAGAAGCGTCCTCGAAAATCGACGAATCGAGCGTTCATTGTCAGTCCCGGCCAGCCAGACTATCCGCTACGGGCAATATCGGCCTGCTGTTTTTCGAACGCGTCCGTCCTCGCGTCCGATGCCTCCTCTTCCTCGGTCGACAACGATATATACCATTTGGTAACAGCCGTTACCGACAGCTCGGTCGTCCGTTCGAAAAAATTACGATCAAACAGGTATCTTTGGAAAAGCCTTTCGAACGTGTTTCGATTTCGATCGTCGATCAACGATGTAATCAATTTCTCAAATTTTATTTTATTCGATACTCTACGTGGCAAGGCGCGAATAAGATACGAACGAGATAGCAGACTTATAGCGAAGTAACTAGCGGTAAAATAAAAGCGGTAAAACGCCGTGCAATTTTTACCAAACATCGTCGGATTCGATAATCGTAACCGATAGTGTACCTAATCCGTCGAGAAAAAAAGTTTCTCTCGATATCGATAAGAGGAAGAGACTCGTTCGTTGCGCGGAACGGAGACCGAAATCGAGGAATTTATTCCTGGTATTCGCCACGTGTCGCCAGATACGTAATCGGTATACCCGCATCGATGATTAGCGATCGATGGAACGGAGTCGTTCCTCCCTAGGCAAGCGCGCGATTTACGTCGAACGATAGCTTTTTACCTACATTTTTTATTTCTCGCGTACACTTTTCCTCGAAACGACGATCTGACGCAATCCCGATGACCATTACCGATAAAATAGTTGTATAGATTCGCGAGCTTACGATAAAGTAACGTTTATTGTCGACTATGAATCGGTGAACGCATACCGTAGCGATAGTTTCCGCCTGTTCGAGTGCAATGGTCGACGTTCGATCGAGGCAACGTCACAGACGCGTTACCATTGGTACAACGATATTTACGTAAGAACGTGAAATCACGATCCCGTCCCGTTACGACGGAAAGTTTGCGGGACGAGAATGAATTCCCAGCGAATCCTGCTTGGGATTTTTCGACGACGCTTCTCGATACGATCAAACCTTGGCAAAGAGGGACTTTTCAGCCGGGAATTACTTGCCACGCGATTCTTCGTAATTCCTTGTCTCGCGGTTTTTTCTTTTTTCTTTTTTCTTTTTCTTTATAATAGGGAAACCGTCGCGTAATACGTACAAATACTCGAATAGATAGGGGAATCTAACGAGTTTTCCTTCGACGAAAATTAACATTCTTCGATTAATAACTTTCTTCGATTCGAATCGCATTCGACGTTTCATCCACGACCGATCGATATTTGTTATTGCAAGATAACGCGAGACGATAGAAATAATATAAATATAACAACGCGATGTTTCAGCACGATCGGAACATAAAAAAATACGAAACGTTCGAGTCGAGAAACATGGAGCATCGGCTGGAAACTCAAAGATTTTCTGCCGATAAATAACCGATATGTATATGTATATAGAGTATATATATATAACGAATATATGTATATAACGAAAAATTGCACGGCGAAAGACGTTAAAACGAAATAAAATAAAAGCGTAGAAAAAAGGTTGCAGCAACAAAGTGAAACGTGTTTCAACGAGTCCGATCGTTACGATCGTTGTACCTGCAGCGAACAACGATATAACGGGGATCGTAGTAAAAGGGAACGTTCGTCGTAAAACGGATTTTCGAAAGGATACGCGCATCCTGCCCAGTTCTCGTGTCTATTTTCCGTTGCACGCCCGAGCAGCTGGCTGGAGGAAACCGGACGAGGAAGAGGATGCCGACGAACGAGGAAAGCGAACGAGAGATCCGACTCGTTTCGCTTCGGTTTAAAACCGCAACCCCCTGGAAACGCGTGCGAGCCGTGTCACCAGGGAAGACGCATCGGCGCACGTGGCATATCGCTTTCAGCCTCGCTACAAATCCCAAGAGTCTATCCGTTCCAAACGTATGCCAAGAACGCGGAGAAAATATTGACGTCGTCGTATCGTTTTCGGGAAGATCCGTACGGTGTTCTTCGACGCACGATTTCTTTGTGACAGAGCGTTTTTCACTAGGATAGAGCTATATAACGCTGTCGCAGAAAAAAAATTATCAGAGTTACGAAAAGTCGTTTTATACCGCAAACTTGTAATCCTAATAGTTTAGTCGTGTAGCGAACGATATTGATCAAATTATCGATAATAACGGAGATGCGCGCACGCCTGTCTACGAGAACGAAACAATCGTAATCAAAAAAATTAAGGCGCTTTGGATCATCGATAATTTTCTCTGCTAAGACGCTTTGTCGCGTAAGTTGATTTCGTACAATTTTTACGATTGTTCAACGTTTAACGCTGTTACGCTTAGCACCGATACGTTTAAGCATGCTTCGTTCGACGTCCAGAAGGGAAAGAATTTCGACGTTTTGCCAACGGTCGACGATCTTTTCGCTCCTCGAGTGTCGCGTATCGAACGTTGCCTCTCTTCGAAGAGATACTTATTGATATTTATTAGTTTTGACGGAGAAAGAAGGACGGAAAGATAAGTAAGTGCAACGATAAGTCGCTGACACGGACTGTTCGTATCTGTTTCGAGTGGCAACGTTCAACACGTGGCACTCGAGACGGAAACAACATCGCCAACAATGTTACTGCGTAATCAGAAGGATCGATAGATTCGAAGATGAAGGTAAATTTAAAGGTAGCGAATCGAAGTCGACGATTCGTACGAAAGTACCATCGAATCCTGCGAAGAAAGATATATAATTCCGTCTAATTTTACCTTCGTACGTCGAGAAATAACAGCGTAAAAAGATAATTCCTCTTCGTGAAGAACGCGTGCCCTTCTTGTAGCGTGCGATGCTCGCGTAAAAAGTTGCTCGTATCCGCTCGGAAATCCATCTCTCCGGACACCATCGTGTCCGTTGGGATTAGGGATCTTTTACAAGCAGCGTTCGTTTACAAACGACGCGAGCGTATTCGCCGACAGCTCGCAAAAAGTTTACGGAAGTTTCTAGCTGTTTGCTTTCGATTTCCGCGCTGTTTGCGAATCCGCTCGCTCCAACGGGGACGATTCGATGGTTTTGCCGTTGGCGAACAACTTTGACCAGTGCAAACGCCTAGACGCAGCCTCTGAGATTCGACGAGCGAGGATGGACGTGGAAACGTGGAAACGTGGAAAAGTAATACGTCGTTGGCGGTTAGCAAACGCCGATGTAGCGTAACAGGCTTGGCAGAAGGTTTCGCGATGTTCCGTGAAATATCGGGCGAAGACGAGCGCTGCGAATTACGAAAAACGATGGTCGAGCATATCGCGCCGGGATCGGAGGTAGAGAAAGCAGGTGTCCGCGGGTCGGAAAGGCCACGGATCCGCTTCGGGATAAAGGAGCAGCGCGCGATCGGCGCACTTTTCCCCAAAGTCCGCGGGAGAAAGCACGATCGTGGAAGGAGGAAAGAACGTATAGGAGCATGGAGCGGTTCCGGGATCGATAACTGGAAGTCACGGATATCCATTGCGGGACGAACCGGGAGGATATCTGCCGCTGTCATCTCGGTACCGCCTTTCCGTTGTTCGCGAGCACCGCTTGCGCGTGGGACGGTCCGTGTATCCTTGCTCAAGTTCCTTCGTCTCGAGACCTTCGCCGCCGAGTTATCTCCTCTCCTTCGACCGAAACTCGCTAGGGATCGGCATCGATACGGGATGACCGTTTTATATCGTAGCTCGATCTTTCGACGTACTTCCACGCAACCGACGATTCTTTCGTTTTCCTCGAATTGAAAACCGCGCGAATCGCAGCTGATTTCACAAGCACTCTGTTGTTAAAATTCGCTGGAATTCGATTCGACCGGTCTTTTTCGTCGTTAAGACGACTCGACGTAGTCTCGGTCTCGTCGGATAACGAATGCGCGGCGATCCTTCGTTCGAAACTGCGTTATTCGCAGAATTCGAGATTCGCAGAACGATTCGAAGCGTCTCGTTCCCATCGCTGGAGAAACAGGCGCGTTTTGCCCGTTCCTATACTCTCTTCCTTTTCCTGCTCGCTTCTCCCTTCGACTATTTATCCTTTCGCCAACGTGCCCTGGACACGAGCGAAAATGCCGGCGAACCGGTTCCTGAATTTTTCGTCTACTGCCCGTCCCGGACTTCAGACCGGTATTCCTCCGCGTTGCAGGATGCGTAGGCCGTTTCGCGGTGTATCTGGCGAATCGCCGTATCCATTCCGGATACGCAAATTCGTACCACTTATTCGTGTCACGAATACGAGACGCTCGTATCCGCTTGTCAGGTACGCGTATGTTGCGCGAATCGACTGTGCGCGGACGGATGCGTTTCAGGAGCAACGCGACTATCGACTCGTTGTCTACGATGCAAGCGAAGATGAAATACAACGTTTAAGTTAAACGAATAATCCGGTACTCTCCGCATCTTTTACACCGACGCTGTGAGATATTAAAGTACGACGCGAAATGTTTAAACGCTTCGATCTTTTAAACAGACATCCTACAAAAGGCGCGTTTCTCGTTCTCGCGACGGCGTTTCCAGCGATTGGCAGAAAGATTCTCACGGTTATATCAAAGTCGTTCGAATTAAGTCGAACGTCGTCGATTTATTTTACGATCGTTCGCTTCCGTCCAGTCGAGAATTCATCGAATACGCGTAGACGTTTTGAAATTTCATTTAGTTGGAAATAAAGACGTACCATTGGATACAACGGACCATCGATCGCGAGTAAGCATGCTGCTCCGCCAGCTTCCGCTGGCGCGAGTGCAGAGTACGATCGGAAACGACAGAGATAGCGGTAGCGTTCCAGCGCGACCAGATATCGACGTATCGATTCGAATAGCCTCGCCAAGGTTTTCGGGAGAAGCGAACAGGACATTGGCAGGTTCCTTCGCTGTATCTTCTCGACGTTTATCTGGACGATTAAAAACTCGGAGGTCAAACTTTTCAGGGCAGATCGAGTCGGAGGACCGTTTGTCTCTTCGTTTCCGTCTCTCCTCTTTGTCTATACTTTACCCCATGGAATCGGAGTATTCTCGCGCACTCGTGACGAGATAAAAAATCGCGTTGGTAGCTGGATTTCCGAAACTCGTCGTTTTACGGTGTAATACCGAGTTATATCGGGCGGATCGTTTCGCAACGGACCGCCTAATCGAAATCTTTCGTAAGACGAATACGCCGCGATTCTTATCTCTGAATGAAATAAGAAGCATCGGAACAATAATAATCGTTCTTGGAACTACGGGCCCTTATCAGTCGCGTATTAAAAGGCTGCTCGCGAGCTCGCATTCTTCGGCCCTTGCCGAGTATAACGCTCGATCGATGTGAAACGATCGTTCGACTTTTATCGACGTTGATCAAGCCGAAAGTTAAATCGCAGAAGGGCTGGCTCGTTAATTTTTCCTCGTTTTTTGAATCGTATTACTTTTACTCCTGCTATTACCGATTAATCCTTCGCGTTTCTCACTCCCTTCTTCTTTTTTCCAGCGATTATACAACTATAGCAATTACGATTAAAAAACTTACGCGTTTCATCGATCAACCGCCTGAAATTTGCGATACGATAAGATATATACACCCGTGTAACGGCCGTTTATATTTTCAGGATCAAAAATATATCGAAAAAGGTATACACGTGTAACGCAAAGACGAATTTAAAAGTGGAGAAAACACGAATAACGGCAAGACTTCATCCACGGCAAAGTACGTATCGTTACCGTTATATTTTACGACTAAACCGAACGAAAGCGTTGTTCCTTCGCAGATTTACGAATCAACGCGTCGCAGTTCATCTGTAAGTGTTCGGAGGAGACTCTGTTTACGCGATCGATCTATGCAGGTATATATTTGCAGTTTGCGTACTCGCGATAGGCATCGTACCATTGCGCGAGAAAGAGCACGACGTCCGTGTCGAAAAAGTCGAATTAACGTTCGGGTACCTCGAACCTTCTCGCTAGATTCAAAATTCGTGAATTCCGAATCCACGAACCGAACGAAGCGTCTAACTTTACTCCTACGTCATCGTGTTTCTAGAGAAGAAACGCGAAAGGGATTTTCCAGCGAATTCCCAAGAGGCGATATTCTGTACTTTTCGAAGGGAACGGTTTCCGAACGTAAGTACGTTTTGCGCAATGCAGGCTCTACAGCGACGCTTTTTCATCGATCTCCATCCACGGAACATAGATTTGTGTCGCTGTGTCTGGGATGCGCGCGCGTGCCAACAAACAAGCACTGGCTCGTTACGGCTCTATAAACGCTTATAGCACTTCTTATCTCGGATTTAACGTAAAGAAACGTTCGCTGTAAACATTGTTATCTGGTATCGGTTTAAATTATTTATTAATTTATTCGATTTACGAAATCGAATTTTTAATTTCCTCGTGTATTTATCGAATTCGTCCTCTAAGTCGATAGAAATACCGCGTCGTTGCTAGAAATCCGTAAACTTTTGTAACTATCGATCGACTCGTGTTAAGTAACCTTATAATTAACGAAACGTATTTTAATATCAACGTCGCGTATTTTAACCTTCTAATTTTAATAATAAAACCTTTGTCCTAATAACATTCTAACGATATCGAGCGGTATCGATTTGAAATTTATCGCTCGTTCTAACGGTGGTATTGTTACGATAAAATTGGACTAAAGGTCAAAGCGACACAGATTTCACAGAAATTTGACACCGATACGACGTTGATAGCTAAATCGACGGACGATACACCGTGTTATGCGAGAAACGCACGGTCTCGGATAATCGATCGTCTTCGATTCGTCGAAAAAAAAAATAAAACAAAGTTATATCGTAGTACGAATTAAAAACGCTAGAATTGGATACAGGTATCTCCTTCGCAACTTTAAGATTTGTTTGTTCTTTGCACAGTATTACGTCGTAATTGTACGATAACCGACCACCGTGCGAAAAGCACGCGAGAACGGATGTTTTAAAAATTGAATTTAAAGATATTACTAAAATCATTAGGCAGGGACGGTGTTTGATAAATATCGTAATCGGGAATTACGCGATATTAACGTGCACATAGATACGTGTAAGAGAAAGATTTTCTCTTATAAAAGCCGTCACCCCGATCCATACACGTACGTACGTAATTACGAACCAAAATATAAATTCTAATTTTACTTTTAGATAACTACCACCACTATTAAAACTTATCACGGTCGACTTAGAGTTAAGATACAAACTCGTTTTACCGGAGACGATAAGCTGCATTGCTATTTACCCGCTGACTTTTAATCGTACTAAAGGGTCGGCGAAGCGCGCGTTACCGCACGCGCGGTTGATCGATCCGCGAAAAGGGCTTTCACTTTCTGTTACGAATATCCAAATATATCGCATTCGTTTCGAAACAGTGATCCTATCGATAGGATAATTATACAACGTTCTCAATAATTCTTAATTACGAAATATCGAACGTCGAATCTAGCATCTAGATACTGTATCTGCCGCGTGAACGACGCGATACGCAACGGTATCGCCGGCGATCCAGATTTTCCATCTCGGGATGCGCGAAATCTCGACGTCCGATTCGAAATAGCGATGCCGTCGAATCGTCGTCGCGTGAACGCTTGCATCGGTATTTATTTTTGAAATTGAGGCGTAAGCGCGGTCGCTTCCAAGTCCACGGATGTTACGGCGAACGGCTTCGTTCGCCACTGTCAAACGCGACGATCCGGCTCGGGCGAGGTCGTTCGCGAGCTTTCGAGATCCGTCCTTCCTCGGACTGCCTACGAAGGTACACGGTTGCCGCGTGGCCGTAAGCCGTGATGATCGCCGAGCGAGATCGTATCTGCTTCGCTCGTCCGCGATCTTCGCGTCGATCGGCCTTCTGTAACCTCTCTGCGCGTTTGCAATATTTTTTCACGTATTAATACGTCAATACGCAAATACCGACTTTTTCTCATCCGACGAAAGCGGACAAACAAGCATACAAAAGATAAACATAGCCAACAACGGACGTACTCGATAAATAAAATCATAGTAAATCGGTCGAAAATACAGCGTAGCAAAGTCGCGTTACGCTTTCGTTGAAAAATCCTATTCGAAATCTGTCGACGTTCTGTTAAAAATTCTGTTAAAAATTGGCAAACGTTCGGCGAGTTGTGATTTCCTAGGTATTGGAAGAAGGAATAAGGTTCGTTCTGACGTAACTGATAATGAAATTAATCGACGATCGAGCAACGAGGATCTATCTTATTGCGTTCTAGAAATAATTCGTACGCGAAGATTAAGAAACTTCGAAGAATCATCGAGCCGTTCGTAGCTGGCAGTACCGAATAAGCCAAATAAATCAAAGAAATTGACACTTTGAAGCAGCAATATGCGCGAAACGCCAGAGCAAGCGAAGTATAGCGCGTTAGAGCAAAGTCGATCGTAATGGTCGTTGCGTAGTTACGTGCTGGTCGAGTCGGAGGCAACGTTGCGACACCTCGATCTTTCTCGTCTTTTCGATGTCGATGAATTTTTGAAGGATGAAGAGATAAGGAGCGAAAAAGATTTTCGTTTACTTGGTCGCGTATCTTCCTTTGTCCCTGTCGGAAAACATAAACTTATCGGCTTATCAGGCAAGTTTTTTTTTCTCTAGAACGTCTAGCACGTATCACCGTGAGGCAACGTCCACGATGGTTCGAGCGATCGCATTTTTCGTTGGAATCGCGCAACTATCCCCTTCGCTGTTAACCGATAACGAATCGCGATATTAGTTGGTTTTGCAACTTGTATGTCGTTGACGAGGTCACGCGCGATCTTTCATCGAGAGAGTTTGTTTTGAGAAAAGAAAATACCGTTAATCTCTGGATGATTCGAACGCGTGCACATACTCACCACCGAACGAGAACCTGTATTTTCCTTTTAATTGCGTTTACCGAAATACGTTTTCCGCTTCTGTTGGACAGAATGATTTTTGGCCCCGTAATCGACTCTCTTACGACAGCGATACAAAACAAAGTTCTTTTTCAATCGAACGGCTATGTACGCTTTCTAACTCAAAATATGCCAACGAATTATGTCCGTTAAGATCGATTTAACGACGCGCCACGCTATATTCGAATACGTTGTACGCACAGACGTACGAAATGCGTCGAAAATTTTCTTGGAAATATGCGCGATATATAATACAGGGTGGTTGGTAACTGGTGGTACAAGCGAAAAGGGGGTGATTCTACGCGAAAAAGGAAGTGGAAAATATAGAATAAAAATTCTTTTTTAAATTTTTCCATCGAGACAACGATCTACAGTGAGATCCGTTATAACGTACCGCACGCGTACCGGGCGAAAATTCAAAGTCGATTTTCTCGAAAACAAAGCGTCAAACGAAAAATTTTTATTCTATATTTTCGACCTCTTTTTTCGCGTGGAATCGCCCCCTTTCCGCTTGTACCGCCGGTTACCAACCACCCTGTATACATAGTATATATACTCGACGAGATTAAATCTAACGATTCCAACCACCGTTCTACGATTGAAACAAAAATTAACCTGTTTCTCCTTTAGTTACTCGATCGAGTTTCCGCGAAAACACCGGAAACGTTGCATCTTCCTATAATTAAACAGTTACAACGGTCTAACCCATCGACCACCTAACGCCTAACGGTTAACCGAAGCAGGATCGTCGAGGACTTCGGGTCTCGATCGATATTCAAAGAGTAATCGCGATAAAGACAGTTGCTCGTACGACCCCTAAACAGTCGAGGTTGCTTTACAGCCTCGAGACGTGTCTTTGCGAGTCATGGACTCGAAAATGGTCACGTTCGCTGGATTAAGACGGCGGTCGCGGAGCCGGCTTCCGCCGTCACCATGTTTCGCTTTAAAGGCATTCTACGTATTGACTTGTTCGGAAAACTCGTCCATCGTATCGTAGGTAAATTAGAAGGTTACGCGTATATTTTAATACGCTCGCTCGTATCTATCCTTCTATCGTCTTTCCACCGATGCTCGTGCAAGTATTTGGAAAATCGATATTTTTATTTTACCATCGGAAGAAATAAAGGGCATAAACGGAGACCGACCTCCCGAGATCTTTTTAATTTTTAAGATCAAAGAAACTACTACGCAGATGCTGTATATTATTACGTAAATACGAAAACAGCGTTCTTTCGTTATCTTGCAAGTGCTATAACCGTAGAAAAATCAATCGATTGCATCGAGACTTTTTCTAAAGACAGGCGGAAAGATCAACTTCTAGACTGTGCGTACGAGAATTTCGTTAACTCTCGTTCGTTTCGACGTATTCGGCTTGGTCACCATCGATGGCGACCAAGCTCGTAAGCGACGATTCGAGACTCGCTGGCAAGGAAATGGCGTGTCATGACTGTTATCTGCCCTCGATGGAGGTTCGTCCGCGCGTCAGGAGAAAGAACGTATACACAGGAAATCCCTGGCCGTGCTGCGAGGCTCCGTTTCCGGCGATATCACGCGCCTTATCGGTCGTCCCGGAAAACTTGCTTTAACGCTCGTTATTCGAGCCTACGTATTTATTTTCTACTTGGATATTTCGATTCTCCGAACTACTTCCCTTTCGTTCATAGACGACGGACAAGATTCAGGCGAGTGGGCAATTTCGAAAGTTCGAAATACGATTTGTCAAGGTGGGACGTAAATATTTCTACCATTGTCGTTTCGGTTTCGTTATAGGTTTCGAGATAAATTCAACGACGTTTGGACGATGATACGTCCAGGATCGTTACGAAAATAAGTGGCAAATGTAAAGTTCGATTAGCACGTTACGAGCGTAACGCGCATAATACGAGGCAGTCGTTGGCGATACCGACGTTACGATCACGTTCCATCGACCTACTGGTTTTCCAAGCAAACGATTCTTCGTGTCCGATTCGTTAACGCGATTACAGTTTCCCAATCGTCGTCGTAATCTCGATTCATATTCCGACGTCTAACGATCATCGTCGAACGAAATATGTCCCAAGTTACACAAACACGCGTTATACGGCGTGATGCAATCGCGGACTAGAAAAGGCATATTCGAATCACCACGCGAACACGTTTTCTTCGGGTTCGCGCGTCTTTCGTGAATCGTTGCGTCGTAATACCTAAAATCTTTCTATCTTTGTTTGCAAAAATATACCTTTGATACAATTTTCAATGCAATTTTTGATATTCGCCAAAAGTATTTCCTTCTAAAAAAAATGTTAACCCGTGATATATGAAAATTCCTTCTCGGCTGTCTTTTCTCCTTTAGCGTTCCTTGTATTTGTTACGTATCGGACTAGTTGGCCGGTGCGATATCGTGTTTCGCGGTATCGCGTACTCGAGATTCATTTGGTCGGATAAAATGCGAAAGGAAGAAAACGGAGGAAAACGGAGGAGAACGGAAGAAAACGGAAGAAAACTATTAGATGCGACGATATTTTATATCTTTATATTAGCTGCCTAATACGACGCGTAATACCTTTCGGTGTAAAACTCCAGGTTGGTACAGGTAATAAATAGGTAATAAATTACAAAGCAAATAAACATCGAGGAAAAGAGAAATGGCAGTTGTCGGGATTGGTATTATAAATCATCGCTACTAGCCTGCGAAGTATCGCTGATAATTTCCTACGTACCTACCTACCTACCTACCTACCTATTTGTCTATGTATAAATTGGCGATACTTTCACGTAGAATCGTAATCGTATCGCGACGTCGACAAAGATGATCGCAATAACCGTTGTAATATCGCGAAAGATACAGATTTTTACGGAACATCGAGACTAGTATTTATGGTTATTTTGTTATTTACGTTCGCTCGATAGCCGCTTATACAGAACGTTGCGCTCCGAGTTGCGAAAAAGGAGAACGATACGATTCAGTGGAATCGGATATCTAAAAGCCAGTTTTTGTAATCGGATGCAATCCGAATTGATTAAACGAGACGTTGCACCACGATAGTTGTTCCCTCTTACGAAAAGCAAGCTCGGCGATTCGCACGGTGGGGGCGATGCGCCACGTCTCGTGTAATTGGCGCGAATCGATATCGAAAAATGAAGTCATCGAGCGTGTTTTACGTTGCACGTAGAAATATAGAAAACAGCAAGGTCCGGTTGCAAGCTAAATCGCGAAGAATTGTTCGCGAAATTGGGCAGCTTAGTGAACGGTGATTAATACAAATCGGCGTTACGCGTGGACGATCGAATCGATATTTCGATATCATAGGAATCGTTGTTGGACGTATACGTTGCAAACGAATAGAAAACAAAGGAAAGATGAAATTGTGGCGGATCGGTATCGATAGGACGCCGACAGGTCGAGGCATCAACGCGGCGCAACACCTCCCGGGCGATCCGCGGATACCAACCGCCAACACCAGAGGGCTACGACGACAACGAGTCTGTCTATCTCGCTAGCGGTCGAATATTCGGGCACATCGTACAAATACCGCACCTAGCGAGACTCCCTCTACGTCTAAGGAAGGCACTACCGGGCATAGCCTTACCGACGAGTCCACCGGTAGTCCCGGGACGAAACGCAAAAAACTCCCTTTTCACCTCCGCCACAAAATAAAAGTATTTATGTCTAAAATCTGATCGTGAATCGTAAAATAGCAGCGAGGTCTGCGTATTGTCACGCGCAAGTCGGTGCATCTGATATTTTACGAAAGAACGCTCAACGTTGGAAGAAAGGTGGCTTTAGATACCCCGACGGCTAAAGCGCAGACTGGAAATTGCTAAGACTAATTATCTGTAAAATTCAGCGATGCAATGGCGGGCAACGAGATATAGTAGGTATTATTACGATTGGCACGAGTCGATATCGTGCGATCGACAAGACGGGGACGATATTTGAAGAAGGATTTGCAGTAATCGTTTTAGTACTTGCGTAGTTCGGAAGCAGAGATAAGGTCGAAATAAAATTATAGAAGTTTGCTTGGAAAATTTGGCAACTTAGCGAGAAACAACCGCGAGTACGTTACGCAAAGTGGCTGTTACGTAATTAGAAGGAATCGATATTTGACGAAACGTATAGAAACTATTGCACGATCGTACGTTATAACGACGAAAGAGAATTTCAGATCGAATTTAAAACGATTTTCCTGTACAAATGTCCGTCGACGTAGAATCGCGCGCTAACTAAAGTTTCGTTCAAATAGATCGAGTTCGTACGAACAGAGTTCTACCGTACTAATCGCGTATATCGACGCTAAAATTAAAAAATAAGTGGTCGGAGCGCAGAACGATCGGCTTTCGAACGGGTTGTAATGCTCTCCGCGTTCGACATACCCCGTAAAAGTTTTTACGAAAAGCTCGTACGACGAAGGATCTTTCCGTCGTTTTCACCATATGTCGCATTCGCGTATCAGTGCCTATATTTATCGATCGCGGTTTTTCGAATGGTCCGGCGACGGATAACCGATATCACCGCGTTCGAGACTGGATCGACGACAGAAACGACGGTGTACTAATTTGCCTGACAGGTGTGAATTTTAGTGCGTCGAAGGAAGGACGCGACGCGACACCGCGACGGAACCAAAGATCGAACAGCCGCTGCCTGGACGCATGCTGTATCGCACGTAGCGGCAAGGTGCGTAGTAACAGACCTTTGATATTGCGTGGTAAAGTTGTACTCGGCTCGTTACACAATTTCGCGCAGCCGTTGCAAATCTCCTCTCCTTTGTTCGCGATAATTCCCTCCTCGCGATTTATGGCCGCCCCGACGACGGCTTTGCAAACGAAAAAATCACGAGCGTATTCTTCGATGAGACGGCATGTTCGAATACCGTACGCGTTAAACAGCAATGCCAAGCAACGTCGAAAATAACGAGTTAAATATTCTCAAACGTGTCGTAGTGGTTAACTCGAGTATCGGTCGTGCAACGACGTTAGAAATTGCTCGATTGTCAGCGGTGTAAAAAATTGTGTATTTTAATTTTGCCGATCCAGACGCGTAATAGACAGGCGACAAGGTTTACGATACAAACGTTTCCTATGCAAATGTCGTCTTGCTGTTGGTTGAGTTTTAACCGAACTTCTTTCGTAACCGTAATCGTTATTGTCCGCTTTTACGCGCGTCATCGGTAAAAATTTGTAATCGAAGGTCAGAAACAGCCACGAAGATAACTATAATATCGTTGTGCGTCTTTGTTCTTCGTAGGTTCGCGTTCGTGCATAATTTCCCAGCGATAACGCGAAATACGCGTTGTCTTAAACGTCTGGTTGGTAAAATTAAGAAAAAGCGGAAAATAAAGCGACGTAACGGAGAATCGAAGGATTCGATATTTGAACAATTTCTAGACGAACGAGTCGTAGTCGACAGCATCGTTCCTCTTACTTATCCAAGCGATCGATGAATTTATATCGGAACATCGGATATACCGTGGAAATCTAGTTTAGAGTTTTTAAAACGTGAAATTATTCGCGTATTTTCTTGCAGATTTCTAACGAGATAGTAACGAGAAGGAAAAATGCGGAGAGAATTTGCTGGAAAGTTCCGAGTCGTTACCTCCGAGTTGAGACTCGCGAATCGTATTCTCTTTTATTTGTTCCTTCGTTTTCGCGATCGATTTAAACTGTAAAATGAAAATGTAATTTTTGTCGTAGAATTTATCTGCCTGCTTATTTTTTTTTTTTTTTTTTTTTTTTTACTAACGAGCGATAAAAGAAAGAAGAAAGATCGTTCGCGCCTTGCGTCAGATTATTTCATCGGAGCGTCGTGTTTGGTGGAGTTTTCGTCGATCGATCGCATTGTAACGATCTCTTTCTTCTTTTTCGAACGATCACATTCCATTCACATTTGTTTCTTACGTATCTCTCTTCTCCTTTTGCGTTACTTTTCGGGATTTTATAAATCGAGCGATAACGACTTATCGAATAAAATGAACGTAAGATAACGATAAATTGCATTCAAGGTAATAATACAAATATTTCGAAAAATTCATTACGTCGTACCAGCAACTCGAAAGCTTCCAATAAAACGTAGAAAATCGAAAGAGGAGCAAACGTTTTAACACAAAATGCACTTGTATCGATTTATCGATTTATTCCTTTCTTCTTACAAATTAATCCAAGATTTTTCATCGGCATCGCGTCCCCGTTCGCCCCTTTTCCATCGAAACGTTATATTCGATCAGCCATGTGTTATTTATAAAGGTTCAGCGACAAAAGCGCGTCAGCTTGTAGTCGTCGGAAGTAACAATTTTTACAACGATTGCCTGCGTCATTACTTTTTCCTCTCCATCGCATCGGCCCGTCTCGTGAGGCATCCGCAAAAATAGTTTCGACCGTGAACGTAATCGTACGTCCGGCTCGTTTACCATGAGAATGCCCGCGCGACTGCTGTCTGCAGTCCGATCGACCGTTCGTACGAGCCATTGCGAAAGAAATTGCAAAAATTCGCGAAACGACGATGATCACGAAATTCGTTATCTTCGAAATTGTTAACATCGATGACCGGTTGAGAGGCAAAGATGCGAATCGTACAATATATCAAGTCCATTTTTCATCGTTTTTTTCCACGCAAAAATTCGATAACGCTTGCAGGTTTTGAACAAAACGTTCAAGCGTGATTTTCTAAACGCGATTACACGCAATTCCCTTTACAATTTATCATCGTAACATACGTTGGTATCGAGACGAGAGAAACGTACGTTGCGCGAAAATTCATCGTACCGTGTAAAGTATCATTTCTTTGCTATTTATGCTTTCTACGGTCTCTGTACGAAATTAGGATAGAATGCTATAAAGGTTCCGTCGTAACGTTACACGTGTCGTTTCGTTACAGTTTCTTCCGCTTTTTTCTTTTTTTTTATTTTTTGTAATGATCTTTATCTCTTTCGAGAGATGTTTTGTGAAAAAATTCAATAAAGTACGATGATATTCTTTAAAACGGGACGATACATCGTTTTATTTTTAAATGACAAAGAGTTGGCAAACATCCCGATATTTTTCCGTACATCCAGGATTACTGGAACGACTTTCTATAGAGTTGACGCGATATTTTGTAAAGTCAAAAAGTTATACGGATCAATTTTTTATTCTAGTTTACACGATAAATACATATATGTGTAGATATACAGGGTGGTTGGTAACTGGTGGTACAAGCGGAAAGGGGGTGATTCTACGCGAAAAAAGAAGTCGAAAATATAGAATAAAATTTTTTTTAAATTTTTTTTTTCTCTTAAATTTTTATAACGTGCCGCACGCGTACCGAGCGAAAATTCAAAGTCGATTTTCTCGAAAACAAAGCCTCAAACGAAAAATTAACAAAATCCTAAGGTTTATAGCCGGTCCTCGGGCTAGCTGAACTCGTGTTGCGTAGGTGCATCGACATCTGGTAATCAGTTTGCCCGAAGGAACCGTTGGAACGTTTACCGTCGAGTACCTCTACGGGTATTTCTTTTAACGAGGGCTATATTATTACTCCATACTTTTGTTAGTCGTTGTCACAAATCTCAAATAAATACAATTGGGTAGAATAACGGTAAATTGTTTAATTACAGCTGTAGACTTTAATTACAATTTTATGGAATTTTGGCAAAATCCCGTAACATCGTAATCTAGAATCTACCATAGCTGTGATTAAACGATCGTAGTCATCCAGTGTGATTGTAATTGTTCGAGATTCGCGATAACGAGCTTGGGCTCGAGGCGACGATCAGTCGCCGAACGTAGCCGCGGTCAAAGGACGAACGTTTCGTCTAACAAAGATACGGAGTAATAGCATAGCTCCCCTTAAAAAGGAAATAGTTATACAAAGTATATAGATGATTACCTGGTCGACCGTTAAGGAACGATTCGTTGCGCGTTTCGGTGACCGAGAGACAACGTCCTCGTCGTTGATAAAGATATCCAGGGAACCGCGTATCGCGATCGTATCCGTTCCCTCCTGAAGACGAGGTGGCGACATTCTACGAAGGACGAAATACTTACCGCCGTCGTTCTCTACCTAGCGAGTTTGCACGATCAACGTTTCGAACGATTGGCTCTTACGAGCGACATCGAGACGGAGGACCAACTTCACAACGAAACGAGACTCTTATGTTACGAGGAGGAGGCGACGTCTTGGCCGGGAAATCCACCAGCGGACCGCGGAACTAAAAGAAGCAGGCCATCGGACTTCGGGTCCAAGTGCTACCACTGTGGGGCCCCCGGGTATAGAGCGACGGCGGGCCGCGAGAGGTTGCGGAGCGAAAAACAGGGGAATACGCGACGCTGGGAAGCAAGCCGATCAGCTACGCCTAACCCGACATATACGTATTACCTTACACAGGCGATATATAAATGTAAATGCAAATAGCGAATATACGTATAGAAGAGAAACGAGCGTACTCGAGAAACTCTCTGTTATTACGTATAAAGTTGGCAGTATACAATTTTTATAAAAATCAAAAAATCAGACGGAAGAACTTTGCTACATAAGGTTCGAACGTTAGTCGCGTGTTTTCTCTTCTAAATTTTTATCTTAGATTTATCCTACTTTTAGTATACCGTTATAAAGTTTGTAAATTTGTTCGACTTGTCATTATGCCGTTATCGAAGCAAACTATTCGTCATAAAAGTTATATAGGATAAAGTAAAAAAAAATTGTAATCAATTATATTCTTTCGAGAAAGGATAGTACCTTCTCTCTCTCTCTCTCTCTCTCTCTCTCTCTCTCTCTCTCTCTCTCTCTCTCTCTCTCTCTCTCTCTCTCTCTCTCTCTCTCTCTCTCGTTTTATCTTCATCGCTGTCTAAACTCCACCGATTAAAAACAAAAGCGCTGCGAACGATGTCGTCGAATCTTACGCAATTTCTCGTGAAATATCTCTCAACAGCATGCAACGAGAGTCTAGTTTTACATCAACCTAACCATAGATAAAGATTTGTCACGTTCTTCGGTCGTTCCAGTCGATCGATCAGAGGTTCGAATGCCGCGAAATCTTGGTTCGTCGACCATCTAATAACCAACGATCTAACTCGCTTTATCTACCTATAATAATCGGTAATAGATCTCACGCGATGCCGCGTAAATACGCAGCACGAAATTACAACTAGTCGTACTTTTCCAAGACAAGTGTTCGTGACACAGGAAATCGTGCAACCGTTGCACGAATCTTTCGAATATTTACGAAAGTCGACGAATTTTTGAATCATCGAGACAACGATATTTTCGTCATCGTGTCCTATTGTGTTGGAAGAACGAGTCAGCATCGCATACCTTTCGATGAGTAAGTTCCTGGGTATAATCGAATCACGGTCAAGCCAATCTTTTTGGTACGTGCACAGTGTACACGCCTCGCAAGGAGCCGCGGCTAAGCTAATCGACAAGCTGCGACATGTCACGTATTCTCCACCGATATTCCACCTATCTACTGGACGATCGTTATCGGTTCGCCCACCGAATATCTGCGAAATTTCCAAACCTATATAGATACTTGGGAACCGTGTTAGATTTTGCCGTTGGCGCGGGTTTATTTGCAAGAGAAAACTTTTCGGTGGTATAGCGCGTAATTCGAACACGTATCGCTTAGAGGTATGTATCCCGTTTCGATCGACTCGTCGTTAGAGTTAGTTTTTGTCCGTCGTAGTACGAAAATACGATTTTTAACGTTTCGATCGATCGATCGATCGATCCACAAAATCGTCCACTCGACTACGAGTGATAATTTGTTCGAAGAATCGCGGCTGCTATGGTAAAGTATCGTCAGTTTACGCCGAAACGTACGTTTTGGCTTTGGAGACCATGTAAACAAAAGTATGCCGCTGTTTATCTATTTCTCGTCAGACATAATTACGTTTAACGATAAAATTACAAGTTACAGATACGTACAGTATATCGTAGAATATTATAATGCCGCGAGTGTAAAATATCGCGCAACGATCTTATATTATTTTAAAAGTTCTTTAACCAGCCTTCAACCAGTTCAGTTTCTGTAGTTTGTAGATGACGTGGTAGATAACTAATTGATCGAATTTCCACGGGAACTTCGACGTACATAGTTCGACAACTTTTCTCGTTCTGTACGTAACTCGCGACAAACCTTGCCATTTTACGGGCAATTGCGGTTTTTTTTTTTTTTTTTTGATATTTTCACGAGGTCGATAGGTATGTACGTGTATCGGAAAGAAGGGGAAAAAAGAGATTCGTTGTTAAAGAACGAAGGTCGCGCGTCGAGTGTACTCGTTCGAATCAACGATAACTTTTCGCAATCACGGTTGGTCGATGACTTTCCGAATTCGTTAATATCCGTTTTATTTACGCAACTTTCGTCCTACGGTAGATACGATTCTAAACGTCGTATCTGATTTATCAGAGGCCGAGTTATCGATTCCTCGAGCGGAGCATCGTCTTTCCTAGAGTAAATCGTTGGCATTTTACGGAATGATGAAACTAGTAAGTTGTTTTAGAAATCTTTGACGGAAAGGTAACGAAGACGGACGTATGCGAAAAAAATGTGTCGGAGAATCGATGGAAAGCGCTAGGCGTGACGATGAAAATCTCGTCAGGCCCGAGCGGCTCGTAAAACCATCCAAAACGCTTTTTATCGTCGAAAATAAGGCCTGGAAGACGAACGGCGCGGCGGTTGTGAGCAACGCTATCGAAATTCTGTTCGTAACAAATATACCTCAGCCTTGAAGACGTTTCGGACCGTATACGAAGATAAAATGTTGTGCGCCGATAGCTGGCGAAATATCGCGCGAGAATCGAAAGGACCGAAATCGCAATTTAAATTCTAGAAACAGGAATCAACTACGATTAACATTTCAATTGGCAGCTAAGCTAAGCTCCGCTTGTATATTCATGGATCGTTAACAGGCGTTAAATTAACGTGCGAGATAAAAATATGACAAACCGACGGATAAAATAAGGATGCGAAACCGATCAATGGCCGAACGGAGAGGAGAACGTTTTCGTAATACATACACACATACACTTATATACGCATATATGTCGTGATTGCTCTTAGTCTTTATCCGGATTAGATACGTTTGAATTCAAATAACTTGATTTCAAAACATTGTTCGGCTCGAAGCGATTTCGGTTCGGTAGCGAGAACGAAAGTACGCGATACGATCGCACGTCGTTACTTTTAAATCGCGGATAGGTAGCAAAAGCTTACTGTCCGAATGGAACTCTCAGAATCTTATCCGTTTGAGATTTCTTTCTAGTCGTGTTCCGCGGCTCGCTTTGAGACACGGGTGAAACAAGCATAGGTGCGAGGTACGAACGCGATCGTGAATACCCGAAAATCCAGTACGTTGATTATCGCTCGGACCATTAAGAAAGGAGAATCGAAAACGCTTGCATCGATTCTCCAGTTTCATACGTACGAGCGCTCGGGCAACTTCGATTTATGATAAACGATATTAAAAATAAAATTTTGTAAAACGCATCTACGTAACCACGTTATCGGACGGTTGACGCATATTATCGAGATGTATCGTTTCCGGAAGGCGGCGAGCCGCCGTGTTTTTCGTTGACATACATGGATCGGCTTGAATCATCGAGCCGCGAAACGAAGCAACCGGCACCCACGTAAGTGGCAGAATCGAGTGCGTTAAAAAAAAGCATTATGTTGGCCAATATCCGGTCTGGGGCCTGAGCTCGTTTGGAAATTCGAAGGCCTGCTCCGGCTCCGGCCGTGATCCACCACGCAATCCGCCGTATCTCGTCGGACCAGCGTCTATATTTACGTGCATAAATATACCTTTTACAATAAACGTTTTTCAGTATGTTATAACGCGGCATGAATGTACTTAGCTTTTTTCCTAAGCGAGACAATCAGGATGTTATTATTGATATCGTTAATACGCAAAACTGGTCTAAATTAAAAGTCTGTACGATCGAAAGAAGACGTTTAATTCGTCCCGATTTCATTTTTTGGCAAGCTTACTCTACCGTTATTACGTATAGTACGTATTATTGCGAAATGGATTTAATTGCTCGTATGGTAATAAAAAAAAAGGGGGAAAAGAAGAAGAGAATTTTTTTTAAACTAACGTAAAATCGACTAAAAGTGGATCTTTCATTTATTAAATTTAGCACTAATCGAGTAAAAATAAAATTACCTCGGAAATAATGAGATTTCTTATCTCAAAATATGAAAATGCAGGTTGTAAAATAACGTCGTTATCAATTAGCAAATAGGTTATCTTCGTATTTAGTATTTTTTCTTCGCATCTATAAGAGAAGAGAACTGCGAAGCTGAATGTATTTCGAGAAATGACCTGAGAACAGCAGGCAAAAAGTACGTGTAACGATGATACGATTTCTCACGGTCATCGTCATGGCGAAGCATACGTGGGTGAGGTTACGTGCCCTTAGTTGCCACCGATTGTTTAAGCGTGCCTCCAGCGGTTGCTAAGGAACGTTAAGGTAGGTCAAGGGCACGTCGTTTATGCGAAACGAATACCTCCAATGTGTCTACTACTCCTTCACTCGCTACTTTTCACCGATCGAAAGAGAATTCGATATGGAATTTAGAATAACCAGTCGCACCACCCACTTGTTAGCCTTAAAGACTTTTACATAATAAGTACGTATATCCTTTACTTTCGTTTTCAAGACGAAACATAATTCCGTGTCGGAAAATGGAGAATTTCAATAACGAATTTCGATCGACGCGACTCGTAACGCGGTAGTAGCGCGAAAGCTAACGTAAAAGCAATTAGTGTCACGGATAGTCTGTTGTAAACGTACAAAAAGTTTACGTGTATGACCGCGTGTCGCGGTTTAGGATGCCCACGTACGCACTGATGTGGCCAGTAGCGCAGCTCTAGCTGTCGAGGCCCTTTTATCTCATGCTCCAAAGGAACAAACTTTTCTCGATATTTTCTTTCGTCGTTATTGTACGATGTTTTGTAACTTTCACGCATATTGCGTCATCGTGCAAATTAAGCGTAAACGAAGGATATACCGTAAGGCGTACAAGAGCTAAATAACGAAATGCTGAATCAGTAACGTAACTGAAACCATAGAAAACTCATAATCGTATCTTGAAACGTACAACTGAAATTTACAACCAATGTAGGTTATGCGGGAGAAAATAAGATCGTACCGATACAACTTCTGCCTGTACGATAAACAAATTTCTTTTTCGCATCCACGCGATACATCCTAGTCCCCTGAACCGTATCGTCGTCCGATGATTAAGAAAAAAAGAGGTAACTCACCGCAGGAAGCTCGAAACAAAAGAACGCGTCCTTCTTTGTAATTTGTCGTCTAAATTTGAATCACGTTTTCACGAGCACGATAAACACACGAGGGCACCGCACAACGCGACGTACTTGTGCCGACACTGTAAATCTGTTAAACACGCATGCGCGTTTACGTCTCTTTCCCCCACCCCATGTACTAACCGATTCTGTCGGGTTAAGCGTTAAGCCGAGGCGGCGACCGCAGCTTTAGTCGTTTGCTGCACAATGGCGCGATTGGTTTGTGCTTGTTCGCCCTGCTGCCGCCGTCGTTTCTGAGCGGAGGGCCGGCCCAAAACGTTGGACCGTCCGTTGCGCGGGATATAAATCTTACCGCACAGTCTCCCTCGTTCGTAACCGCTCAGCTCTCCACGTTTCTTCGTTTCTCTCGAATTATTCGGTTCTCGTAGTCTGTCCGACGAAAGAGAAACGATAACAACGACGGCTGGTCCGAAGACGAATCCCGAGAACCGTGAACAGAAAGACCACCACGACCGACCGTCATCCAGGAAGAAGGCCAGGTTTTATCCAACGCGCGCGCTATTCGAAAAACCAATACGCCCGGTAAAATCCGGGGGTTCGCTTTTCGAGCAGACGGCGGTTATCAACAACGTCTTTGGGGGAAACTCGGATTACATCTGACCGTTTCTCCACCCCAGCCTCCCGTTCAGGAACGCACGGCGACAACAGGAAGAACATACAAAGGTAATCCATGTGCGTTCACCTTGCTGTCGTAGACCAGGATAAATATATTTAGAAGAAAAAGGAATAACATCGAGAAGAGTGTGTGTGCGCGTACACGTATTTAGCGTATCAGCCTCACGCGAGTACAGTGCAAAGTGCAGTGATTATTACCGACGCGTACCGGATCGATGTCAGCCTCTTCGTTGTATCGTATATTTACTTTGGTGCGCTTGCCCTGATATACATATGTATACCAGTGTGTAATCCTTGCTAGCTTTCCTATCGAGACGTTTATTTGTCAGAATCGAACGATTTCACAACAACAACCAACGGATTAGACGATCGAAACTCGTGGCTAGCAATACCGTTGGACGCCACTAAACCGTACAAACGTTTTCGTCTAGTATTTTGATACAACGTTCGAATAAATTTTCGCCGCTTAACCCGATAGATCTTCGCGAACTCTAATTTACCGTCATTGTCTACTTTCTTTCTTATTCGTATAGGAGATCGTTTAAACGCCGGTACGATCCACCGACTGCGTGAGCAGACGTATTAGGCAATTTATTTCGCGGTATTGCGTCACGTTCTCGCGCGCTATTAATGCAACCGGTGCTAGCAGTATCGTCGTGACAACTGTGGAACTCCGCCATTTTGACCTTACCGAAGGATATCTGCTATCTACTCGGTGGTAGTATGCGTGCGAACAACATACATATACATGCGTTTCGACACGCGCTACCGTATGGACGCAATCCTTTACTAATTCCGAGCTCGCTATTTCGTCAGATCCTCGTTCATTCAATAAACATGGACATAGGGGACGCTTACGCGAGTTCCAGCACGGGGCTCGCGTACCAGTCGTTACGCCGTTGATCTTACCAAACGTTCCAAACGTTCCAAACGTTCCAAACGTTCGAGTAATTCGAGATAAAAATTTAAAAAAAAGATTAGGATCAAGATTATCTTCCGTGGAGAGAACCAGGGGAAGTGTACTCTCTCGCACACGTTTTCCCGATCTTTGGAACGGCTAGTAGAAGCTTTGCGCAAGTGCGTTGATATCGTAATGGCGCGATTTCGCGAATATCGATAGTCGACATCCGTACAAACGATATCGAACAAAATCGAACGATCGAGTAAGCTCTGGTCTCGAGTCCGTGATTATCCGCCGGTCTATCTTTTCCCTATTTCGAGATTAACCTTTTGATTTCGCATCGTTGGGAAACATCAGTAAGCAGAAATTAAAATGAGAAGGAGCGGTAACCTATAATTTTTGCATACCTTTATACTCGTACGATTTACATACATATACGAAGCGTATCTTACGTTGCATACAGCCAAGGACGCCAAATTTACATATCGTTGAATCACAACAATCGTAGTTGGAAAAGCGATCTTCGCGAGCAGATGGTTGCTTCTTGAAATTACAATAGAGCTTGTGAAAACGTGTTTTACAATTATTTGGCAATCTTTTGCAATCAAATTTTATGAATATTTTCGAAATATCGTATGCCGAGGAGATGTCATAACCGAAGTTATGGCACCGAAGGCAAAAGCAAGTTAACAAGAGAGAAAATTATGTATCGAAATAATACGTGTACGTACCTGAAACGAAATAATACGATAAATGCCGTGCAAAGTTATCGTCCGTTGCGCGCAACAAGGTGTAAATAAAGGAGAAGGGAATCGATAAAAATTCGTTGTATCGTTAGCAGCGTTAATAATTCCGTCGAGATTTTCTTGCATCACATTTTATAATTTTTCTGCCAGTTGGCTTCTTTGGCTGGCTATAGAACGTTACAGCGCAACGACCGCCTTACAGCGATATCCCTGACCTTACAATATCCCCTTCTCCATAGAAATTGCGCACAAGGCAGGACGAGTGTCGAAACACGATCTTTTGAAATTGTCCGTGAATCACATAGAGGATAAACGGAACCCCTGTCGTTCGATCCCTATTACGAATGTGAATAATTATTCGATTCAACGAGTTTACAGCTTCTCAATGTATACGAAAGCGACAAACGGTTTGAAATGGATGATTTATAGCAGTAGAGATTCTTACAGTATATACGGTGTTCGAATGGGAAATGGTGCATCGTGTGAAAACTCGTTTTTATTCTTATCTGTTACAGAGCTTTCCCGTAAAGTGACCGATCGTCACCCACGAAGATCTCCGTCCAAAGACCCAACGGTAGCACGAAGCAACGCTGCGTGGGCCTAAGCACAAGTGATATTCTTATCTAATAATTAATACATAGCTATAATACGCGTTTATACCGATCAAGCCTAGAAACGTTCAAATCGGCTCGTTACAATCGACGATAATCGTCGCGCAGCTACCGCGTTCGGTAATCTTGCGAAGTGTGTTCAAAAAGCTTATCCGCTTTAACGGTTTATTGACAATAATTACGAATAATAATAAAAATCGATCGAACTGTTAAACACGGACGCGTGTTTCGTTTACGTTAAAACGTACTATTTCGAAGGGAAGAAGACAAGGAAAAGGAGGTGGGGTAGTGTCGCGAGTGTAAAACAGTGCGTGTGTGAAAACGGCACAATATGAGAGTGACAGCCGCTGTTAGACAGCATTCTCTTCATCTGCAAGTGGCTCGTACCAACAATGGCAAGTTCCTGGTCTGTCCGAACAATAGTCAGGACATCGGTCAACAACCGACAAACGACGAGACAAACTCGGTGCCAGCGGTTGTCTTTCCTAGTTACGAACCGGTGCCTACCGATCATCACGGACCTACCATACTCGGTGATCGGTATTTGCTTCTTGGACCGGCCGAGGGCAGCGCTCTATACCGATGCGTCGATGTACACACTGGTCAACAGCTCGTCGCAAAGGTGAGCGCATTCGACGATCTTTCGTTCCCTGTCCTTCGTGTTTGCGTAAACGCGTTTGATAAATATCCGGCTTTTCGTTCTTTTACCATTTGCATGCGCGTGACGCGTTGTACACGATAGTGGCGTAAGTTTTAAGCTACCTCGAATAATCGATCGTTACGCTAGTGTTTTGATTACGTAAGGTAGAAATATAACGACAATTCGATTTTCCAACCCCGTTCATCCGTTCATATTATTCTTATATGTTATACATAGGTATATAAATTGCAATTAAATGTCGCTGTTTAATTTTATCGAGATATACCAAAAGGAGAGTTAAATCGGCGAAGGGGTTAATTCACGGAAAACGTGATTCGCGTAATATATGAGCGTACATCGAGCGTTGTTAGATCGGAACAAACGTACCATTAAAACACGCGTTACGTGTTAAAGGTTGATGTAATCTTTCTCGCTATGACTTTTACAAAATAACTACAACCTATTAAGATTCAAAAATGTCGATATACATCAACGATGAAATTTATTTTTTATTTATTATTTTATACATTCGAATAAAATATTTAAAGATGTAAGCATTGTTTTCAGAATATTTTGCTGCGTTATTCGAATACGGGTATTGTTCAAACTCTAAAAATTGTATACATTTATCTTAATATTTCACGATTATTCTAAAAGAGAGATTTATTCACGCGCGTACTGTTATTCGTGAATCGTCCGAATGCAGACTGAACGAAAGACGAGCCAACCGATCCCACGTTACTAGAACGCGACACTTGTTAATTTCCATTTCGGACGACAATAATGTTAAACGCATTACGCTCGTCGTCCTTATCGCGGAAATAATAAGCTACATTTGCCATTCAAAGTATCGTCGAAGTACGTATTTTGGTCGTCTCGTGTTTTCATCGAACCATCATCCCCTACGTACGTACATATTTACCGATGATTTACTCTTAGAAAAGTAGATACATTCTTAGACTTATCTACAATACGTTGCGCGAAGGCAGTAACGTAATACAAAACGATAGAAATATCAAAGATTCGGAGACTTTCTTTCATCCGCATCGTTGCAACGTTCAAGATGAAATTGAAGGAATGACAAGGGCGAACGTGTCTTGAAAATTGCCAATGCTGTATCGTTTTAGACAAAATTAATAGAACTTGTTGCGCACGAAGTTTGGGTATAAATAATTTTATTTTTATATTTTTTTAAACAGTTTTCTATTTCATTTTCTATTGCACGAAAAGCAAAGTACAACTAAAGCTTAATTTCAAAGACGTACGACTTTTGTGCGGAATTTCTGGCCAGATATCTCTTATCGTAAACACAAAAAGCGCGTGTTAAAATGCGCATAAATTAAAATACGCATCTACTTGGATATACGCGAATTAGAAACCACGAATATACGATGTATTTTATATGGATTTCTATCGGGTACTATGGTTTACCGGAAAATGTTCAAAGCTCCGTTATTCGGCTATCTTTGATCGTAAAAGGGCAAACGAACGAGCGTAATCCAACGAAATATCGAATTAATTTTTAAAACATCGTGCTTTGACGAATAAGATCGTGTTCCCGCCTGTTAGTAACGCGAGTGATTACGTGTCTCTGACAACGACGTTATCGTTACATCGATAGTTAAGTTTAAGTATCCCATATTCGCGTTTTTTCTTTAACATAGCTTTTAAACAACGAATTACGCCTTGGGATTTGGAAGACGAAATAGGTTAATCGTAAGCGTTCGAACGAAATATCGCATGTGTAGCGGGAGATAACAGAATTTCACTTTCACAGAAATTATCTCGCGGCGTATCGTCTCGTCTTTCGAAAGGGTTAGAAGTCGGCAAGTTGGTTCAAATTTATAACGAATATTAGTTCATCTTGTTAAACGGTCGATAGACCGGCCGATATTCGTCGTTTACCTTGTGGCAAATTGCTGATAAATGGGGAAAAAATGCAAGTCGAAAATGGTATTCTCGGTAATAATCGTAAAATCGGTGTGCGAACGTACAGAAACTGGCGTCGAGCGCGATGTTTCTCGTACGATTTGCCTGACGAAGAGAAATACGCGTTGGCCGTTTATCCTTGATAGGGCAAACGCATCCTGCCTGCAGGATATGTGTCGCGTAGCGTAAGACTCGAAGGCAGGTGCGCAACAACGTGCAAACATAGGTCCGGTAAAACGTTGCACGACGTATCGATGAAAATCGCCTTTCTAAACCGTCGCTTAGGGGCGTATTTGCTTGAGATTTAGGCCGATCGGGAATGGTTGACGCGTTATCGGTCAATGCCACCGCGTCGTGGTCTGCCATGTATGCCGCGTAAGATGGCCGTTTCATTCTTCTTTACGAGAATACACGCGTCGACGATTCTTATTTGCGTATCGTCGATCAAAGAGGAAACTTTGGTCGCTTTAAAACGTTCGTCGTGGAAAAAATTCGATTCGAATATCCGTTCCACGAGCAGTTTACTAAGTACGTGCACGCGTGATCGACGAAACATCGAACTCGATTTTCCCAGAAAATACATACATACGTACGTACGTACATACTTGGACACTGAGTGGATATCGAGTGGTTGACGAGTATCGAGTACGAGACCGATCAATCGCTAGCTTCCTGGAACGATTATCGTATTTCGTGCGAACCCGGTAGGTATTCTAATCGTACTTGTAATAGGAGTAAGATTCGGAAGGAACGTTTCGTCGGGAACAGTTACCTCGAACCAGATCGCCTACCAAATGGACGTTTACTTTTAGGAATAAACGGAAGTTATCCATCGGGTTCGAGGATGCTATCGAGCAGCAGTTTGTTTTGAAAATGCCGTGGAACAGTTAATCTTCTAACGCATTTATTTTTACCCTAAACACGATGTATTATTCTCTATGTTCGCTAAGCCGATTCTCGACGCCTCGGCTTTTCCGATTTGTCGAAAATGATCCCATGTGTATCTTATAGTACGTAGACGAACGTTTCCAGTTTCGCGCTTCGATACTTTCAAAAAACGTGCGAATTGAACGAAGTGCGATAGTAAAACTATATACCACGGTGTACATATAGATACAGTATACATACGCATACGTGGAAACGTTTCTCAGAGGCGTATCTAACAGCAGCTATAAAAACGCCGACACGAACGACCTAACGCTCCTTTGCGCTTTACTCTACATAGTATAAATCCATAATAGGGAACGATCTAGCTAGAAAAAATAGACTAAAGACAAGGATACCGGAGAAGCAGAGACAGCAGAGAGGTGACAATCGAGAGGCGATATTCGTTGCAAAGAAATCACACTTTTTAGAGCGTGTCTGTAGGTACGGTTAGAAGGAAAAGTAGCGGATCCCCCGGGTATATCCGGTGTTTCTTCTCGCCAAACGGCCAACCGTTATTTCTATTGTCATCGGTGCCATAAGAGATTCATCGGTAGGAACGCGTGTGTCACTCTCTGAGAAAAGTTGTTCGGTATATTCTTGCGTCAACCTTCACCGCATTTCTCGCAATTAAATCCCATAGTTGTTGCATTTCTAATGAACGTCGCTGTTTTAAGGACGCAGCCGTTGCGATATGTCGCAACGTTTTACCTTCGAACGACGATTATTGTTATCCCAGGCTCGAGAAGCGCTTGGAATTCCACAGGGATGATCGAAAAATGCCATCGCCCGATCGTTCCGTTTATCACAATATCGTAGGATGGTAAAAGCGGAGTCCACGCGCTACAGCTCGTAACTCGTCGACGTCGTTGTTATTATTATTTGCTAAATTATCGCGCAACACGGTCCAAAACATTCCATACGCAACGTCGACTTCTTACTTTGGATTTTCAACTCGACGACGGCCGCTAATAACCCATATTTACATCTCAGTATACTGTTTACGGCGAACAGAAAAGAAAAAGGGAAAAAGAGAAAAATTACGCGTCTTCGATTTTCTCATCGATCCACCCATTTGTGATCTTTTCCTTTGACACGCAGACGAATATCCCGTTACGAAGGATTAAAATTTGCGTCTTCTTCTTAATTTTGTACTCGCAGATTCTTTTCTTTTTTCTCTCTCTCTCTTAACGTCGAAAGCTTTCTTGGCTATTGAAACGAGATGAAGATCGGTAGGCAAAAATTCGTAGAAACATTCTCAGCAAACCGTAAACGCAACTTCCTGGTTCGTGATGTCCCTGAAAGAATATACCGTGTAACATTTACCGGCGATCGTCGAAGCACACACGATTATTTCTTCTTTACGTAAGTTTCTCCTAGAGACGATCGAACTGTCTATGGAAGCGGCTTCACGAAAGCGATAAATCATCGTTAGCGATTCGGCATCGCGTACTCGCATCCTGGATTCGGTCGATCCTTCGAGACTTGGCATCTTAAACGGTCATTTAACTCGTTCGTAGTCGCACAACGAGCCTTTTAGGAAATTCCGTAGTCGCTGTATCAACGATATTATATCGTACAACGATTACGGAGCCGTAAAAGCGATCGGAATAGACGAAGCTCGAGGCGATCGCGCGCGTCCGTTTCGTCCGTTAAACGGAAAAGAAACCCAAGTACAGAAAATTCCGTGAAAGGATTTTTATCGTTTCTCCGCTTTGTGCCGGAGTACACGCCGCGGTTATCGTGTAAATACGAAGCAAGCATCTGACAGTGGTTCTCCAAAGTTCGATTAGAACGTACAATTCGCTGCTTCTCCATCTCTTTTATAGTCGTACCCGCGGATCGTTCGATAGACTCGTTTTTCTGATTTTACGATGGATTTAACGCTTTTTATCGGCGACGACAGGGTTACAAGGTTGCCAAAAGAAGATACGCGCGCAGAATAAGATCAACATTTGCTACTTTCGGCCAGCATTTCCAATCGGCGTAACTTTTCGTTACACGAAGGTTACAGGAAGCGCGAACAAATATAAAAACGTCGATAGCGAAAATTATCTGAATTTCCATTTGCACAAATTTAAGAGTACGCGCGAGAAGTGCGAAATCTGAATCGAGGGCCAATGTTTTCTGCAACACACGTTGCATCGAAATAAGCGATCGTACAGCGGTTGTCGCTTCCGCTATACGTACGAATAAAAGTTGCGAGGTTCTGACGTAATAACCAGCTACTGTAATTGCGAGTAATTTATTCGAGGTTTTCGTGCGTTTAGTCGCCTACCGCCAATCTTCCGGATAGCGTTGCACTTGCGAACAGGAACGGTACGCGCGTCGTCCAATAATTTCAGTCGAGTTATTTATCGCGATAGAAAGTTTGCTCTTGCGTCTTGTTCTTACAATTTACGTTGATTTGTTTGAAATTTCTCGCGGTTTCGTTTTCGCGTTGTTTTATCGACATTATCCTTCGTACGACCAAATTCTATACTCCGACCTATCTACGCTTAATGGTAGAATACTAAAACGCTAAAAACGCTAGATAGTAAATTGTGTCATTATATCGTTTAATACGGTATGACTGTATTATCGTTAAACGCGTCGATAACGTATCGATATCTGCGATCTCGATTCGCATTGTCCAGTCGATTGCAAGGAGGTACGCGTAATATATGTATGTACGTACGTACTTCGTTAGGAGTCACGATCATTCGCTTCATTAGGAATCCACGTGACCAAAGAAACTAGAATTTTCTAGTTGCGTCGCCTGTATCGTCGTATCGATATCGGCTGGCTAAACGATCGCCAGATTATTTTCAGGTTTTTACTTAATTTTTTCTTTTGCTTGTTATTTTGCTTTCCGATCGATGACTCGCTAGTCGTAATACTACACAGCTGCGTTGTTAGAGATTGTGCGTTGTAGATTTACGCGAACGAGGAAGCGCGTTACGATGTAAAACAGCGGATAAATACTAGAAAAATGTATCTACAGAACCGATCTAAATAATACACACGTACGCGTTATCACGCATCGAAATACGCACGTAAATGCCTTCGATAGCCACTAAACGAATCCCATCGGCAGTTGGCTGTGTATTCGACGCAACGTTATTACGCGTTACAACGTAATAGCGAATAGTTTGAAACAACGACGAAACGTTCGCGCTTGTTCGTTCCCTAGCACTGAAACCAAGTAGTAATACCGCTATGTCTGTCGCTTTGCTCCATCCGCACGTGGAAAGACTTAAAATTTCTCTTTCGTCCGCCAGCTGCGAGCGAACTGTGGCCATAAATAATTCGTAATTTACGAACTCTCGTTTCTCTTAGTATCGCTCTGCCGACCTTATCTCCTTCTTCCTGATAATAATTGCGATGTTCGACAGACGAAAAGGCGCCACGTGAAACTCTCTGATACGAGAAGAGTGAGAGTGAGAGAGAGAGAGAGAGAGAGAGAAGGCACAATGCGAGCAGCTGCCACCACGTTTCCATTAACATTTTACAATCATCGTGTTATACAATGCGCCGCTTACATCACTGTGTGCCTGGCGAACAAATACAAGGCTGCACCTTGCCTCACCTCGTCGTTACTTGCTCGTATCACCGAGCACTGCCCGTTATTCATAATCGCTTCTAAAGCCGGGGCCGTTTAATTTAATCGACGATTACATCGGGCCTTGCGTGATATGCTTGCGCAATCGCGACCACCTTCTACCGAACACGTTCACGAGTCTACCTCGGCATAGAGCTATAACCAAGTTTAGCATTATTTCGACTGTTCGATCGTTTTACGAAGCTTACGATCAGCTTCGCGTTCTGGCAAATATTCGCCTTTCTTCTATCTGCGCGTAATACCAACGACGTTCTACCTGCGTCGTTAGTTGCGAGAAATAGACGACTCTAGAATTATCGTTAAGCTCGTGAAAAAATTACGAGTTCCAAACTCTTTACTCGTGCGATTCAGTCGGGAAACGTACGAGAGCTTGCGATAAAATTAAAGCAGACTTTTATCGAGATGGGAATGTACACTCGTGCACGCTTGTTCGTTATCGCCGTATCGCATTAAACGTAATTATGTATATGTAGTATGTTCGAAACGCACGTCGTAGTCCGATATCGTTAATAACGCAATGAAATATCGAGATAATGGATTTTTAATACCGTTCGGTTTCTCCACCGTTTCGGGAAGTCTAAAGTTTCTCGTAATAATAAAAGTATTTTCTTCGAAAATACTTTTAGTTTCGCGAGCTTCTCTTATTCCGGTTATAATCGTCGCACGATACCGAGCGCCTACTTTTATCGATACGCGTATTTGCGAGAACGATTTTAATCGGTACTGTCGATACTTGTAACAGATGTATTTGTTACGACGGAAAAAACTTTTACTTTTCTTTTTTTTCCCCTAATTAGCTGATACATAATTACGAAATCTCGTAATATACGGAAAATTCCGTAGCCTATAAACGACGTCTTAACAACGATAGCTTTCAGAACAAAGACACGCTCGATTAGACAACTTGGTTCGTAGATAAGTTTCGATCCGATACCAGATAAGATCGAATCCAGTTTCAAACTTTAAGGACTAGTTCGGACACGGCCAGCATCGTGGTAAAGAGCTTTAATCGAGTAGATTCGAATTTTTAAGATCTTCTGGTCGACTAGGAGAACGGAAGAACCTCGCCCCCGCCACTCGCTCTTATCCAGCTAAATCGATCTGGACGCGTGTTTCTTTAGCGTGCAGTTGTTTGGATAGCTCGTTAGACAGGCGGAATTTCCCGTGGATGCACAGTGGCGCGGATCCTTTATACGTAGTTAAGAATATGGCCGAAAATACGACGTGTAACGTTTTTATCGATTGAATTATGCGAGCATTACTGAAAACAGATTTTCTTTAAACTCTGACTTTTAAACGAAAAATACACGATTAACGCTGCAACGACGAGAAAGTCTTGTACCGTGATATTACGCGCGTAGTTGGTTGTTAACGTTCGACGGAAACGCAGAATTTACCGATTTTATTCATCTTCTTCGGCCCTTCGAAAAATTCCTTTCCTTTTCTACCTGTCTGCTCGATCGGAAAATCTAAAAATTTGGATCGACTCGACCGTGACCGTTTTACCAACTTGGCGCGAGTTATTCGGCTACTTCGTCTTATTCGATCGCTGATCGTCTTACTCGATTACTGGACCAAATCTAAATTCGTCGTTACCCGCTTACTGTACCGGCCGTGTCCGAACCATCGAATCCTTTTCAGTCTAACCACCTACGATCGAGCTTTCCATAGATAAATCGAATACCCGTAATTTATTCGGCACGTTTATCGCGTGTGACTTAAAATTCAGTTTTTTACCCCCACTGGGCTTGAAAACTCACCGCGTATACGTTAGAATGGTATATTTACACGGTGATTAAGCGGTCGACGTGTCGCAATCGGAGGCACTTGCGCGGCGAATTTTCTAAAGAAAAGTCGGCTCTGGTGAGAAGAATTCGTTGGAAATCGTGTGGCAATTGCTTCGTTGGAAGCGCGTTTGGAAACAAAGGATCCGATCGTTTATTTTTCGAGGTTTCGTTGTTTGCTTTAACGATTAAAGGTGTAAAACGCAAAGTAATTTTGCTTCTACCCGAGATCTTCCCGATCGTTGACCCATACGCAACGAAAACCATAGATCGTTCGATGCCAGTGTCTGATAGAAGGCACGCGATGCGATCGAAAGGCAAATTTGAAAGACCTTGGGAAGAAGCTTATTGCGTTAGAACGAGGACGTAAAATAAATTCTGATCTTGCGCTCGTAGAATCGACGAGTATCGAGTACGAACGTAATCGATTAGTTCGCGCAAAGTAAACGTTTGATCGATAATTTATCGGGGAAATGTCATTTCGATCGCGTGCGAAACTTGCGCGCTATACGAACTTGGAATATCGTAAAAGTAATGATCGATCGGTATAGCGGACGATTTCGTAAAGAAGGCAGTGGTGCCCTTATTAAACTAATGGGACCCAAGTTTCGAAACCGTGTCAGGTTTCGACACGCGAGATGAACGGCCGAACGAACAAAGTTTCCAAAGTAGCCAAGATTTCGTGTGCCCCTTTATCGAGCTGCTTTGTAAAGGCCCGTTAACGTATCACTGTCGTACCCATTTTTCATCCGACCCAAGCGAGACACGCGTTCCTGCGTTTAATTACGTAAAGTCAGTTTCGTTTCTTGCTCGGTGTTAACGTACTTTTGTAAGCAAATTCCTATGATTTTGTATATCGCGCGCATATAATAGATTTTATTAATCTTGTTAAACGGAAGCGAGATGGTAAAATAATATTTAAGTCGTTGGAAAACTACCGATACCGTATATTATTCCGATTTTATTCCGATTTTATTCCGAGTTTATTCCGAGTTTATTCCGAGTTTGTTCCGATTTTATTCCGACACGTGCTCAAATCCGATATAATCTTGGTACGTATGAGATTAAGTTTGTTTTAACATGTATGCAAAGCGTAGTACGCTCGGTAACGTAAGTAAATTGTACGGCACAATTTTTGCACGAATTATTTGACGATAAACGACGAAGAAAGGATTCGATGGCTCGATTAAAAGAAATCGGAACGAACTCGGATTCGCTATGAGAGAAGAAGGAGCGTTTCTTGTATTTCTATGTGTTGCACGCGACACGTGCATCGTCGCAAACGATTAAAAGATGGGGCAGAGATCGATAAGGCTCGGTCAGATTCGCGCGATTTAAAAGCAACGTGCGTGCGTAAACTTGCCATTTAATCGACCTAAAAGTTAAGACGTTCGAATACGAGTCTCTCTTTGTTCCACCAAGTATCTCGAAATCGCTTTTCCAGATATTCTTTCAAGCTTAAATTCCATCGATTGATTAAGATTATTTAAAGAAAGAAAAAAGGAAAGAAAAGTCTACGAAACGATTAAACACCATGGAAAAGCAGACAAGGCTGAAAGTATAAAAGATATTGCTATTGTTCGAAGCGCATCGATTGTTATTTTAATACATTTAACGCGATTGTTACATCTCGTTCGATGAAACGGAATTTCTGGAATGTCTTGTACGTATTTCGCAGCTGCTCTTGTACGATCGAATCTCGTTTCCATCGAATCTTTGCAAAGATAATTACTATCCTGCTAGCTTATGCACGAAGATAAGCTTATGAACCGGTCTCGACCAGTTGTTGTTTCAACGTTGATCGATGAACCGGCAAGTTCGATCTCGATTAGTCCGATTAACCATTGGGAAGAAAAACCCACCGCTGCTTTTGTATCCCGGGTAGCCGGATGCAATTCCGCTCAGCACCTTGAACGTTGACCATGATCGACTCGAGTCGGACATTCGCGTACGAACGTGCGATCAAGCGACAATATCGATATCGAGTTCTTTGAAAAGTCGCTTCCCTTCTTTCCGAGTTATCAATCGAAACGCATCATGGTCGAAAGTATTGGAAATAAAGTTCGATAATGTTCGTAAAGATATGTACATGGGTGTATAGTTTTAAGTGTAAGTTAAGTCTAAGTCTAAGTTAAATGTAACGGATAACCATCGACGAGTTTCGATGGTCATCAAACTATCTATCGCGCCAGTTCGCGATAAACGAAAATTAAAAGAAACGGCACGTTTTACGACACGTATGCGCCGTCCTGACAGATCGAATTAAGAGGCTGAAAGCGATAGACCAGCGGAAACGGATTGTCCAACGACGGAAAAAATCAACGTAACGGCAAAGGAAAGGCGAGCGTACGCGCATTAGCAGATGTAGTTGGTTCGATGGATCCGGATATTTGTATTGTCTGCTCGCTGCGGATATCCGTATTAACCGGCCAATGCTAACGTACAATTATCCAGCGCAATGACAGATATCGTGCTTGTTATCGAGAACGTGGCAAAAATTATTCGGTATGTGGATGAAAAATTTGCATATACCGAACCAGTAGGGACAGTTCGATACAAATTAATCGTTCGATTTTTATTCTTTCTCTTCCTTTCTCCTTTCTCCTTGCTTTCGAGTGACTTCAAAAGTAGAGGGAAGTAACGACGTTTTACGCGTTATTATATTTGTCTATCCGATAAAAATATGTTACTTTTGCCACGTTAAAATACGTTCAAGCACGTTAATTCGAGTCGATCGAAAAGGTATTCTTCCTTCTCTGTAAATTCTTTTCGAGATCTCTCGTCTCCTAAATACGACGCTTTACTATACGCCGATAAGTACAACGAGTTAAATTAATTCCTCGACGGTACAACGAAAATTCCTCGCGGAAAATTCTTTTACTCCCAGTTTCATAATTAATTTAAGTTCTGGCAAGAGTAGGGTGGTAGGTGTTGGAATAGATTTGAACGATAACGTAATGTTATTCCGTTGTAAAAGCCAAGAGCACGAGCGTGAAGCACGAATCATTTGTCCTTCCTGGAAGATTATTTCCTAATCACCATCGGCAAGCTGTATGGGACGACGAAGGTGTGAGTGACGCAACGATTTTCCTGAATTTCAGGCGTTGACCGTGGGCGACAAAGGTTGCGAGGCACTACTACAGGCGCACCTTCGATTAGAAGGTACCGGAGCGGCGAGCGGTGTTGCAGGCGTGGTGGAAGCACCTGGAGGTCGACGCTACCTCCTGTTGGAGGGCCATCACGGTGACCTGCACGCCTACGTAAGGGCGCGCAGGAGACTGCGGGAACCAGAGGCGAGGCGACTGTTCCGGCAAGCAGCCAGGGCCGTAGCTACGTGCCACGAGTACGGGGTCGTGCTCAGAGATTTAAAACTCAGGAAATTCGTTTTCGCTGACGAAGCAAGGTAAAAACATATAAAACGTATCTTCGAGGCAGCGTGTCCAGAGCGATTTGAAAATAGGTCGAATAATTCGTATCTTGATAATAAAATCGATCGATTGGACGCTCTTGGATCGAAAGTCGGGACCGTTGCGGTCTTAAGATTAAGTTAAGTTAGGATTAACGATAAATCGAAATGCGATAGTTAACTCGGGGCAAGCTTATTTTCATTATTTTCGGAGATTTCGCGCGAAATCACTATATATACACACGTAGGATGAGAATAAGTATTCCAAGTAGAAGCTTGACAACAACTATCTAAACGATAAACATTCGATGCGTCGGTGATATTATTCTAATAATTATCGTTATACAGCGATTGTAAAGGATGTTATAATCTTACGTAACTACGATGCTTCTAGCGAAATGATATCGCAAAGTGAAATTAATTTGTCCGGTCCGTGCTGTCTTAAATGTTTCGCTTGATCCGAAATTTGCTACAAATGTGCCGTGATATGGATTTAAACGCTGCGATATTACAGTCTGGACAAACTAGCTGTTAATTCGATACGATCGTTAATGATACACGGTACACGCCTACGTATCGTTCGTGGCATTCTTAGTGCGAGCGAGAGAAGGCGCGTTGCAGAGCCACGGAGAACCAGTTCGTATTCGTTTCATTTCCATATTCGCCTGTAATTCCTCTGCACCATCGGTTACACAGTAGGTATATCTTGGAAAAGAAGTACTTCCACGCCTACATAAATTAATTTCCCCTTCACTGGCCGATACACGCCAGCACAATACGCAACCCCCCTTGGACACTTAATGAATTCCGTCCTATTTTCTTGTTTTTATTTCAACCCGATTATTTATCGCGATTGGAAATTTGACAAGTTGTCGTCGCCGCCGCCGCTGCATTCCTAGCGGAGGTTTCGATCGTGTTATAAACGAGACTGCGTCGGATTCTAATAAATACTTTGTACGATTTACATAAAAATGATTTTATTCGCGATACAACGTTTTGCGACAGACTCCGCGTCGCGTACCTTGGAAACGCTCCGCGACATCGTTCTTTCGTCTAACGTAATAATCTTCGTTCAACCTCGACCGATCGACCAACCAACTGTTATAACGTTGGTAACGTAAGTTATTTTGACTCGATTCGAACGTGGAAGTAGCCAGTTTTATCCGCCCGTCCTGTTATACAATTGCCGCTAACCTTCCACGATGCGACGTGTCGCCATTGCGTCGTGTCACACGACACCAAACCTTTGGTTAGCGAAGCCTGACTCGCACCGTAGCCTTCTACGTTTCACGTATCGTAACCGTTGCCGCGGAAGGATGCCATCTCGATAACGTACTACACCGTATTGTATATATGCAATTGCACAATATATGCAGAATACATGGAATGAATTTGTGGAACGAACGGATCGCGCCACACCGGACCACGCCATGCCACGCCATGCCACGCCACGCCACGCCAAGCCAAGCCAAGCTATTCGCAAGGCGTGTTACCGCGGCTGAACGTGACTGTTCGCGCGATACCACGCACCTACACGCGAGTGTTCCATCCAAACAAACGATCGAGACGTTATATACATATATATATATATAAATGTTTATTCCGGGAAACGCGTATAAAATACATCGATTCTTAAACTTAAACGTTTCTTTATGATATATGGCCTTGACCGAAATTTCAAGTTCCGCGTGCGCTTTCGTTTCTGTCGATTCCTTTGTTCCGACGCACGAAACACGATTACTTTGCCGGCCGACTGTCGACCGATTTTCCAACTTGGCTGTATCCTGGCCCGTATTTCGTATGCACGTGTTTCCCGCATGTAGTGCATAGCGTATGGAGCGATAAAGGCCAAGAGAAGGAGAAAGCCACGGTGGCGCGTGTTGTGCGCGTTGTTGGTTCAGCGTTGGCCAATCGCGCGTTGCGCTCGCATTCCTGTCGCTCGGTGAGCTGCTCCCTCGCGTAAAATAAGGAGAGAAGCGAGAAGGAAAGAGCCGCGAGGCAGCGGGTTGCATGTCGCGAGTAAAGAGGAAGGGCTGATGCGATCATAGTGGGGAATAGAGGGGAGGGCACGGAGGGAATGTCGTAAGCCAGAAAAGCATATTGGTTTATCGACTGGGGAGATTTTGAAACGCTGGTATAATTAGGAAACGCGCGGTTCGTTCCACCTCCCAGAAACTCGGCGACGCGACGCGGCATCCAGAACTATAACAGTGTACGGTACGTCTTCCTGCGCGCGTAATTGCATTTGCACCGTGTAGATACGTTAACCCCGGACGCGATAAATTTTCCGACGCTTGAAATTACCGCGCGACGTGTGAATTTTTCCTTTTAGCGTTCGGATCGTTAACGGTGTGTAATTCGAGAAATATCGAGATTTCAGATTCGAATGATAACGATATTCGCGTAACTTGACGCAACGTGACGAGTAGATGAAAATTTTCGATTTTTCTACTTTTACAATTATGAAATTATTCTAACGAAATTGTCGAGGCGATGAAAATCATACCGAGACTCGACTGTATTTGGATGATTTTCAAGTTGCAAAGCTAAGACGCGCATCGTGAATCAGCTATGCAGTTCCTTTTTCGCTCTTGTCTCCGACCAGCTTGAAGGATCAACGAACGACATAGTGTGGACATTTCTGTACGTAGTCGGTTATATAAATTGAAATTTCTCTAGAAATAAGGGAAATTCTCTAGAAATAAATATAATCGCGATTAAAAAATGATAAAATCTGTATATATATGTACGTATGTATAAAATATGTATACAGTAGGTATAATTGTAAGTCTTCTTGTTTCCTGATATTACGAACCTGTTTCTTATCGAGTTAATCGATATCTTATTTAACACTCTGTAAAATAGTAAAAGATATAAAATTAGGCATGGCAATTGTCACGATCGATAAGCGTAGTTGATAAGTATATGAAACGAAAGAACATAACAGAAACGAAACAACCATATACCGCTATAGCAAGAAATCGGAAAAGTGTGTTATCCCGTCGAGTTTAAAGCGCTTTCGAGGTGAACGCTTCCGGTAATGGAATGGATTTACAAAGGAGTGTCGTTAAAAATGCATTTCCGATAGATATGCATCGGTTTCGTGTCGGTCGTTTTGTTACAAATATAATCACGATGGTTGCAGTGCGCAATACCGATACGTAACGACTATCCTTGTATCTTGCTGCAATCGCGCTTATGCAAATATCCTTGTGTTTCCTTTCGTCTCGCATTTGCATCACCTTTTTCCTCGCAGTATCGAAAATTCGTTGTATATTTTCTTTGTCCGATAAAGTTGTTAGCAAAAGAGGAAAGATGCGAATCGTGTGTATCTTCGTTTCTTGGTCCAGGGACCGCTGAAAATAAGTGTCGTTTAAGTAAATTGGTTAGCAAGGCGCTGTAATAACGATAAAGAGAAAACGAGTATGTCCGATGTCGTCAAATTTCTAACGATGAAACGGCTTTATAAATGAGTTTATAAAGAGATACTCGTCCGATCTTCGAAGGAAAGCCAACAACGAACGTACTTACACGTTGGCTTTCGAACGTTCCATCGCATTCATGGCTATCGCCGTGTACGTGTGCGACACAACGCCGGCAACTTGGATCGTTCGAGCCAAGCGGATACGCGTCGATATTCCTTACGAGTTGAGATCTTTGTTGGTCGAATAAGCATCGACGCGATATGTATATCGATGCTAGTCGACGCGCGACGCCCTCGCGTCTAATTCCGGTGTACAACATCGTACGAAAGTCATCGACGCGCAAAGTTCTTCGCCGTCTCTTTCTCTCGCTCGAGCTTTTCCTTCGGTTGCCTTTCGGACAAATGGACCGATCGATCGGTCGACGAAGGCCAACCAGAAATTCGTTTCCACGAGAGTTCTTAACGCTTGTGTCGTTCCTTCTTCCGTCTCTCCAACTAGCGAGAACCGATCGTTCGATCGAATCGACCATTTCCTGGATATGCCTTTTTACGGAGTTCGAGCGTCTCGGCGAACTAGCCGATAATACGAAAGAGATGCATACGTCAGCGAACGTTAGGAGGAACCTTCCTCCTTCCTTCGGTTTCCTTCGGACGCCAGTCTCTCGAGCTTGTCTGCGCGTTTACCGTATCGATGGACGCATTAATGAAATCCGATTTTAATCGATCCGATACAGCATATATATATATATATGTATATATGTCGGAGACGGAAGGACAGCGGGATTTCCCGTCTGGAATGCTGGCAAACCCCCCAATACCCTAATTCAGACTTTTACGATACCCGCGTTTAAGCAATAATAAATAAGAAATAACTTTAATGTTCCAACCTTGCTTTATGACGATGTGTTCAGGTTCAAGGTGACATAGCGGGTCACTAAACGTAGCCACGGCCACGGGAGGGACGTGTACCTGACAGAGGTATGAAACGATTATATGGCTCTCCTTAAAAACAAAGATTGACCCGAGAAGCGGGGACAGGAATATATAAGGACAGCTTCTTTTGGATCAAGACTCGGTTAGTTAGTCGTTGGACGAATTGCTGATGGAGTTATCGAGAAAGTTAGCCGAATCGTGTATGACGTTGATACTTGCCCCCCGTGGACCGTGGATTCGTTATCGAACCTGGATTCGTTGTCACCATCAGCTCTAATCATACTATCGTCGCTATTACTCATAGCCTCTTGTAGTGTCCACATTTGTACCGATACGTATTAGCGACATTCGCGACGGTAAAGCAAGTAAAGGTTCGTCAAACGCCCAAAGTTTCAATCACGCTCCGACATATATATTTCTTCTTAAATTCGATCGTATTACCAGATTGGAAAGAAACGCGCTGCGAAAACTATCATCGAATTATCAAGTTGGGATATACAAGATTATTATATTCGGAAAATCGAGAAATGGTATATTAAGGGAGAAATGTACAAACGCGATACGAAAGATAATTTTCGCGATATTTTTCTAGTACGCGATTATCGTAACCAAACGGAATTAAAATAAATTTATCGTAATAAATATGCAATATGCATAAATATGCAATTTCAATTTTTTAACATATTCGCGACTCGCGTTGCAAGAACCGAACGTAAGATATTTTATCGATACCTTTGTTCTTTTATCGTTTCTATCAAATCGGTGTGAAATTTAAATTCGTATTTAAAAAGCTGTTTTAATATCGCAACATCGATATAGTGTATCTAACGAAAAGAATAAATTACGAATATGCCACGCTACTGAGAAAATAATTATTCGAGTTTTATAACTCGATAACTACCTCTCGCACGTGCTAGAAAATTACTCTGAACAAAGCGACCGATTCGTCTCAACGTTTACACAACTCTCTTCAAACGTCGACGGTTTATATTTTCAGTTGTATTTCATAAAATCAGTTACGCTTCGATGTCTTCGACGGATGTAAAGTTAAATTACGTTTCTTCTAAATTTAATTCAAGAATTCCTAACAAAAATAGGATTTTGTATCGATCGTTTCATCCTTACAGCGATCTTTGCCACCTCTATTCGTTATTATTTTATACAATTCTCTGCACCTTCCATCGACCAATAATTAATATTGTTAATCTGCTCGTTTGTAAAAGCTATAGGCTGTACAATTTGCAAATTCTTCGAATAGGTGTACAGCTTTTTCGTTTCGTCTGTTATTTGTCTGTTGTCGAATTTGTCTGTTAGAAGGTTACGTAAAAGGGTTTAAAGGGCACGTGAGATAAGACGATCCTTGTTCCTCGTTTTGACTGTAAGATTATACGCAAAGTTTCGAGCAATTTTTTTGTCACAGCCTGTATAGGCCAGTAAGGACGAAACGCGTGTTTCTCGAGCACGCTATCGCAGAGTAAACGAGTCTCCGGAGGAAATCGCTACGGTAGAATTTACGGTGTGCGCGACACGGGGTTCTTGAACCCAGCAGCCTGTCGTAGGAGTCGTCGTCGTCGTCGTTTGCTTACTTACGAGTGAAAGTTTGCGAAGAAAGCTACGCGGCGCGGCGGCCTATCCTCGCCGCGTCCGAAGCGGAGAACACGCGCGGCGATCGAAGCGGCCGACACGGAGTTCCTTGCAGGAAACGACACGCGAGGCCGTTGACACTCGCTCGGATTTTCAAGATCGTGCCAGACTCTCTCTTCCGTCTTTCCTCTCTTCTCTCTTCTCCCTCCGAGGCAAATCGAGACGAGAGATGATTCGACGAAAGTGTGCCGACCCTACGCTAAGCCATACGTAACTACCGAATTGGATTTCAACATTTTATTTCAAAGATGCTGCTACAAATAGCTTAATGGGTATAGCCGTCCATCGAATCGACCGATCCTTCTAGCGCGATAAAATAAAACGTCGGCTCTGAAATGTAGGTGTTCGAACGCTCGATACGGTACTGGGAGAACTTGTGCAACGTAAACTTTGAATTTTAAGATTAGGATACGTTCGATAGTTGTCTCGTAGAGCTTATCAAAATTTGAATACGTTGACAGAAATGGGGGAAAGAAGATTTTTATTTTTATAGAAGGCGGTGTAAGAGATGCGTTGGGAAGAGTTGGTCAGGAAATCTAAACTACTTACAGATACGAGAAATTTGATATATATGATAAAATCGTAAACTCGATACAACGTAAAGCGAGTTTTAATTAATTGTGTGATTCGTCGCATTTACAATATCGTATAAATAAAAAAATTACTGCGATACTTTGTATCGATGAATTAAAAAATCAGCTTCGTACTCTACCAACTTTGAACGATTACAATTTTGTAAACTGCATATCTTTTCAGGTGGAAATAATCTAACAAAAGGACGTAAATTGTAAACGAATGAATCATATTCTAAGAGATAACACTGGCGGAGAATTTGATTAGATTATATAAATTAGGTGGTATTTAATTGTCATTTGAAACATCGTGTGGCGTCGATTACGGTTTCTGTTCTCCACGTGTGTGCACTTCCCAAACGATTACGACATTGCATATCGACCAAATATCTCGGCCAATATGAGAACGAGCATCGAGAGCTTAAAGTTGCTCAAGACTCGAGAATATTACGTACACGCACTCTGGCCAATCTGTGTTAAATGTATTCTAAGAACGTTACTGTTGGCAATAATTTGACTCCAAATTCCCTCCGCTATGCAGCTTGGTATTACAACGACGTTTCTCGTTCGAAGCGCTTCTTAATCAAGATATCGTTCGCACGATATTATAGTCGGCACTGTATGTTGATTTTATTTGAAATTTAAAAGGATTTTTTTTCTTCTAAATAATTCGCAAAGGACGAGAAAGGAAGGTTCGTTGAGAAAGGAAGGTTCTCGTTCCGAATACTCGCGAGATTAGAAAAATCTTATTACGAAGTTTCATTATACAACCGTTCTTTTTAACCACAAAAATCCATAATCGTTTTAATTAATACTCAATTATATGGCGAATGAACGAAGGCGCGAAACGTTAGTAATCGAAAACTCTGATCGATTGACTTTCTTCCCAGTTAACGTACAAAGTGGAAGAAAAAAATCGATGAGATCGATGAGAGAATCGTAGCACAGCTTTAAGTACGAAGATTGGTAATAGTTGCAGCTGAAAATGAATCGTTCCGAAATATCCAGCTTCCTGCCCTTTCTTTAAGCGATGCATCAGACCAATTTAATCCTCTGTATTGGGTGAAATTTACGGTCGACTGGTGAGTGGAACGCTTTTTTTAAAAGAAGAGTTTTATAAATAGATACGTTTAAATTCATCGATTCGAGGCAGTAACCTTCTAGTCTTTTCCATATTTTATCGGCGAAAGCAGTACGAGAAACGATTTTTACATAATCGACACCGCTGCGACGATCTGTCGATAGAGTAGAAAAGACGAATACTGGACAAAAAGGAAGCTTGGTCGAACGATATTTGCTTGTTATGCTGGTTGCATATCGATCGGATATCGGTAACGAACGTGTGAGAAGGAGCATCGTGAAAAGCTTAAAGTTACTCAAGAGTCGGGAATATTACGTAGACGCGTTCCGCGACTTCCGCGTTGCAGGTTGATCGACTGGCTATACGGTCTCCGGGCGCACACTCTCCTTTCTTTCAGCAGTGCTTTCGTTCTGCCTCGTTCCACGACGTCTCGCCGTATCGTGCGGTGGATTACGCGACGATGGCTCAATCGCCACGTCCTCCTCCGTTGCTAAACTGAAAATACCTGCGTACGTAAAACGTTGCACACGTTCTCGCGGTTGCTTCCACGTCTTCTTGCCACCTTTTTCTTCGCTGTTCCGCGCGATCATCGACTCGGTATAAATTATTCGGACGATGGCGAGCGACTATACGACGCCGAGAGTTGGACAACGATCTCGGTTTATTCTTCGAGGATGACGCATCCACGGAGGATGTACCTATAAAGAGAATAAAGCGCGATGTTTTTGATGAAACCGAAATAAGAACGTAGAAGCATCGCACTTAACCGTTAAATATGACCGGCTGCGGTCATTTTCGCTATTTTCGCTTCTTCTTTTTCTTTTTCTTTTCCTTTTGGTACTCGCTAAGGTTTTTACGACCGGTTGCTTCTCACACTTCCGTTCAAATATTATGCGTACAAATCTTTTTTAACTCGATGCGTACTTTTTAAACAAAATTGTAACCTGATCGATTAAATTCTAATTTATGCGATAAAACTTTAATCGATACGTAATAAAAAGAAGAAACAACGTTTCGTCCGCGCGTTTCGTTAACATAAATCCCCTTTGCGATTGGAAATGATCTCCTTGTAATTTGATATTGCTTCGTTATGTATATTAACTAATAACAGAATAACTAATTATTCGTTCTTCAAATTTTCATGCTACGTATTATCTGACGTTTCCGGCGCGACAACCGGTCGCTGCGTATTATCTGACAGTCGAGAGCAATGTAGCGCGAGTTACTTTCATCTCGTACGTATTCGTTGGCGTATCAAAATCACTAGCGATGAGTAAATAAACGTAAACGCTAAACGCTAAAGTCGATGGCAGATATACGGTAGTTTAGGCTTAAATTCCGTTAAATTGGAGGACCGCGTTGTAATTGTCGGAAAACGGATAGCGATTTTTATTCGGGGAATGTTCTTGATCCGATCGAGGAAAAAATTCATCGTCTCTTACTTTCGCTACATCTATCGGTCTATATATAAAGCGGTTTGGTCGATCGGATATCAAAGATATCGTTTCAAATCTATAATATATAAACTCGGATCGTATACGTACTAACATCTCGATTCTCTGCATTTTAGAACACGACTTCGTCTGGAAAGTCTAGAAGATGCGGTGATCGTCGAAGGCGATGACGACAAGCTGACCGATCGACGGGGTTGTCCGGCATACGTAGCGCCGGAAGTACTGCGCTCAGGACGAGCTTATTCCGGCAAGGCAGCCGACATCTGGTCGCTTGGCGTACTCCTGTACACGATGCTGGTCGGTCGTTATCCGTTTAACGACGCCGAGCATGCGTCTCTGTTTGCGAAAATCTCGCGTGGCCAGTTCGCGGTACCAGAAGGTCTAAGCCCACGTGCTCGGTGTCTAATCCGCTCGTTGCTGAGAAAGGAACCGTCCGAGAGGCCGTACGCGGAGGACGTGCCGAGACACCCGTGGCTCGCCAAACCGTTACGAGTCTGCCTCACCTCCAGCAGATCTTCTTGTCAGGATCAGATCGTACCAGAGCTACCTAACAATCCTCAAGACTGACTCTTCCGAGAGAAAAAGATATATTCCGCGTGCGCTGGACCCAGCTTTCTTCGTTAATCCTCTATTTGGACGGAAATTCTGTACGCAGAGGGCATTTCATCCCAATTTAACATGGCTTTTGTTTCCTACTTTGTGTTTTCTTAGTTTTTATATCTTAATTTTTTATTTTCTATTCAATATGTCGAAGTTGGATATAAACGCTCGGTTACTTTGCACGCAGCATCGAAGAGAAAAACGAGCGAAACAAGACCTACCATTTCTATTATGTATGTAGCAAATATACCGAAAAAGAAGACAAATAGCGAGGAGCGAGTAATAAGAAATCAAAAGTTAGTAATTCGATAATTCGTACAAGATTGTACACTATTTATGCGATACGGAATATCTTGTATAGAGACAGGGAAGATAACGGTCGACTAGAAATACGATATTTAAGAAATGTCTTCCACATAAGGATTAAGTGAAAGTACGAAGTCTGCGTTTTGTTATATTTTCTCGGGTTATACCCGAGTTTAAAAAACCCATGTTCGTTAATACAACCGAGCATTTGTAACTCACTTGTTGCTTTAGTATACGATGTTCACGCAAATGTTGATAAAATTGCCATGCGTTTTCCCCCTTCTCATATGTGATGAATACGTAATTCTCCTTGGAAGAAATATAGTGCGATCTTAAAATTGTTTACACGTTACAATAAACATACTTCAAATAGACGAGAATTATTGAAAGAAAGAACAACGCGTCTTACCTATGTAATCTTCTATTAGTTGTAGTACAATTAACGATTGATTATTAACAATATAGTGCAAAATTTCTTTTGTTCGTAGTAGTTCGACACGCCATCAACATTTTAAGAATCATCAAAAAGTTCGAAAACTAGAGATAAAATATGTGTTGTTTCGACTTTGTCACAAAATTCTCACTGAAATACGTAATACACCATCGCTTGCGAATTACAACGGGTATTCCTATATGAAGACCGAATTTTTAAATAATTCTTAAGAGTTCTCTTTACGGACTTGTAACATTGTGTTTTAAACGTTACGGTTTAGGTGGAAAGAAAGTTAAACCGGAATTGCTCGTTCTAGGAAAATATATTTATACGAGTATATAAACTTGATAACGAAAAGTTGATCTTTCCGATTCACCGAATGAAGATATCACCAACTTATTACCACACCATATTTCTTCCATACACGTACATATTTACGTATATTATAATACTTGCGTGCGTAAGTTACACATAAAAGCCATGTTACAAATGAGTACCAAATAAAGGGTTAACCATTAGCTGTCGCATCAAGGGATAGTTCCGATTCCAAATCGTTCGTTCTTTCCTTCCTTTCACGTTTTTTTCTCTTTTTTTTTCCTTTTTCTTTTCTTCTTTGACATTTTGTGTCGTCGATATGACGAAGGAGGACGGCCTAGAAAATACAAGCTGATAAATGCATACAACCATTTTGGTTGGGAAATATTAAAAAAGAGGTCTAACGGAATGATCGTTGAGTAAATTTGATTGTTAGCAAAGACTTACGAGTAGTTATTTATTATCTCAATTTAATTTGTCTGTTCTGAAATTCAATATATACCATTAAAAACATTTTATACATTATTAACAAGAAGTATCATTCTTGTATAATTTTTTTTTTTTTAGCTATTTATTTATTTTTTCTTTATATTAAATCCGTAAGTCTTTGTTCATGCACTTTTATACGTATATGCAACCAATTGAAATATTAAAAATCAGTGTATTACGTTCTGTTCGTGCAAAAAATTGATATGCGTTGATATTCATGGTTGAAACAGAAATATACGTAAGTACATATATTTGCCGGCAACATTAAGAAAACAAAGAGCAAATATTAATGATGCAAAATCTACCTGCCTAATGATAAGTTCTAAGTATTGTTTATTCAATTATTTTTTTAGAAATCCATTTTGTTTTGTTATTTCATTCAGTCTGGTTCGGATCTCGTGTAAAAGGGATCCATGTCCATTTCTTTTATCTTATATATAAACAAAATTATATTGGAACGATTCGAAACATGACAGCTTTTGTGTATATGCTGTACGTAAATTTTAAATAGACTTGGAATTTATCAGTGCATAAACGCTAACATTGTTTGTTTTCTATTTCGTATTATCATGTTTTTTCCTCCTTCAAAAAACAATATTCTTGTAAAGCTATATACCATTATAAGAACTCGAACGATTAAACGCCCCTAATCCTCGCAGATGGTTTGATTCACAGAAAGTATGAAGAATTATTTCATATCTATACAATTATCTTGCAATTATCCTGCGAAAGAAAAGTTAAGTGCAAACCAAGTGTATGTGTCGAACGTTTGTATAAGAGACTTTTTTCCTTTATATTTTATAATGCAGTTCTTTTCGTGCATTGGATACACCCTGTGTTCGCTTTCAGTGCATGATTTCTTCTATCATTTGAGTCAGGGTACAATGGTAAGAGCGTTTCGTTGACGCTAAAACATGTATATAAGTTCAATCCAGTCCATTAAGTCCTACTAAATCCTAATAAATATTCGTTAGGAACAATAATAAAAGTTATGTACATAGGCAAATAAATATAGCGTTTATGATAAATCCTTGCTCAACGGTGTATGTTTCTTAAAAAAGATCTTTCCTTAAAACAGATTATATATATATATATATATATAAATGTAATATAATTGTATGCATGTATGTATATACGTGTATACTTTCCTTTAAAGCAACCGAAGTATTAAAAGATGGTCAAATCAAAACGTTGCGAAACTACTAAATTTCTCAAAGTTCTAGAAAATATAGATAGAAAATCATATTTCCATCTAGTTCTAATCTTTTTTGCTAAATATTTCATTCAGTAATAAATAAAGTAGTAGATTCGATTATTTTTACAGATGCATTATTTTCAACGAGACATTTAATAACAAAAATATTTTATTACATTTTTTAAATAATGAAAATAATTACATATACGTACATACAATAAAACGAGTATGTATAAAGATTTATTTATCATTTTGTACAATTCGGTATTCCAATATCTGTAATTTGCATATGACTCAGATGTCGCTAGTAACAGAAATTATTGTGTTCGAATATATTATGTGAATTAAAACATGTATGCATATGCTTAAAGTAAAATATAAAGTAAAATATAAAACTTACTGAAATATTGTAAATACTAGGAGATAAAAATAAAAAGATATATTTTATATTATACGATCAAATTTACGAAAAATAAATAACAATTTAAACTATCATACAGGTTAATAGAGCAAATTACAGTAGTATAACCACTGTAATAAAATTAACGTACCTAGAAACTTTAAAATCTAGGGACATTAATGGTAATCTATAATCGTAATTTTGCAAATTTCAAATAAATGCTTGATACGTCATAAATTATTTGGTAATTGTTCTAATTCTAAAGCGGTCACATGTCTATACACATGAGAAACGATAAGCGTATAATTAGAAACAGTTTCGTTGGTAGTCATAACATTTATAAGGAGAAACGGGTCCTTTTTAATTACAAAAATGAAACATTACTGGTACAATGATTCATTTTCTTTGGCAAGTGAAATCATTAAAAAATAACAAAATGAAACAGGAAGAAACACTTGTTTATTTATTTTATTAACATTAAATCTTTAAACAAAATATTTCCAACGATATATAAATTATTCGCCTATAGGACTGTAGAAGTTAGTTGTTTAATCAATTTCTTTTAAACGTATTATCACATCGTAATATAAGATATAGTTGCAATCGTGTTGAATGAAAAATGGCTGCAAACGTAAAAACAGGTGAGTACTGTGTACGAACCTGCCGATAGTAATAACCATCACTCGAAGAAAATTAACTGATCTGTTTAATTGAAGAAAGTATATGTATATAATAAAATACAAATATAACTTTTTATCCATATGTTGGAAATTATAATTAAATTTCATTACTACGTCATGTTTTTCATTCGTACGTCAAATCCAATGTACACTACCATTCGTGAAATTTTTAATTATTATCGTGGCGCCTCTGAATTCATATCGCGTCAAAAGATATCTGACACTTGGTAGTGGGCGTATAATCGGAACGCAGAGGCTTCATTGTTGTCAATACGGGTATTGTTTTTCGTAAATTCCCCTGTATGTTCGTGTCTACGTATTTGCATTTGTGTGCATGAATGTATAGAAAAGAATCTATACAATAAGTATCTGTTCGTGCATTGTATGCTGCAATACTAGATCTCAACGAACTTTTTTTCGAGGTATTGCTTCATTTCATGGTTTGCTTTCAGAAATGCGAATTCCTACACGTTCTGCTCCTCGTCCACCGATT